>QJSC01006635.1:899344-1251827 GCA_003697955.1 Calidris pygmaea
GGATGTTTAGGGGCAATTTTCCTATGTTTGTTATTTCAAACCTCACTTAAATTTATTAGCTCCTGCTGCATATTCCTGACAATTCATGCAAATGGGGCTGTAATGCCATTTGTGAAGGGAGGATTCAGACTGACCTCAGATGGGAAACAAGCAGCATCAGTAGCCCACAAAGTCTTAAGAAATAGTTTGCAGGAGGCCAAAACCTTAAGTAGTACACAGTGAAGAAATATAAATGCAGATGATAGTGTACTAGAAATTTGGGGAAATGGTTGCACAGAGGAAAAAGCAAGGCAATGGAATCCTGAACCATAGAAGTGTATCCTTAGTTTGGTGAATTCCTTTAAAATTTTTGCAGCCCTCTGATTCTGGATCCTCTTGGACTGATTAGAAGGGGCCGTTTTTGTTTGCTGGTTCATTTATGGTCAGAGGATTGGACTGTAGGGTTTTCAATTGGGAAATCCATTGTGCTGTAAAACTGCCTTATACCATGGGACAATGAGCTATCTAAAGCAATTGACCATCCAGGGAGGTCAGGGTCTACTTTCCCACTGAGGAAAGCTATCCAAATGAGCAGCTGCACAAACTTGATCACAGTTTTCCAAGCACTGACAGCACTGATTATTGTATTGATAATAGCAGTTGTCCTTACATTAGCTGACTGGGATGGCATAACTCTGCTAAACAGGGGCAGGGAGGAGGACCTGACTTTTCTTTGTGCACAGGTGGCCAAGTCCCCTTAGAAAATCAGATTTGAGAAAGATTTTTCTTAACTCGGTGCAACACTATGTGAATTTGTGCTTAGGATGGTGGCAGGGCTGCCCAGGAATGTAATGCAAACAACTCAGTCTGGGGTGAGGCTGGGGCCATCTCAGCTGCCCTGCTCCAGGGCTCCTGCATTTGCAGCTGTTTGGGTGAGTCCCACCATGGCAGACCTCGCTGGCCCACGCCGAAGCTGAGCTGGGGGCACTGCATTGGCAGCGGGCTTATCCTGCTGGTGACTGCAAGCACTGACAAAAATCCCTTGTGCCAAATGGCTTTAGCATTTTGAACTGGGACAAATTGTCCCGTCAGTGCTGCACTGGCCTCTGCATTGCTGCCAGATGGGTACTTCAAGCAGGAGGCAGGTGGATGTCTCGCACAGCAGCTGAGAAGTGCCGTGTGCCCCAGAAAACATTAGGAACACATTCTTAGAGGAGAATGTCTCATGACAGTATGTATGTAGGGGATAGCATGGGCCACTGCATCTGTGTAGGTCAGAACAGTTTAATTTTGCTCTAACTGTTTGGCAATACAAGTGTGTTTTAAGAGGCTGAAATCCTATTTGAAATTGTTTTAGTAAGCAGTCATGTTGATGCAACTTCGCAGCTCTAGTTGCGTTAGCCACAGTATTTCCTTCTGTCATGTATTTCCAGTGCTCTGTTTGTGATTCAGAGAATGCTTAGCAAGAGCATTCAGAGAATACTCAGAGAATTCAGGAGGCTTTTAACCGAAGCATGCCATGGCAATTTATTTCCCATCCGAGGACTGGGCTGGGTGCATCTTGGCAGTAGCTGAGGAAAATAGCATCCATGCAATTGCATATAGATGTAAACAGACAGAAGTAGGTGGTTTTAGTTAATAAAAAAAAGAAATACTGAGACTTGGGCCTGTAGCAGCAGTATCATCCAGACGTTGTTCAGCTTCAGGGTTTGGAAATAGGCTTCTGAATGTCTTTTTAAGAGATGTGGAGCTGCATGGGCACCCACAGCCCATATATGTTCACATTGAGAAAAATAGTTTGCATTTAATACAGACTTTGAAAATTGTCAAAGAGTCTCGTTTCCCAGCTGTGTTCACCATGCAGCCCTGTTACCCCGGGCTGCTTCTACTCCGCCTGTTGTAATGGCTCCTGCTTATGCCAGCTGGAAACCAAGCATCTGCTCCAACTTACAGAAGAGTAATTGGCTTGGAACCTAGTACCTAAAACAGTGAAAAATGAACAAGCCTTGCTGCACTGGGCTCTGGCTTGGACACCTATCAAAGTTTACTTTGTCCCCGACTTACCCTCCTTTCTTTTCACTCAGCCACTGTTACTGTCTACGCTCCCGACAGCTTCCCATCCTTCCAAACCCGAAGTGCTGCTCACTGAAATGTGATTGATGATTCCTTATTTCCATCTTCCAAAATGTTTTTCTCCTTTATGAAAGTGAATTGAAATGCTGCACAACACCCCCACAGCCATGCATTATCTCTGCTGCTTAATGCACACACCATACACGAGATGATTTTTACTGCTCCAGTAGGTGAAACTGTGACAAGTGGAAAAAGTTGTGGAATGCCAAAATGTACATTAGCATTAACCACCTGGAAAGTGTACTCTTCTCCAAGGATTATGATTCTTTGCATGTTTTATTGCTAGTGTAAAGATGATTTCCCAAGGTAAAATCTTTCAGAATAGCCATTTCCCATGTGTTGCCACATTTCATGAAATCTGAGGACTTCAAAACCAATTCCAAGTAATACTCATCTTCCTCCTAGAGGCAAAATTTTAAGAACTAGCCTTGCATCACAGCTGACCTCACACATTTGGTAAGGGACAGTGGTGAGTGACAGCAGGTGGAAAAGAAAAACCCCAGGACATGTGTGGTGCATGAGGACTCCTCACACCTTTGCTGTATCAACAGGAGTCATTAATCTGAGCTTCCCACCAGGAAATTCACAAATGCAAAATATGTTTATATTGCCTAGCAGATATTTCAAATCAATTAAGACTGATGTAATGGTGAGAGATTTAAAAAACAAACCAAAAGCCAACAGCCCCTTTGTGGCACTGAAGGCATAGCACAGGTGAAACAAAGCACATCCCTGAGAAACAAGTGCCCATAACTCTGACATGCAGAGCGCTGGAAGAAGACCAGCACTCCCTGCGTGCTGACATCAATATATGAAGCTTCGTTACTGCTACGGATTTTGAGGAAAAAGAACATGTATCCATAGTGGGTGGCTCACTGTTTCATGCTGAAACATCTCCTATCCTCAAAGTTACTGTTGGACTGAAAAAGCTTATTATGACTCTTTCATATACGAACACCTTGCTGGACTGCTGGAAAATCAGATTTCAGTGTTATCTATGAGTTTTTGAGCCCTCCTCTGTGCATGCGTCATGGCATACCAGGAGAGTCTTCTACTACAAGCCAAGTCCAAAAGTGAAGCATCCACCTCACTTGAAAAAACTAATAAACCAAACATAATACTTTTATTTTCTGCTGATAGGCCCTGTGTCTAAAAACAGATAATCAAATTTTTGGAAAAAAAGAAGATAAATTTGGCTGTAGACAATCCATGCCATGAAAAGCTCCCACAAACAGCTATGTCATAACAAATGAATGTGCTTTCTGTGTGACAGCTCAATCATTCATAAATGTGCTTATAGCATTCTGGATCATATTTAAATAAGCAAGCTTGGTATTCAGCAAATTATTGCCAACTCCACCAGCACTCTGTTTTCTGGGCTTAATAGGAAACCTGCCTGAAGTCTGAAATCATGTCTCTTAGCTTGTGTCAAGGCAGAACCTCCTGTCTTTTTTTTTTTTTTTTAATTCAGAATGGTTGATGCTTTTCCACAGCAAGGTTAGGCTATCAGTGGTCCCCATGACAAATTATTTCTGATCCCATGCCACTCACTTCCATGCTTGCTTACTCTGCATAAGCACTAAGAAACTGCTCCAGGTTGAAACTAACCAATTTGGATAAAACCCCAACCTTTACTATAGGGCAGTACCCAATACAGTCAGCTGAGCAGCCAAATCAGTGTCAGTGCTATCACGGACTGTGAGAATAAGTAGATGGGACCAGTTCCAATCAGTTTTACTGGTATGCCTTTGAAGCACTTCTACTACATACTGGCAGAGCCAGGACATAATTTTCAATAAGCTTTAATGTCACAGTCACTGTATATGGATCCACAGTCAGGACTACATCATTATAATCTGGGATGCTAAATACAATTAAATATTTGTCTATCTATTGAGTAGTACATAGTTTTAAATAATTTATATCTGATTTAATAACACTAAGTGATGAGGTGCAGATGTATGACCACTTTGCTTCACGCCATGAATACAGTGAAAATAAACTGGGTTTCTTCTTCTGAAATACTGAAGAGTGCATGCAATTCTTCTCCATTACATAAACTTTTAAAGTATGCTCACCAAAATACCATTTGAATATTTGCCAGTATTGCATAAGGTAGGACATCTATCAAGAGCGAGCAGGATGTTTTACTGTGTTTTGTCTGGTCATGTGTTTTGTTTGTTTTCAAGGAATCTACCCAGAGCTATACATTCACAGTGATGATTCATGAAATATGGCTTCCATTTAGAGAGTGTTATTTGTTCAAATTCATGATAACTTCCAATTATGTTGGCTTATTGTGTCTATACACAGAGATTGCTCCTTATCACCTAAAAGTGAACATTGCAAGGACCATCTAAAATTTACCTATTGCTACTTTGATGCACAGATTTTTTGCCATCAGGAAATGGTTACGTTTTCATTACATCCCATTCTGGGGAAGCTTGATCACTGCTTGGCAATTCCCTCACTCAGTATCTCTTAGCTTCCCTTTGTGTGTGCCATCAGTCTCAGGCAGGTGAAATTCTCCGGAAATAAAGTAGCGTTGTGCTGACTACAATTTTTACCTCTTCATACTGCTAGTAGAATAGTTTTACAAGGAAGTCATAGCCTGTGGCTGTAACCAGCATGTTTTTATAGACTTAATACAAAAGAAGCCTCAAACTCTTATGCCAAATGCTGACCCTGTGTCTTTTACTTTGAAAGTGTTTTATATCCTGATGTGTTTGTGCTCATGGAATTGCATTATACCACTAAATCTGCAGTTTAGTCCAGATTTCATCATCTTATCATGTTAACAACTGTTTTTAACGAATAAGAAAATGTTAAAGAGTAAACAGTAGATAATATATTACTATGCATAATTGTGCAGTCTTCTGTGATTAACTGTGACCATAGAAAAAGGCATATGGGAACACAATTGAAATTCAAATAAATGCAATATTCCCAAACGGCAACATCCAGGATCACAATCAGCATGAAATTCCACCAAAAGCTTCTGTTCTGTGGGAATGTGTACTACCCAGGCCTCTTCCACTGTGTTCACAAATATGAAAACCTAATAAATTTTGTTTGGTAAACCCTATGCTGCTTCCTACTAGTTTCACAAGGGGATATAGTATGGGTTGTTTTTTTTTTTTATTTTTTTAAGGCATACAAAGAGAGGAAGTACAGTCAATTTATGAAATCTTTTCAGCAGCACACACAGAGATCTTCATAGAAGATGGAGATCAGGAAATTCAATAAAGTGCTGAAGATCTATAGAATCCTTATGAAGCTCAAAAATCACTTTCCATTCTCTAGAAAGGGATTTTCTGGATTTGAAGGGCGGGGTTTTTTTGGTATATCAAAACATGGCAGAGTACTGTGCTACTTGAGACTAAGCCTATGTTCAGAAACTTAGTTTCTAATGTAGCACCTTCTTAAAAATAGCACAAAATTGATGAATTGACTCATATAACTGCTTGAGGCAGCTAAACAGGCTGGCTTCTTCTTTCAGAGATCAAACCCCCTTATTTTTATAGATGGTTATATTAAAACATCTGCTTTTCCAGACACATCTTTGTAGACATTACTAAACTTCTATAATCTCAATAATTAAAGAACCCTCTAGTTGACTGATATCTCATGACTTTATCGTGATCTTTATTTCCCTTTAGAACTATCTTTCTTCCTCAACTACCAATTTCAAGAACTTGCCATGAGTTAAAGAATTAATTATCAGTCTTTAAAACAATTTAGCGTGAAATTTAATTAGTGCTTAAGGAATTAACTTTCAAAGTGTCAAATATAAAAATTAATTGAGCCAAATAACGAGTAGACAATATAGTGCCTTACAGGTATATGTAATGCAGATGTGTAAATTATGATGCTTAGTTGTGTAATTAACGTCTTCTACTGACCACTACAGTAATTTGCATAACAATCAAGAAAATAACACACATACCAGCTGCAGTCAAAAGGAAATAAATCCTGTATATAAAGGTTTCCAATGTATGTTTTAAGAAACCTTCCAAGATCCCTGCAGAAGCCCTGGTATACACTTTAAGTCAATGCAACTCAAGTGCCAATAAAATTAAGGTTTAATCCATTTCACAACAAAAGGGTCAAATGGCATGAAAAAACGTCAAGCCTGCAAATTACTTATTGACACTAATAGGTTACTCGTCAGAGAATTTTCATCACAAACTTGTCCATAGGCTGCAAGTATTTTCTAATGAAAATGTAACTTATGAAAAAGAAAAAGGGTAGGCCACCAACTGAAAGAAAACATTTATTGAATCAAAGTCAATACTTTCCTTTTAATATCTACAAGCCAACACTGAACTGACTTTATTCAAGAATGAACACAATGTACAAAAAAAGTGTGTCTGTTATAAAAATATGTCAAATTTTTTCCTGGCTATTGAGCTGAAAACATTTTGACAAGTGCAAGATAGGTTTGGCAAGCAAATTTAAGCCCCTATTACCAATGACAAAGTTCAAATAATTTTATAGTCATAGTATATTTAGGACTCATTGATAAAGTGGCATTGAAAATGTTGACCCCTAAGAAAACATATATCACTGCACTGCCATGTGGTTATGCACGCAGCTTAACATCTTGATCTTCTTTTGTCATGAATCAGTACCTTTATCAGTGAAGACTACCCAACCTAATTCAAACTACTCAACCAGGTAATTGACACCTACCACTGGAATACAACCTGGGGAAGGTTAACTACCTCCATGGCCCTGTATTTTGTGTGTTGCTTGCGAACTGAGAGAGAAGAGTAGGTAGGTTCATACACGCTTAAATCAACCTGACAGCTGTTGCAATGTGAAATGAGGCAAAGGATGGAAAAACAATAATTTATGACAGCAATCTGTAGTTATGAACACATGTGTGTTTACATATAAAAATGGGTCTGAATAGGCTCAGCTATTGTTTGGATGTTTTTGGTTTTTTTTCAGATAAAAATTTAACTCAACCAGGACTCTAATCATTGACTTCTCTCAAACCACCACCAAGGAGGAAAAAAGGGACCATTTACAGAGATAATCTGAAAACAGTGCAATATTAAAATACAATTTCACAACATGTGAAAGAAACATGCTTTGGAACCTGAGCAAAAGGCATTTACTGACTTAGTAAAAAGTCACCCTGTATGTTGTTTTCATTGGCATCTGTTCTGCCAGATTAGAATGTTGCTCTTAGCAACTTCCATGGCCCCCAAATATTTAGTACACAGAAACTGCCAACTACTTAGAGAGGTCTACTAAACTTTTCAGCTAATATTTCAGGCAGTCTGACATGCTGCTACTGGAAATGACCATACAGCTTAAAATCAAGAAAAAATACAGAAAGAAAAAGCAGCAGCCAAACATGATGCTTTTCTTTTTTAAATAGACTAACGCGCTTCCACAACACTTAGATACGGTACTACACTGGTTTACAGTCTCAAGGTCAGCTCTTTTAAAATAAATATACTGAACATTTACAACAAATGCCTCATGAATGCAAGCTCTCTCTTTATTATTTCAAGACCAGTTGGATAAAAACTAAAATAAAGACATAACTCTGAAGCAGCTAAGTTACAAGTCCTTTTTCAGAAACAGGCATGACTTGGTGCCACAGCAAAATTTTTCACCAGTCTACAGGAAGCTTTTTTTTTTTTTTTTTTCTTCTAGCACCAAGCAGGCCACCATACAAAGCAACCTCACAAAGCATGCGGTTGTCTACTCTGCTGATTTTGTATGAAATAGTAATTTGTGCTTGCAGGTCCTAGACCTTTCCAAAATGGGTATGAACAATAGATGATTGACGACATTAATCGAAACTCACTCATTTCTAAATTACTCGAGTGAAGAAAAGATTAAAGACTAAAAAGCAACAGAGTGTTGCGCATTAGTATTTGTGAGGGATGAGGAAAGCTAAGTTTGGTGCTTTAATTCGCCTTAAACAAAAAGCTAAAAACAATCCTATACAGCTCTATGTCCATGATACTGGTAGAGGCCAATGTGTGCATGCCACCGAAAGGCACGGTTGGACCAATCTGATAAATGGCATCATCAGAGCAGAACAGCAACTTTTCACTGGAATAATCACAAAGGGTGAACAATGAGCCATCACTTCTCTTGTCATGAGCACAGAAAGCAGTCACCAAGGCAAAAGAGGGGACACAGGAAAGAAGATACAGGAACTCACATAAACCTGGAAGACAGAAAACACACAATAAGCTGACTTTTGAACATTCTGAGTAACCATTTTCCTTCTGTAACATTGCTATTCATTGATTTAACACAATATATATTATACTTAAATGGATGGAACCAAAAATGGTGCCCTAATCATATCACAGTATTCTTCTGAAATTTGTTATACAACTAACCTCACTTGTGAAGATTTACCTACAATATCATCTTAGGTATAAAACAGGCTTATGGAAGGACTGATGCAATCAGGAGGACAATCGCTTATTCATTGCATAAAAAAATAGCATGCTTACATGGTATTGAAATTTTTACTCAGAATTGCATTTTTAAATTGGGCATCATAAAGACAGAGCTATTTATAGGGAGCTAATTCTTCCTACTACTCTTACAGCGCCTAAAAAGCAGAGTGCAGTACTTACTGCAAAGGTTTCCCCAAGGTTATCCTGCCTTTGTATCTACAAGCTGCATCTGAACATTTGCAGACATACCACCTCCATAGCCTCCCTTGGACTGCATTTGGTTCTGAATGGAGCTGACCTGGAGACAGATGGCGGGCAGAGAAAACAAGAAAGGCAGTTAGTGAGCTGTGATGTCTTCTTGTTTCCAATTTTATTTGTTTAGGTTTGGTTTTCAAGTGCTCCTTTACCATTAAAGCTACATTACTTTAGCATGAGGACAGGTGTAGCATAGGCTTGCTGAAATTTTCACTTCTTCAGGCAGCTCAGCAGGAGAGATGGAAGAACTGGTGCTCAGGCTGAAGTCTTCCCTCTCTCCCAAAGAAAACTGGCTGATGCAGGCTTTTACTGAACCACTTGATCGCTCAAAAAAAAATAATCAGATTTCTTACTGGTATCCAACTCTATTCCACCTTACAAGCTATAAATTACCTTGTTATATGGAAAATGTTCTTTGCCAGGTAAGATAAACCAGAGAAGTTGACACTGTTAAGTTAAAAATATAATAGACAAAAAATATCTGGATACTATCTGCATTGTATGGCTAACTTCAGATAATTAAAAACGGACTTCGTAAAGCAAGAAGGAGTTTTTGGTTTGTGGAAGTGTATACTGCTTTCCTTAATTGCTACTACTCTTTTAAATGGCAGAACATTTATTGTTTAAACCATAATCAATCTACCAATTTCTCTGGAAATAGCTTATTTTAGCCTGATACAAATAAATACACAAAAATCCCCAATACACACATAAAGACATGCACTTTGTATGGCTTTCATTGCCTTTATCAACAAAAGGGAAGGGAATCCATAGTTCTTTCCTGCTTGTGTTGCATGAGTCAAAATAATAATCTCCAAGTGTCTGAAGGAAAACAACTCCAACCTTACAGGTTTGGCCTTTTTCTCTATGCACCCCAGAGAATACATAACAAGTACACAATGAGCACAAAATAACATATTTATTCAAGGCTATAGCTTCTGAAATTGAGCTTGCAGCACAGCTTACGCCTGCAGGACACCACTTGCAGTTATTACATGTATGCTCCTTCAAAGAGACCTCAAAACATCACTAGAAAGCTGTACTAAAACGGCACTGGAGAAATATTAGCTTGCATGATATCCTCCTTGTCTACAAGGACAAAATAAGTATATACATTCCCACAGCAAAGCAAAACACATGCACAAACACAAAATGAATCATCACAGCTCTTTCTCACACAATGTTTCTCAAACCAACATGAAAAAAAGAACCTGGTTTTGGATCTTTGTCTTCAAGAGTATGGCATACTGCAATGCAGTGCAAAAGATCTGATTTTTATGTACTCAAGCAGCACAAAGTAAAACCATTTTCAACCTTGGCGCTTTGCTCAAATAAGTGATTCAGCTGCAGCAAAGTGATGTTATATTCACAATTTCCTTCATGGAAAAGTGTTCAGGGCCAATACTCTAGTGGTTCTGACACCGACTACAAACTCAGTAAGGAAGTGTGGAGAAGAGCAACCAAGTCACCAGGGTGGTATTTAAGAACTTTCACGTTTCATCAAGCTGGTCATCTTCTTAACCAAGCATCTTCTGTTGCTCATTGGAACAAAAGGACTTTGAATTTAATATTTTTTTCCTCAGAAAAGAGTTAATCTACATGTAAATGTGTTCACAAGAATTACTTGAAGATGGCATTAATTTCATCTGAATGAACCCTGCCTCTAGTGGAAAAAAGCAAGACCATGTCACTTTCCACCCTGACAACTTGCCTTCATGGCTTTAAAATTTTGGAGAACAGCAAATCAACACAAATTGCAAGGCACTTGCGTAAATTTTTATAAGTACTTCTTCTAAAGGTTAGAATATTTTCTCTGGTACTTGAGATACAGATAGTAGGTAAGGAGGTATCAGTCTAAAATGCAGAGGCTGTTACACCTAAAGCAAAGAGAGTGCAGCAAAGTAAACTTGATTGCATTAACAGTTTCGTGGCTATTCTGTATATGAAAATTTATGTAGGAGACATACAATATTAAAAACATGGAGCAAAACCAGGTATAACAATTGTAGGCTTATAAGGTGGTATTCTTTCTGAAGCATTGTCCTTTTGAGGCAATCTTGAGTTACAAGAACAAACACTATGAAATGCAATTATTTTTTTTTCTTTCCTAAAGATGCCATTGCCTTCCTTTGATGACACATAACAGCAAGGTTGTTCTCTCTTATATCTAATTTAGATAGGATAAGACTTTGGATGGGGGAGAGGATTGCACCAATTATAGATCATACAATCTGTTGTGCTGCTTATCTACCTCATTGATTTCCTTCTTTCCTTTTCTTTTCTGCTCTTTTAGAATTAGGAAATAGCATAGATGAAATTCTCCTTCCTTGAGAAAGAAAACAAGGGAAAATGAAAAGAAGGATGGAATACATTAAATCAAAAACTAAACTGAGGAATATGAAGCAGAAGAAAAAAGATTTTTCACCATGGAATATGAAGATAAAATAAGAAAGTAAGTGATGAGAATGATAAAGAAACAGTGCACAGAAGGCTCCTACTGTTTAAGTATACCTTTGACAAAGGAGCAAGGCACTCTACAGAGAACGCAAACAATAAAAGCAAAATATTTCAGTAGTCAGAATCTGTACTCAGAATCACAAGGATATGTAATGAAGAACAGTGCTGATGAAAAAAAGCACAGAGCAGAGAGTGGATGAAGAACTAAATTTATATGGGAAAAGCTAATGAAACTGCAGAAGGCTCTCCCAAGGAATTCAGAAGAGAGAAGGCACAAGGAGGTTCACAAAGAAGTCTAATATCCATACTGTAAAGGAAATAAAGCAGCAGAAAACCATTTGAATGTTAACATCGTAATCTTGGAATTTACACTGCGAAGAATGAACAGGAGACTGGCTGCAGTATTTCGACAGCAAGTCAATGCAGAAGAGGCAGGAAAATAAGCAGTGTGGAAAAAGTAGAGATTTGTGCATCTGAAGAGAGAGGAAAAAAAAGATTATTTTTTGCATACAGATGCTTTCCATCTGGATTCAGAAAAATCACTGTCCACTGATGCAGCACATTATCCAAACGAAAAAAAGAGAGAGATAGATAGCCAGTTATGAGCAGTCAAAATGAAAAAGTTCATGTAGAGAGAAAATAATGATTACTTACTATCTGGATATGAATTGGATATCATATAAGGCAAAGGTGAGGGTAAACAGGGGGAAAGTCTGAGGTGAAAGAGCAATCCCCACAAACCTCACATGAGGTAGGTGAGCTGTGAGAATAAGGAAAGCTCTCACGGGAGGAACAACAAAGCAAAAAGCTATGCTTTGAAAAAAAACAGAAGCAAGCTGCTCACTTTATTTCAATTTGTAATGGCTTTAAATATTAATGTAATATAGTGTATTAAATAAGTAATTAGCTTTAACTTAATGTTATCAAGTTGAAGTTGTCCATTTAACTTGCTGATAGATGTTTTAGTACAAATCACTTCCAACCCATTATGTTGTTTTTGGGAAAAAGTAGTATTTTGTTTCTCATGTCAGATTCTCTACCTTTGCCCTTCCCCAATATGTACTGAGTTACAAAAGCTTTTGTCTGATCTCAATAAGCTGTAAACTAGTTGAAACTACAAATGACTTCACCTGCCTACATTAAAACTGCCTCTTTCCTTTATAACTGTCTATTCTGATACCTCTGACAGAACTCTGTCTTCTCCTTTGTCAAGAACTATTATTCATCATTTTAATCTCAAAATATTTCTTTCCTTTAAGAAGAATTATTACAGTCAAGAAGTATTTTCCATCATTATCTACATTCCTATGTTGCATATTATTGACCTTAAAAACAGATTGACATTTAACATAAATAGGAAGGTGTACAAAAGAAATCTACCCTCATAATCTGATTTTCTGTATCTATCTTAGCCTCTGTTTTTCACTTTGAGAGAGATAAAAATATTTATTGCTCCTATCATCTACAGGAAGCCACAACACCTTGCCTGTGACATCACTGCTTGCTCTGGAAATTATTCAGAGCATAGAAAAGGACAATAACAAGGACACTCAAAAACATTTGTGTGTACTATAAACCAAGGTAACTTAGAGTTTTACCTGAGCTATACTTAAAATAGCTTAACGTATTTCAGGTAAGGAATCTAGTCAATTATAAGACACTTTCAAAAGTTTTCTCTAAAACAGTCTAGTATATTTTCAAATATATCTCTATTTTACTTCATACATGCCATCAGAAAGACTTTTTAAAAAGTATTCTACACATAAGAAGTTCCACCTAAACATGAGGAGGAACTTCTTTACTTTGAGGGTGGCAGAGCACTGGAACAGGCTGCCCAGGAAGGTGGTGGAGTCTCCTTCTCTGGAGACATTCAAAACCCACCTGGACATGTTCCTGTGCAACCTGCTCTAGGTGGACCTGCTTTGGCAGGGGGGTTGGACTAGATGATCTCCAGAGGTCCCTCCAACCCCATATCATTCTGTGATAACCTGCACAATTTATGTAGCATCTACTATGTATTGTCAGTAAATACAGAAATTTTAAAAATGATATTCCATAATCTTGAATATAGGTGTTTGGGACTTGGAACAAAGATGCTAGCAGGTTGCTCTTGTGTTTTATAGAGATACTTTCTTATAGCTGAAAGACTCGTTGCTTCAGCCACAATATATATATATATGGTGTTCCTGTATTCTAAGGTGAAATATTATTCACTCACTCATGCNAGGTCTCCTGATCCTACATGAGCTGTGTGAACAAAGTTTGTTGGCTCCCCAATCATGCTTCGGTCAATCCGCCGTCGTCTTTTCTGAAAGGAAGGTAAAGAAACCATCTAACTGAGAGTCATTGGAAAGCCAAAACCAATGTGTGTCATAAATGTAAAAGTTAAGATATTTCACACACTGTAAGATATTTTCATAGAGTCAAAAAGAGTCCAAATTCCCAGGTTAACCAAGACATTGGTAATACTGTCCTTTGTTTTTACTTGGAGGATCTAGAGCAGATCATTAAAACAGGACTGATACCACTCCTAACATTTGGGCCAACAAAACAGTTTTAAATAACCTTATTACATTCCACAGTTTATTAAGCAATATTTGCAACATTTCAGACAGTAACTTCTGCCTATATTTGTACTTAAGTCATGATGTGACAGATAAAATTTGAGGTTTAGTCATTCAAAACAAGAATTAAGGATCAAAGAGTATTAGTATAGTCTATGAAACCACTAGCATACTGATTTTCTGATTTACATGCCATGTCAATTTATGTCACTATTTGTAATATATTTCATGGCGTTGTTTAGAACAATGCCTTGAGTTCGATGAGGGTTAGTCACAGAGCTGTCTTTCCCGAGCCCCTTATACTAAGTAACTTCCAGTCTGCGTGATTGTGGAGTGTGAGCTGAAGGGGTGCAGTGTGATAGCAAGGCAGGATGCCAGATTAGGGACTCTGATTCCTGTGCTGTGAGACAGAAGGCAAGGATTGCTTAACCTCTGCCTCTCCTTTCTCAGAGTCACAGCTTCATTTTTTAATGTAATAACACGCAAATGAAAAACTGGAGGCAGTAAGGACTTCCTCTAATTACAGCTTGTTTGGTGCCTGCCTCCAGCTAAGCCTTGGATCTAAAGGAATAAAACAAGAAACCTATTCCTCATTTCTTATACCAGAGCCAGGGAGCTTACACAGAGCAAACCATGCAGTGGGCAGTCCTGCATATGCCCATGCCCTGCATATGCCCGTATCCTGTATTTGACAAAAACCCACAATAGCCACGAAGCACAGTATGAATATCTCAATTCAAGATGTGTCACACAAAATACAGTGCAACAGCTAAGAAACTACTTGAGCTCAATTAGAAGCTTCCCACCATCTTGAAGTCCACTCAGTCTCATTTTTAAAGGCATCTCCATTTCTAATCTGCAGTGAGATCATAAGACCACCCAGACTCGAGACATGAAGGTACATGCCTCACAAGTGGGCTAGCTGCTACAGAAACACAGCTACAGATTAAATCTTTATGAATCAGGGCCCACAACTATGAGACTACATCATGGGGTTTAGCCAGCAAGTACAAAACACATTGAATCTTTTCCTGTACCTTTTCCACATGACTAAACCCAAATTTCAGTAGGTTTCAGTACCTTACAACATCACATTAATAGCTGATATCAGGAGAAACATGTAAAACACTCCTATAGAAATAACAAAACAAAACGACCCAATCTGTGCCAAAACTATGAGTGAATTCTCTATTCCCAACAAATTTCTCAAGATCAACCAAATAAAATCATCATAGCTATAAAAATATCTTCATGTAGTTTGAGGGCTTTCACAAATAAAGCGTTTATGGAAATTATCCGAGATGTCTCAATTACAGAAAACATTACTATGGTTCACAGAGCCATAAATAGACACAACAGAATCTATTACCATGTCCCATTGATGGATTAATATTTCCAGAAGAATATATCTAGAAGTTTAGCTCACTTATACATACAACAAACGATTTCTTAAGTTATGCATGGTATCAGCTAGTAAAGCATATGTGACAAACTTGGGGGGAGAGACCCCACACCAGGTTTATGCTTCCACTGGGTAAGAACTGCTCTCTGACATGTTCAGGAGGAGAAGAATCTCCACCAGGTGCGATGATTATTTTAAATGCATATTATGTATTTACACAATATAATGTTATTAATATGCTGTGAGTATGACACATAGAGAAGCTCTAGAGAGCTATATGAAACACACCACTGCAATTAAAACATTTAAAATTGTCTCAGGTCTGCAGTAGTTTCCCCTCTCCCCCTTCTAAAAAAGTAACAACCAGAGTCAGATTCATTTATATGTCCAAACAATACATCCATGATTTCTTGATTTTAGCATAGTTTTGAAATGCAGGTTTTTTATGTAGAGGAAATGTAGACAAGATCAAAGCTTTTGGAATTTTTTGTTTATTTGTTTTACAAACATCTTTGGTCAACTCAACTTATTTTCCTCCTTTACCTGTTGCTAAGACCCCTGGCATCCCAGTAACAGTATTTGAATGCTGGATCTTATGAATGTAAATGACTCTGCTAATCATCAGCTAGTCAACCAGTAACCACTAGTTAAACTGAATCACCATCAAACTCTTTTTCTTATCTTAAGCGAGTTTCTTATCAGAGGCCATCAGCCAGATTTGTTTCTTTAAACAAATAACTGCCACCCACTGATAGGTCCAGAGGTATGTAAAATTTCCTTTTTATTCCCCTCTATTTTTGGCTTTCTCCTCTATTTTGGCTTTCTACTTTTGGCTTTTCACTTCAAAAAAGAAGTGATCTTTTTTGACTATCTCCAAATGTCGTCCAGAGGCTAGGATGTTCTTTGACTCAAACCACTTCACAGTGATTGCAACAGTTCTGAATTAGACGAGTTCTCTGCTTGTATCTATACACATAAAAAAAGAAAAGTTTTTGAAATTTTTCTCCTTTGCTCAGTCATGCATCCCTCTCTGCACTTCATGTCAGGCCTTCTGAAAAAAAGAAAAAGAAAAGATATGTAGAGTAACATCAAGGTCTCAAATGTATCAGAAAATATTTGAGTGATGTCACTTAGATCCTAGCAGGCTGATAATTACTTTTCTGGAAGCTGCTAAAAGAAGTCGCAAGTGAAGTCAAACAGAATATCATAGAAAGTTATCCCAAAGTCAAGTACAAACTTACATAGGCTGGGGATCAAAAGCAAAGAAATCTCTTCTACCTAGCTGGCAGAAAAGCATGTTCTGCGAAATCTACACCAGATTTTTTGACATAGCTGTGAGATACATATCCCAAATCCAAGTCTGAGTGAAATACGTGACACACGGCACTTCAAAGGACCCTGCAACACAAAAGCCTGCATGGATTTGACCTGCAGAAGTCTCCATCTCAGTCCTAAAATGAAAGTGGTATTGCGGGTGCAGAAAAGGAACATGCCTTCTAAGCAGAAAGTGATACACGATAAAAACTGGAGCAATTCAGAGGGGATGGTCAGTTATTGCCATATTGTAAATGAGTATTTTCTGAATACAATGCTTCTTTATTAAAATTCTCAGATATGGCACTTTTCTCCTACCATTTAATTCATCTCCACTTCACACACAAGAAAAACTGCCAGCTCCTTTTCTCCACACAGCAATACTCTTTACCCAGCTGTATGTGGTCCTGGCTTTTTACATCTTAGGATCTCAGTCAAGTAAACTGTAAGAAACCAGGCAACAGACTACCCGCTGCCCTCAATGATAGTCTACCACAGGGAATAGAAAGAGCACACCTACACTAAAAACAAAGTAGTGGCAGGGGAAGACTGGAACTTTGCATCTCATATTAAGAATACCAAATTTTGGTATTTATGTCACAAGTAGTAAATCTTTATCGTTCTTCTCTAAAACTAACACAGATCCAGTTGCTCTTCCATTGAGGAGAATATTTTATTATTATTTATTAATATCATCAAGCTACCCCAAGGCAATGATAACACTTTCCTACTGCTAACTTTGTAACATTTACCAAAACAAGTGTCATTTTTCATGACTGCATTTCAATATATACAGTTTTGTGTTATTTTATATGCAGTAGAAATACATTACACATAATATATTTATGTATTACATAACAACATACATGAATATATCATATATTACATTTCAAGGCATTTTTCTGTCACTTCATGCTTATCTATGCTCCAAGAGGTGAAGGGCACAGTAAACTAAATTAGAAAAGAAATAGCATGCTGATCTGATCTATCTAGTCTAATCTTGCGCAACATGTTTCCAACCAGACTCAAATCAATATAAAGTGATCCACCTTCCTTTTTTGACACAGTTCTTTTCGTCTTTCATTCTAACTATCTGTAGAAGAGGAACTTTTGTTCAAATTTGTCATAATTTCTCCTTATTCTCCTTATTCTGTAAGACTAGATTTATTATTTTTCATGATGTTATTTTGGCTTCTCTTTTATTTCAAGACAAAATTTGTATTTGCTTGCCCCAAAGACTCACATGCACAAAATCTAAGAAGTGACATTTACTGAGACATAATCCCTGTGCTTTATAGTGCCCCTTTCAGAATAAAATGATGAGAAATTTCTTTTGTATTTTAACTTCAAAAGAGGCTTGACATGTAATCAAAGAAAAATGAAACAAAAAACCAAAATATTGGGCTTTGGCGCCTCATCTGATGCAGAATAAAAGCATAAACTTCCCAAGATTCATTTTCCAATTTCTAATTTCAGACTATTTTTTAAAAAAAGTATTCTTTAAAAGGAGTGCAGATTGTGTAAATCAAGGTACTCATAATATTCCACATTAGAGTGGGCATAGCAGGAGCATTTGTGGCTTCAGTGGGCCCCATTCACCTGCCAGAATTGTTTTCATCAAGTCAGCAATGCTTACGGTTGGCTTACAGGCTCAGTAACTTAGATAAGACAAAAAATAGTTGTTTCTTTTTCTTACATGCTTACTGTCATAAAACAGGCTTATCTCTCTTGGCAAGAAGATAACTAAAGAACGTTTAATTCCTATCTGAAGTCTAGTTCAAGACTTAATAAATTTACTTGCCCTACTGGGAAACTCTCCCTGCTGGACAGAAGTGAATGATCCATCTGGACGGTATAAAGAGTTCAGCTTTGCAGAATGAGTTCCTGTGGTCAGAGAATGACCACTTACATATATTACCTCCCCAAATTTTTCTCTTTTCAAAGCAGAAAGACAACTGTGAATTCATAAAAACTAGAACGTTACTTAGCTTTTAAACTTGTCTCCACAACATGAGGGTCATTTTTTCAGACTGCTCAGTTACTGCTATCTCAGACATTAAAATGTGTCCCTGCATCAGATACAGTAAGAAGCAAATCACTCTCTAGGATAGCTCTTTGCAAGCTTGACTTTTAAATAACAGCAAGGTAATTTGAACATAATGAAGTATAGTAACTTTTAACCACATCATCTAATCCATTGCCACACTAAGAGATCTAGAGTTAATACCTCTTTCCAAATCCCAAACTCTCCTAAAATAAAATAAATCCCAGTAGAGCCACCAAAACTGCTGTTCGTATGGTAGACAGTACAAAAGAAAACAAGGAATACATTCCTGGTTATCCTCTGTTCCTGCATAGTGCATTTGTTTTTATGATTAGGACTTAGTTGGTTCATACATCTAAAACAGTATGGACACACCATCAAGACAGTAAGTATTTGATTTGCTAATTTTTATTTCTTATTTCTTAAACTGAAACTTTCGGATTTATATGGAGGCTTATAGCTACTGTGTTTGACCTTCTGTCAAAAATAACCCTCAAACAGCAACCCTTTTTTGGAGAACTTCTGTTGCCATTCATTCTAGTGTTAATTTCAGGCTAACCCAATGCAAAAAGCAAGTTCTTTTAATCTGCTAATTTAGTCTCTTCACGACCAGTCAAGATAGGTATCTCATAACCTTATTCCAAGGACAAAGTGATCTGTTAAACTTTTCAATGATATAACTCTGTTGAAATAGAGCTGTTTGCTAGCTTTGTACTGAAGAACTCTGCTGAAACCTCAAAAGCAGTGCAGGCCAAAGATAAAACTAAGATAGAAATCTAAAGAAAGGATTTAATCAAAGACAAGAGAGTTAACCATTTCAAGATAGGGGATTTGGATGGTTCAGGAGAAACTGAAGGAGAGAAAATACCCTTCATTTTATTTTCCTTATTTGATCTCTCCTACTTTTTATATCTGCTCTAAAAAGAGCACCAGCAGCAAAAGAGTCCTTATGCTGTGCCACCCAGCCAATCCCCTACATGCTCACACACAGGAAGAGCTAGGTACTTGCTCAGAATAGGAGGTATCAAACCACCCTGTAGAGGTGACTTTCTGTCCTCCCACATACCTGCTGTTCTGCTCCCAAAATAGTCTGATGTGCACAGGATGGCTGGCTCCCTCTCAAGACAAGCTGTGGTCTGAGTTACGTGTCTGGGTTCCCCATATTGACCCACCAAAATGACCTAAAAAAGTCTTAATGAGTGTCTTTCATCAAACCCTACGTAAAGGGGCTGCAGAGGCAAGGGTGTCTGTTGTACACGTTTTTGGTTTTTTCCTCCCTAATTGGGAACCCAGAGATTCATGGTAAAAACAACAAAAAGCATGTCCATAAAACTGGAATGCTTCCCATATTTTTGAAGAAGAAAAGGCATGCCTCCTAAACATTTCCCTGAATATTGTAGTATTTTCCTTTTTTTTTGCATCTTTTTAAACCTATGAACTTACAGTTCCATCATTTATTCAATCTGCACTATATGAATGTTAATGAAATTAAAGAGACACTACCCACAGTAATGTTAAAATTCCAGCCAGGCACTAGCATTTGTGCTAACATTTAATTTAATTTTTGAATTATAAAGTGACACTGACTTTACTGAACTGCAGGAGAACACATACTCTCTGAAGAAGCAAGGATGATGATCTAGACCTCTGAGTTTCAAATGCCTTAGGTCTACTATACAGAAGAAACACAGAGAAGCACAACTAAGATATTATGGAAGATAAATTAAAATGCTAGCTAAACCACCGTATTTCAGTGACAGATTTATTCTAAAACAGTAACTAACGTAACGGGTATCTAAGCCAAGCGTAGTGATGTTCTAACCAGCACTGTGATCTTCATCAGCTGTGAAACACCAAAGAATCCACCATTACTAACATAGTTCCTTACATGGGCAGTTTCTAGCAGATTGCTTAAAGAGTCTTGAGTGCTTATGGATCTTACAAACTATGGCTTTATCAGTAGAAAAGCAGGAGGAAACCAGGAGAGGTTTTCATGCCTGGTGTTAAGCAACAAAGGTAAGTAGCAGTCCTTCAGCACACTCAGCTTTCATCAAGTTTTCCAAAAATCCAGGATGCTACCTGACTTCTCTAGCTAAAGGAGAGTTAGGAGAATTAGGAAATTGAGACAAAAGATTGAAAAGAGGTACATTTTTAATGTAAGCTATTACAATAAGCATCCAATAAATTGATTATCAAATGTATACTGGATTTAGACTTAAGGCAAAATCACTTGGCATTTGCTGACTCAAGTTGCAAAAAAAGAATGAGCAAATTTGATTGCTTTCTGAACTCCCCAGCAGTTCCATTAATATTTAGAAAAAGACAAAAGTAAAGGGAAAATAAAATAATCTAAAATTGCAGAGAAGCTGACTTTATAAAATATTCCAGCCTGATTTTAAGTACAACTTCACATCACGTTAATCTATTTTGCACATTAATATCTCAAACAGGATTACATATTGCTATCTCAAACAGCTCCTTTGCTTTTAGCAAATTAGGCATCTTCTTGAATCTTTTGATGTGTACACTTTTTTCATCTGTTTACACAAAGTTCCGTTGTATTATGACAGTGTTAGTTATCATATGACAAAACTGGCAACTGTAGCTTATGTTTTCTAAATAAACAGGAAAATTTGCCAGATGAGGTTAAATGACTCTGAAAGACAATAGGTCCTTTAAGAAATGTGTTTAGCTCATACACTAAAGGGAACTTGTTCCATTCCAGATGTTTAAACCAACTTTAAGTCACATAGTAAATCAGAATGAATTCCTTGCTATAGCTAGTAAGTACTGTGCTTTTCAAAATACACATTAGCACAAATTTAAGATGACATTTACAATTTGTAACTTAGTTGTCATGTTATACCACAAACTAACTTATCTTTCCAGTAAGTTTATTTTCATTACTTTTGGTGATTAATGCCCCCTAAAACAAACAAACAAAACCCTACCCAAACCAGTCATTTAAGATACTACTACTGGTTTTCTACTATACAGTTTTCTCCTTCTTTAATTCTTTAGACAGACTATGCAGTCTGATTGTAGAGTGACGGGTAATTCATCAATGATAAAAACACAGCAGCGCGTGATGAAAGGAACAAGTCTGTGATACTGGCTTGTGGTATCTCAGCAAAAAACAGAACTTAGCATTTAACTCTTTTCTTACAGTTGCCAAGCTGCATAACTTCCAACATGTTAGCTATTGCTTGGAACAAGTGCTTATTACCAACCTGCACAGCTGGAAACAAAGCAAAGTGATAATCACTGCACCTTTTAGAGTGAATCCAGAACTGTGACACAGGTAAGGGACAAAAATTCTGCTGCACATGGTATAGAAGGAGAGACTGAAAGAGTGGGTTTGTTCGCCCTTAAGAAAAGAAGAAACATCTGCTTATGGTCTTAATGGTCTTCCATTACCTAAATGGAGGACACAGTAGACAAATAGAGGTGAACAGTGATAGTATGAGAAGCCACAACCTGAAGTTGCAATATAGAAAATACTGATTAAATAATAATTAAAAACAATTGTTATGTAGGTGGCCAAACACTGGACCAAGAACACAATGAAACTGAATGCCCATCCTTGGAGATCCCCAGAACACAACTGGAGATGGCCATGTGAAAGCCAATCTAGTTGGTTCTACTTTGAGTAGGTGCATTGCACCAGACAGCATCCAGAGATCTCTTTTCACCTAGATTATTTTCCAAGTCTCTAACTTCAGCTGGTGATGAAGAGGAAGAATGTAGAGCAGGCTGGAATTGACTTTGCTGTAATACAGATGCATTATGTACTGCCCAGTGATCAAAATCTACCTATTTCATGCAACAAAAATCTTAAAAAGGAAGTCCTCTCAAGGAGTGTTCTGCTTTCCCTGGCAAAACAAAGGAATCCTGGCTGCCTTGTCCAACCTCCTATCAAAAGTAAAGCTCCAGTTCTAAGCATGTACAAACACTTTTGCATAGTCTAGCTGAGGCATGCCACAATTCCACAGGTCTTGAGTATAAGCAATCATTAACTATTTAAATTTCATCAAGTCAAAAAGTGCCCTATATTCCTAATTAATTTGTCAAATTCTACTCTTCTAAATATAGCCTTGTTGAAAAGAAGTATTCAGGAGCTGAAGCAACAGGTCCTTACTCTTCCACTAACTGCACTAAGAACACACACAAATTTTGTTGAGGACAAAGTCCCAGACGCATTCTGTATTCAGAATTTGCTGCCAGACTCACAACTAGATCAACAGCCCATACACACAACCACTTCAGAAGCAACGTTGGCTGCTCATAACGTTCAGAAAAATCTTTCCACTTACTAATTTATTTCTGTGGCAAGCCTATGCTTCCTTGTTTTGCAGGTCTTCAGCAGTAAGTTATCTCTCATAAATTTACTACTGTGAGAGCAGAATTTCTATTATTGTATTATTGTATCTCTTACTTGCATACTTTTTGACACCATTCCTTCAGTCTAGTACTGGCAATTCTGAAGGTGGATCCAACATAGAAATCCAGGAAATATAGTGGCTTTCTTAGTGTTTCAGAGCTAATGACCTTGCCAGAGTAAGCCCATATTTAGGAGCTTCTTAGAATAGGAAAGCACAGTTCTTTAACAGTCAGCAAAACTGGGGAAGCTTTGGCACTGCAACACTGAGCACCATGGAGGTCTCTCAGACTCCTCCAGGTTCTTGCATTATTGACAACTTCAGAGCAACTGCTTCTCAGTTCCACATGTGTAGTCAGCTTCTATCAAAAACAAGATACAGCCAACATCAGCTGATGGCTACAGATTTACAGTCACTGGCAGTTAAAAAAACAGAATGAAGAGAAGAAAAAAGCAATAATCATACAGAACAAAACCAGTTTTTCTGAAGAGCTGGAGGCTGGGAATTTCTAAATTGGGTGCATAACAATAAGTGTAGATTGTTTATAGTAAATATTTTTCCTTTTATTCTTCAGCAAATGGAACCATATGATACCTAAAAAGATAGGTACACAACTCCATGTTCCCAAAACTAGAGTAATGAACACATAATTGAATAGTAATTGTTGGTAGGAAAACATCTCCTGTTCCTAAATTTAAAAAACCCACCAACAACAACTAAGCTACAACGCTACCACTTTGTTTCATAGCCTGAATGTCAGGTACCCTTTTACCTGGCACAGATCTCCAACACACACCAACACACGTCTCCAGTGGACTCTGGCAACTATGCAAAGGAAAAAAAAAAACCAAACACACCAACAACAAAACACAACACCCCACCACATCACACCCACCCACAAACCAATAATCTTGGGCACTAGAGCATGCCCTGAAGAGCCACGTCTACATGTTTCTTAAATATCTCCTCCAGGGATGGTGACTCCACCACCTCCCTGGGCAGGCTGTTTCAGTGCCTGACCACCCTCTCAGTAAAGTAATTCTTCCTAAGATCTAATCTAAACCTCCCCTGCCCCAACTTCAGACCATTTCCTCTGGTCCTACCATCATTCACTTGGGAGAAGAGGTCAAGCCCCACCTCTATACAACCTCCTTTCAGGTAGTTGTAGAGGGCAATGAGGTCCCCCCTCAGCCTCCTCTTCTCCAGACTAAACATGTCCAGTTCCCTCAGCCTCTTCACATCTGACTTGTTCTCCAGACCCCTCACCAGCTTGGTGGCTCTCCTCTGGACACGCTCCAGCAGCTCAATGTCCTTCCTGTAGTGAGGGGCCCAGAACTGAACACAGGACTTGAGGTGAGGCCTCACCAGTGCCGAGTACAGAGGCACGATCACTGCCCTACTCCTGCTGGCCACGCTATTCCTGATACAGGCCAGGATGCTGTTGGCTGCCTTGGCCACCTGGGCACACTGCTGGCTCATGTTAAGCTGGCTGTCTACCAACACTCCTAGGTAAATGCCTCAAGCTCGCTTCACCATTTTACTGAGTTTCCTTGAATTTCTGTGAAGATCCATGGACACAGGCATTAGAGTAGCTGCCTACAACTGCTCTCTTGAACAGACATTGCCACTTATGTACTTCTGGATAACTGAATAGCTTCAAAGTTTTACACCAAGGAAAGCTGCATACTACATCAAAATACTTTAGGACAAGAAGAGATGTATTGACATGAAAAGTCTCACTTTTAATAGGCAGAATCTGAGTTGTCTACCATGGAATTGGTAAAACACCAGCTGTTACTTTACAGTTACCATACAGAGAGCTCCTCAGAGCTTCTTTAACCTTTCGCTTTACATGTCTGGAAATAGGGCATTGGAGGTATTTCTGAATATCAGAAGGCTGTGGTGTTTCTGCTTGTCCCTCTGGTCTTTGCTCCATATCCCTTTCTTCACTGCCTGCTGGAATGTACACATGTGCAGGCATGGACAGCCAGGGGAATGTCACTGTCCACTGCATACTCACTTCTCAGGAGCCCCCCTGCCTCAGCTCCTCATCCCCTAAACGTACTGGTCACCTTTGTCATTTGACAGCCATCCAGGCAGGAATTTCACCAAAATGCTGCTGGTTTTTCTTACTGGAAAGAACAACTGAGTTACCTCAATAAAGGATCCCAAAAGCTGCATAGCTAGAAGATAATAGAGTAGCATTAAGAAATCCTGCCACTTTAAGCTTCTGGATATTCCCTCACCTTTCTTTGTCCTAAACCATCTGCAGCAGCTATGCTAGAGTCCCTCCTGAAAAAAAAAGAATTGCAATATAGCTCTTCAGAAGCTTAAAAAACTTGTCTTCATAAAAACAATGTATACTTGGTTTAGGCTTTTATGCAAAGCCAAATATTAATGCTTCAGAAGTGACTCTAGTTCTCTCTACAATATAATTCTAGTCAATTTTAAACAAAATTTCTTAAGCTTTAAAGTGTTAAATGTAACATGTTGAAAATGCAAATACACTTAAATTACACTTTTTGAATCTAGTATTTTTTAAAACTCAAGGGCAAACATAAATTTCTCCACTAAGAGTAGCGTGAAGGGGTTTTGTTTTCCAACCGCAAAGCTAAAAAAGTCAGAAAGCAGAAATACGCATGCGTTATCAAGACACTGAACATTCCCTCTTTGGGATCACTAAGCAAAAAATTGAGAAACGCAAAACTTGTCCTTCCCAGTTGTTTCCCTGCAGGCTTCATTTTCATACCACTGCTGTGTGTTCTAAGATTGTATAGTTACAATTCATTTTTGTTTAAGAAATTACAAGTAAATTTGCATAAAACACAACCTAAAACTTAGGTGTGTCTGTTTATCTGGGCAACTTATTGCCAGATGATCCATACCCCAGTCAGTGCATCCTGCAGCATTTCTTGTCTTACGCGCTGCAAACATAAGTGTATGCTATGTTTGGTCATAAAAAATGAATTATCAGTGATATTCACCCCTGCAATGCCTGCAGAGCCAACATTGCTAAGAGCCTAAGTTGAATTCTATTCCTTCTTGGGCACAACCAACTTATTTACTAAATTCCAGTGAGCTGAAGTAAAGGGATTACTTGCAGAAAATTTACTCTACCAGCGTGGGAAAAAGATTCAGCTTGACTCTCTGAATCCAGAATGAGTTTGTAGACCTGGCAACTGGAAGTTTTACTGATTTTCAAAGAGGTTCCTTGTTAGAGTTGATCACCTGATGTACATTTTATTGACCAACAAACAACTATACAATAAAACAGGATTTCAAGTTTATTTCAGACCATGCTTCAAAGGGAAAGCTTTGTCTGTCTTTTTAGTTAAAAAATGAAAGGACATCAAAACCGAATAAAATCCTCTCATCCCCTTTATCATTTTTCTTTCCTTTTCATTTAGTAGTAATGTGACCTGACTAATTCTGCAACACTAAATTACTTAAGTTATTGTTTAATGTAAGGTATGGTAGATCACCTGATCATTTTTCCTAGTATATAAAGTTGAGATAGTTCAAACTGATTTAATCTCTTCTGTTCACTCTGACTAAGCAGAAATTAGTATTTACACTGGTGTCAAGCTCAGAGAGAGTGAGCAGGAGACAAAGATAGCGCAGAATGTAATTTTGGTGACATGAACCATGCAACCAGCAGCACACAAAGACACTAATTTTACTGTCTTCAAAGAACAATCAAGATACCCTCACATTTGTAAAATATAATGGTAGATGCTACAAAGCAGTTATTTCACACAAGTATTGTGCACTTCAGAAACTCCTCTTGTATATAATCTCTTTAGGCATAGAAAAGCCCTTTACAATGAATATCAAGTAAGCAGTTGTCTAAACTATATATATGTAATCTATAAGCAACATAAACTGTTTTAAAATCTAGCTTTGCCGTAAGATTTAGGATGTGCTGCCTTAAAAAAAATCATTATGCTTACACACATTCCCCATAATAACCGACTGCTAAACATCCTAGAATTTTATATTTTTATTATTTGGTAGTGCTTTTCCTCAGAGGATCTCAGCACAGTTAGCAGGATCCCAGACTGGCACTCAGAAGAATACTCTGGCAGTTGATTTTTCCTGTAATTCAGCAGATTATTACATACACACATACACAAAAAAAAGGGCCACTAAAACACCAAAATACAAGCCATCATCCAAAACATACTTCACAAATCAGAGAAACCAGGAACTACAGTTTGTATGGTTTTGCTATGTAGAAAACCACTAAGTGTTGCAGCCTGCAGAAAACCCCATAAACTTCAGTTCTTTAGCCACTAAATCAGCTAACACACACACACCTTCACACATAAGTCAACTTCTTGCCAGACTTTAATGTCAGTGTGTATGTATTTGAATGTGTAAATTTCCTCTTGATTATCTTCTCTGTGTAGGAACACTACTCTCCTTTTGTACTGGACAAGTTGGCATTTTATTCCTGAGTTGAAAAGAGCATCTGAATCTCACTGACTTGAGACACATGCATATGTTTTATGTCTTAAGGAGTAGGGCCATACAAAGGGTCCCTGATTAGATCCTTTCTAGTCTTCCAGCAGTCAGTTTAATGCACACTGCTTTCACCAAGGCCACTTTAATTGCCTCTTTTCCCTCATTCTCCCTACTGGCACTAGCCTAGCATTGGTTGCATGGTGTTTTACAGATTTGCACTGTCTTCATGGTTAGCTTACAGAAAAGATAATATCTACACAGCGTAATGGGCTTAGAAATCTTTGACAGGTTTTAAAATAGATTTTGAAAACAATAATTAGATAGCTTCAGTTTTCTCTCTCCAATATGTCCTGTTTCTTCATTCTCTGAAGTACACACATTGCAGTTATTTTCTTTGCTCCCCTAAATCTTCCCTTTTTTGCATTATAAGCTGAAGAGGTTTTTAATTTTCAAAGCTTAATTCTGATGTTAAAAAAAGAAAAAACACATTTGATATTTTCACATGGAGATTAAAAGGCCCTGTAGACTCTTTTGCCTGCAATTCTATAGATCAGCATGCCTGTTCTGGTGTTGCCATTTCCTCTTCTTTTTACAAGTTCAGCAATGCCAAGCTGTTACCACAAAAACAATCAATTCAGTATGTTACACACACATATGTTACATACATATATGTGTGTGTGTGTGTTTGCATATCCTAGCAGATTTGTTTGGAATACGTGCCTAGCAGGATTTATTGCCCCATTTTAACAGTAATCTACTATATAGCCATCAGCCTAGAGCCTAGGAATTAAATGTATCTTAAGTAACTAGAGTACAGCAAGCTGTATTTAAAGTAGTATTTGTTCCAAATAGAGTTAAATAACATGTTGTTCTATATTAATTTTACTCAAGTCTTTCAGGAAATCTACCTGAAGTGGATTTGGCTTGGAAGGCCCCTATGTTTAGAGGAACTTGATGAGTCATAACAGTAATTTCCTTTTATAAATAATACACTCCCTTGACACACAACTAACTTGAGTTCCCAGTTGAACATAGCCAAGTGTGCTTTCTTTAAATAATTTCATTCCTGATAGCATCAGTTCTTCAGTTCACTGAAACTGATAAAGCACCCAAAAAGGCAAGTTTTATTCAAATATGCTTATGAGCTAAAGATTAACTACAGTTTATGCAACTGTCTTTTTGAAAACCCTGATGTAACATCACATCTAAAATTCTATCATTCTGGCATAACCCCCAGTTAACATGTATTCATCAGTTCTGCTGAAGTCTTTTTCTCCATTTTATTCAAATCCAACTAACTGGGATCTAATTCATTGGGCTCTATCACTGGTGTCCAGATCAAAGGGTACAATCTATTTCCAATACATGTTTAAGCAAACAGCCTGGGCTCTGTAGAGCCTGTAAATATCAAAAAGCATATTATGCCCTTCTTCATAAATGTTGATAATGGCAAGACACATTCACAGGAACAGAAAGCTGGCATAATTCTTGTTTCCACCCATCCCATTTTCCATTCTATCAACTATTATTATATTAAATAAATAGCATCAATACAGCTAACTAAGAACTCCTAAAAAATTCACTGCCATAATAAAGGACTGCAAAATATTCAGATAATTTTCATTCAGGTATTCATACATAACCACAAAATACTACCTTTTTTCTTCCCTTTGTAAACTTTTAGTACTTCAACATCACAACAGATATTTTAAAATGTGTGTGGGCTAATTTAAAGTTAAAAGAAAATTCGAAAGCAACTGTGTCAGGCTGAAAGCAGCAGAAACAGATCAGGTTTGAGAAATAAAAGCCAAGCATTTTGCTGCCTATTGAACTCTGCCCCCTTTGATACGGTGTTCCATCAGGATCCCTCTACAGCAGCAGTGAACAGGAAACAGAAGGAATTTGAAGCATCCAAACTGCCAGCTCAATATGTAACTCAGTGCGACAACTCTGAAATCTTGAGAGCTCTCAAGAGTTATCACTTTTTACATTGGAGTCTTTCATGGGCTTACTGAATGTGGTATGCTGATCAAACTCACTGAATAAGAGAGACTGGGTTTTCATAATTTTGAGCGAAAAGCTGCCCTTGCACAGCACTGCAGTAGTGAACAGCGAGCCTGGCCCAGTACTTCTTCAGTAACAAACACCTGATTTTCTGTGCATGCTTACTGAAGGTGATTTATTCTGCATTTGTTATGCATACTGAATGCTTCATTATCTTCATTGTGTTCACATTTTTAAGAGTTGCAGTGGTAGATGTATCCTTAGCTATATGTATGACTCCTTCTCTAGAAAAAAAGCTAGAACTGACAATATCCATCAGTGGTTAATTTCCTTAAGAAACCAGAATCAAGATAATTTATGTTTTCTGTAGCATTGACCATTCAGTTCCGTTGATAAGTATTGTAGTATGTGCAGGGCTTTTTCCACCTGTATTTTAAGATGGGCCTCCCCACCCTAAATAGAGATCCACCGGTCTTCTTTCATACATCAAAAAAGACACAAGGAAACTTCACTTTCTAAGCCACTTTAAACATTTATGGCACATCATGCAGCAAAACCATAATAGCCCTTTGACAAAATATAAAATGGAAATCATCTAAACAAGAGAGAAGTAACAAAACAGAAACTAATTAACTAGAGAAGGAAGCTCGGAGCAAGAAGGAGGAAAGCACAGTTCATTCTTTTATAGCACAGCAGTAATTTTACTGCAAGGTCAAAGGAAACTGAAGAGCTCAGCTGTACTGGGCAGTGGCCCAAACCAGGAGGGAGTGCATCCAGACTGTGACCGAAAGCTTCTTAGACCAAAAATTAACTTTGCAAGTTAAAAATGGACAGAACATGGGGGGGGAAAAAAAAAAAAGTGGAGGAAATAGCATATTCCTGGTGTAGGCGACGAGCTCTGTCTAAGAAAGAAACCATGGATGTGTTCTCTGAAAACCTGTAAGATAAAAGGCTCTTTAAGCTTCTGTTACCAAGCAATGCATCTGGTCATGGGGATTTGGCAGAATTTACTGAAACATAGCAGTGAATGGGATGATAGCACATAGGAAGCATGGGAAGAAACACGCGTCACTAGGAAGTGCACAAGCAGCTTACAGAACCCATAAAGGGTATCAGTGGGTGGTGGAAAAAACCTGGTGCAATCACAGAAAGTGCTACTCTTCTCAAAATAAAAAAAGGTTTGGGTCAGATCATAAGAGATTGAATTCAGGCTATTTAAACAACCAAGAAAACCTGAACGGACTTATTAAGAGATTAGCATCTCCTCCTTGGTATCATGAGGTTTTTCTACTTCAGAGAAGCATAGAGACCAATGTTCAAACATGCCCCTTCCATGACATTATGAGTACTGCAGTCTTGGAAAGTGAGGTATTTAGCAACTAAAGTAACATTACGAGAGAGAGTAAAACACTACTTTCCAAGATGCCTGTGTTTTATTTCACAGTAACAAGGTGCATTCATTTAGCACTGACAAAGACAAAAAGCTGTGCCATGACACATTTCAATAAAAAATGATGGTAATACTTGAATACTGTCCTTTAACTAAGAAACCTCCTAAAGTGCCCTAATATGTAAGTGCAACATTGTTACTGTTCTGCTCTGGGGTATGCTATTACAGACGTTACAGCAGTAAAATTAGGTAAGTAATGTGTTCTTATTGACATAAAGTTTGCAAATCTTATCTAAAAGATGTGGTTCAAATCCACGAAAATGCACTGGAAAGCACCAGTATGCAAGTCTGGAAGGCATGCAGAGTATTGGCAATAACCTAGAAAATGCCTTTGTGTACAGTGCGAATAATATTCTTCTATACAATTGACTGAAACGACTTAGTGCATTTTTCATTTTAAATGCACTACAGCAGCAAAGCATATAGACGCCATACTGAAGGTTCCTAATATAATATGCTAGAATTTTGCCAGAAGAAAGCAGCAGGGATGGTTTTCCAGGAGGAAAACTTCTTAGCTCAATGGAAGCTATAAATATCACAGAAACATGCAACTACTATAAGTTCCCGGTTGTTGGGGTTTTTTTGCCCTCCTGTGAAGAGGCTTAAAATTTATGTTTCAGAGATTTTAAGTTTAAAAACAAAAGGAACTAAGCATTGATCAGAACAAACAGCAAATTAAGTAACTTCCTGCTCTCAAGGTCTATTCTTAGAGGCTGGTGGTTGTTACTGTTGCTGAACATGAAAGCAGTCTCTGGGACACTGTTAGTCAGGACACGAAGAAGTTGAGATGCAGGAGGTAAAATGAAAGAAGGCACATTAAAGAGGTGAAACCAGTCAGATGAGGCATTTCTCTTGAGAATCTGGCCTAAACTGACAGATTGAACAGGTAGGGGACAGATTAGCAGTTTTTATGCAACTTTGCGTGTTTCACTTATCTGTTGATACAGCAGGGCAGTAAGTATCAGTATTTTGGGGCTAAAACCTAGCATGTTTTTCAGCACGTGTCCCAAACATGCCCAAACACACCACCTGCAGAGACAGGGAAAAACTGCTTCCTTACCTCTTGCCTGGTTTATCAGTTTGCTTACACTGGCAGTGCATGCTTTGCTACATGCCAGAGAGGAAAAACATTCCTGTAGTTACTCAGATACATATATATCTCTCTAATTAAATACTCCACTTACTGTAACAGTGCATGGCAGAATAACTGCTGTACAACACAACATGACATAACATAACACAGGAAAATGAGCTGAGTAACTGCAAAGGAAGGACAACTAAGCGCCTAGTGTCAAGCATGCCAAGGAGAGCCCACAACTCTTTTCTGAGATGTGTCCTGAAGAATTTTGGCACTTCATAACAAGCAAGGCTCCTACAACATTTGAAAGGCAGATTTCAGGAACTAGGTCAATGCTCAGCAATGTGTTCTTTCTATCTTAAACATAAGAATGGATTTAATTTTCTAAGCAAATGCACACTACCAGATCAGCAGAAACATACAAAAATGTGCTGTTTCCCTTTTCTACACTTTTGAAGTACAATCCCCACCCTTTCCATGAGTCATGACCCACAGATCACTACATGCTGTATTAACATACCATGCATTTCTTGGGTCATAACTGTATCATAAAGCTTGAATCAAGATTTTATAAGGACTGAGCCTCAGGATTCTTGTAAACAAACAGAATACACCATTTTCTATCTCAAAGGTTTTTAACAGTTACAGCTTATTTTTAAGTGAAGTATAAGTTCCAAAAACTAGACAAGTAACTTTGGCTGTATAAGGACACAGGTAAGCATTTTAAAGGGCTGAATGGTGTTCAAGCAACAGGAGAGGACTGCAGCTTAAATTCATCTCCCACAACTCTACCTGACTAAGAGTGAGATAAAGTTGTATTCATTTGTTAGAAACGTTAATGACCATGCTTCAATATTCGCGTTGCCACCCAAGGATTAGTCTGGCATTCAGGCTTCGTGCAATGACAATGCCTAAGACTGTTTTTTTAAATCCTTTGGTTTCCATAAAGTCAAATATTATCTGAGCATAGTAATGTAAGTTTGCTCTACTCTGGGATTCCCTTGGTCACCATAATTTCTTTAGTAGTAACTGGGCTCTTTTTCATGAATTTGTAAGATGACTGTCCTTTCTATAGATTCATTTAGCTTGATCTAACCATATTCCTAGTTAATTCCACCTTCATGCAGGCAGACTTTCTCCCAAGAGCGTTGGACTTGTGAACACATTCTAAAGGTACTTAGAGTATATGAAACCTAAGAATATTTCTTTACTTTCTGTCTTCCTTACATATGCTTTGAAATGTTCTTTTATCCAACTGTTTGCTATGCACTTTTCCACACAGCTGCCATTCCAAATTCTATTTTAAAAAAAAGTATTTACAGTATGAGTCCATACCTTCACTCTCCTAAGGTTTCATCTAAATATTAACATAACAATTAAGGCTTAATTAAATTAAGGTGGAGGAGGACTGGATTTCATGCTGGGCCTTTTAAAAGAATCCTTTCCTTCCTTTATCATTGTCCAGTCACACCTGAAGGCAGGCTTAAAGCCATACAGAAGTCAGGACATTTACAGATCTCCACTCAAAAATTACTTATTTTAGAATGAATAGTTCAGGTCCTCCTCACCCTTCCCTTCCTTTCCTTTCAATTCAAACAAATAAAGGCTCTTTCCAAAGACTTTGGATAGATTTGATTTTAAGGATAGGAAAATATGTGTGACAACACATGCCTACAACAGACATTTTTTTGTCCCCACTAAGCAAGGATGTTAGTTAATTCCTTATTTCTTGCTGAGCTTGGCCAGACAGCACCAATTTAAAAAGCTGTAAGAAAACCAGAAAATGTGACCAATATTATTAATTATATGAAAACAAAGCAGTGCCAATATTCATACTTACAGGCTGAGGCTGTTCTGCAATACAGCAGTTGAAACACAACCAGAATTCACTCATTCTTTACAGTCTGATGTGGGAACACAGATGAAAAGCAGGACGTAACCTCTGTAAATCTGTCTCCAGGTAGCAAGTTCTTTAAATAGTTTTATTTATGATGGTTCCAATGTGAAAATCTTCTGTCTGTTGAGGTCTTCTCCAAAGACAAGTCAGTCCCAGGACAAACAACTTGAAGGCAAAAAGTTATTTCAGCGTCTTCTTTCAGAAGGCTGGATCCAGCACCACAGAAATATTACGTATGCTTCTTTGGTCCCTAGTGTTATGTGAACCTGAAAACGGAAGTACATTGCATCAAAAAGAAAGAATATACAGAATCTCATGCTCCCAGACAGCCACCCACACGAGTGATTTCTTGGTAATATCTTGAACCACAGACTAAAGAGACACTAGCAAACAAGTCACATGCTTATTTCTACAGTGACTACCAAAAATAGCAAACACACTCCAGCCTTGGTTAGACGAAGTGATATCAAGAACTAGCGTTCAATCTTTTGGCAGCCATCTCTGATCTGTTTCTAACTTTCAAATATCATTTTAGAAAGTGACAATTGCCCATACAGTCCTTTAAACTTCTTAGGGAATTGTGCCTATTGACACTTCATATTTCTCAATGGAAAAGTTCCCAGTTCATTCACAGCATGAGGTTTAAACAGTATTAAACCCCAATCCTGTAGCACAGCTGTCAAACAAAGGTTTGCTTTTCTAATTGTTGAGGAAACAAACACATACATTTCTGTATATGGAAAATTTGCAAAATGGTGGGACTTGGTCAACTCAAGGTATTTTCTTTCCACTCTCTCTACCCTCCTGCTTCATGTACAGTTGGCTTCATAATAGGAGATTACTTATAGAGTTTGAAACTGTTTCCTTAAACTTCTGAAATTCCTCATGTGGAACAACTGTGGCTCCACATTCCAACCACTCCTTTCCTTAAATAATGTTTATTAGTTAATCTCCAACGTGGTTTATTTCAGTAAGAGTTCAATAAAAATTCCTGTGAAATTTCACCCTGGTTGTTTATCTTGACATCTATCATAAACTTTATTTGCAGAGAAAGTGAGATAATGAGTACTCCTTGATAATTCTATATGCAGCTTCACCTTCATTCATAGAAATGTGTCCATAACTATGCATCATTATTTGTATGTAATTCCTCACAGTAAGTATGGGGTGGTTTGGAGAGTCCATGGGATACATAAACTACATATATATGCATGTGTACATACATGCACATTCTGTGGCAGAACAGTCCCACTTCACTACTGCCTTCATCTGTTCTCTGTATGCCAAACACCTAAGCAACAAGGTTCCCTCATTCACTACATACATGCCAAGTTACTGTACTGTGCAGCCACTACTAGCCAGGTACTTTCCAGGACTGTTGGCTACAAAGCACACATACAGATATACAGTAGCCTTTCTTGTACTAAGTCCAAAGCCTCTGGGAAGCCTTCCCACTTCTTACCTTTTAAGAGAGAGAACAGCTTGATAGTGAGTAAAAACCTAATCAAAAAACTGAAAAATCCTTCTACACCATCTTTCGGCTGACACTTCAAAAAAGGTCTTACTTAGTACAGTGCTTATATGACATATTTTCACTACTTAAATAAGATTATTTTTCTATGTTAAAGATGATTTTCTAAATCCCATGTATGTATCAAGAAGCTGCAATAAAATATGGGAATTATCAACAAACAGTGTGAAATCCAAGAATGAAAGGAAGTTCTCACTTCATAATTAAGTAGCTTCACATCATTTTCTCAATTCTTCTGATTACTGAAAGTTTGATCAACTTTAAACAGCAAAAGCCAAACTAACGTAGAAAAGCTTGATAAGAAAATACTCTACTGTTCTCTGCAGTCTCAGAATGTGCATGCTACACAACTGTTTTCTAAACTTGATAAATTGCAGTGGGCTTCTCTTGCTGTGCAATATTTTGCTGACCCAATATTTTGATTTGCAGCTACTGAAATTCTGACACTCATATTATCACTTACTCACAATCTGTCTTTGACAGTATTTAACATATCATTTTCTTGTTCTCACAGAGAGTTAACTTCCATCCTGCTGTTACATCCGTGTACAGAAGAAGTACATGGAAAGGGCAGGGAAATTCCTCTGTCGATCAGTCTCCTCGTTTGCTCACTGATTGCTGGCACGCTCCCCAAACTCACTGCAGCGTTAAGTGCCCCTCTTGAGCTGAAGCCATGAGAACAAACCCAAAGGGCTTGCGCATGCTCCTGTGAGCCTGGAAGGCTCTTCCTGGTTACAAAACACGAAAGGCTGCAGAAGGGTATCTCCACCCAGCCACTCTCAGCGCACAGGACTTGTGCCCTCCAGGACAGAGTTCTCTTTGAAACTGACTCTCCCCCTTAAATCGAAAGTTGTTGAATGACAAAGTCAAGCCAGAGATCATGAATAATAGTCTCTGATAACACATTCATTCTTAAAAATGTATTTTATCTCCTATAGCCTGTATAGTGCCACATTTCCCTTTAATTTCACGGTTCTGCAACCAGTAACAAGCAGTTCTTCAATCCTTTTTCTTTTCGTTAAAAAAATGGTGGTGGGAGGACAAGCCTGGAGAAAACTGACAGTAACCACATCTCTTAAAAGGCAAACAAAAGCGTAGCAGTATCTGTTAGAGCAGTGGAATATTATACACCCCAATTCTGCTGAACAAATGATCTTTACAGTGGCTAAGTTAATATAAAAGATCAGGTACGCTGGGCACCAAAATGGAAAGAAAAAGTAATTAAACCAAAGGCAAAAAGGTGATGTCAGCAGCAACATACTAGGACTTCTCTTACACAGGTAGTTGCTTGTTTAAAGAACAAATTGAAATGGGAAAATTCTGCTGGTCTTTTCCAAATTATTTGCTATAAAGAAAGAAAGAAAAAGCACCACACTGACCTATTGTTACCAGTCAGGTAATTATGTATTATCAGCTCACTAGAAATCTCATGAGAAAATGTTCCTGCAAAGCCTGGACTGTACCCCAAACCTAGCTGCAAATAGTAAGACACCAAAACATGTGCAATATTTCACAGCTAGTACTCTGCTTTGTTGTAGGATCAAGCATTTAATGTGGTGCTGTTTGCAAGTGTTGCTGCATTTGCCAGATGAAGAACACAGTTCAAGACAACGGCTATGTCACACTTTGTTTTCACTCTTTACACAATTTATGGTGCTTGGAGTGACAGAACACCATACAGCTCATGATGAAAAGCCAAGGCGCTTATTCTGTCTGAACCAGAAAGTTAATCAGAGTGACAAATGGTGAAACACCTATTTGCTTTTTCCCATTTAAACTTTCTGAACTCTGAATGCAACTTATTTTAGAGCATACGATTCACACTGACTATCATGGTGAACAACTTTGTCACATGTTAAGGCTTTTATACCTTATGTATGACTTTAATTTCATCCTATTTATAGAAATTCTAAGCAGTGTGAGGAAATCAAATTTTTAAGATGTTAAAAAGGATACATTATTTAAAATTAAAAGTGAAAATCAGTAAGGTAATGTTCATTACTATGAAGTCTATTCCACAGTAGGTGATCCAATACAAAACCACAAACTACTGCTTATTGCTAAATACCAGTCATAAAGGCAGTAAGTGCAAACACGGCATTAACAGATAGTGAGGGTGGAGCACATTCTCTTACAGTATCAGCAATTTTTCTTATTAAAGCAGCATTAAGTTTTCTGTAAGAAACAGAGCAGGAAAGGAGGAAGGGTAAAAAAAGAAATCAATCTCCCCTCCAAACTCTTCACATTTACTGGCAAAAAGCAAGTTAGAGAGCATTTACCTTAGCTGATCCAAACAGGAATATGCTGCATGCTGTGAAGGGTCAGTTAGAATAAAGGTACTTATTAATTATATAGCTTAAAAACAGAATACTGTTTTTAAAAAAACACCAATAAAGTTCCTTTTAAGGGTGAACCTTCTATATTCTTTGCCTGCATACTGCTTACTATTGGTTCAAACAGGAAGTGCGGTAACAACGCTCTTTGACAATTACTTGAAGCAAATAAAACCACAGGAAGAGAAAGAAAATGAGTGCAGGTGTTAGCATCCGAATTTAACTCAACTTGCTCAAAGGTCAGACTATTATTTAAGGGGGGGATGGGTGGTATGAAAAAAAAGAAAAAGGGGAAGCACGCACACAGTCATGACTAAGTATGCCATGATATGACTTGATGTACCATGACATGTACATGTATGCCCAAAGTCAAGACCAGGACTACTACCAGTTTTTTTTTGGTCTCAAGTACTTCATAAGAAAAAGATTTACAATTATACTTTATATGAGCGTATCATTCTATAAAAGACAAAACTATATATATTTTTTTTTGCCTTAAAGGCTCTGAATAGCTCTATTATTTACATCAAACCTGCAAGCTTTAAGTTGAAAATTATAATTTCAGAGTGTATTTTTAAGACTTCTTTCGTATTTTTCACTCTAACTCTCTCTATCATAGCCATACTATCTCCTCTTACTGCTTAGCAGGTACAGTCAAGTAGCAGCAAGAAATGATGAGGGGAGGGGATTAAGATGCGTCCAAACTAAAAGATGTTGCACTGGTGCACACTTTCATCCACTTATAGCTGTAGCAATTGGAGGATCTCTCCATCTCTGAAAGGAAGTGAGAACTGTTTACTCTCTTGCCATTTTTTGAAATAAAACAATCTATACAAGAAAAATTAGAAGTTTTAAACAAAAACTGCCTATAGGGAAAGTTGCCTTCACACATGAATTTTGTATCAGAAACTTTATCTCACCAGGGCAGTGTATGGCAGAAGCACTCTTCCTCCCTTCCCTTTTAGCAGAACAGGCACTTCTGGGGACTTTGGCACTGCTTTTAATGCACCAATTATATTTTGCACTTTCAGATCCTGAGAAACCTGAGCTGCAAGTAACTCTTGCCAGACAAAGAACAACATTCATTATCAACATAGGCTGAATAAGGCTGAAATCCCTTTTTCACTCCCTCATAACTTTCCCATATGTATTCTGCTCCACATCATCTCAAGTGCTTTAGGTTTTAGTTTCAAAACATTGAAGGAGTTTCTTCAAAGTTTGAGTTAGACTTTTTCATACATTTTCAAACCCTGAACACATAGGTCCTGACCCTAAAAAGGTATTTTTTTCATGTCTCTCTGATACAGTTTTGAACCTTCTGAGTAAAGCGATTTCTAAGATTTTATTATAGGGTTTTATTTTGGAATTATTGGTCATTTGAAGTTAGGGTGGAGGGTTTTTTGCCCCTATTTATACTGCAATAATTTTCATTACTGTATTTCCTTAAGCAATTTCTAATCAAGCTTTACACAAATAAATAACCACAAACAACTACATATTATGACAGCGCTTCGCTTCTGAAATAAAAGTTTCAAAGAATATTGAAAATGGTAGAATAGTATCCTGGGTTGAGAGACACAGGACTAACTTTTCTTCTGATGCTGGGGAAAATTGCACTTCTAGAAGACTCTAGTGTCTGAATTTGTGAAAATATTTACTTTATAGCTAGCCAGGCCCTGTGGGATTCAAGGTCTTAGTGTTTTTGAGTCTTGCCAGACGCAGGGACAAGGAGGAGCGAGGCCTGGGCATTTGACAGGCCTCCCTTGATAGGGAGGTGGGTCCAGACAACTCCTTGCCCCAGTGCCGGAGCCCTGAGGCCTTCCCTTCCTCCTGAAGCCACTGGGCTCGCAGTGTCCACCATTTGCTGTCCACTGATGGGAGTGCACAGCTTCCTGCAGATAGAACTGCCTGAGTATAATTCCTGTATTTTATATCAGTATCGGGATTAATACTGGTTCTTTAGTATTATTGTAAATTATTTAGTCTTAGTCTATTAAATCTATTTATATTTCAACCCTTGTGTTTCCTTGTGTTCCCTGATTCCCCTTTCCAGGTGGGGAGGGGTCATCGGGTGATAGAATTGTTTAAATGACAATAGATTGTTATGGATTTCCTCAAACCATAACAAATAGGATGAAGTCACTCTTATGGCTTGCTTAATGGAGAAAGATGGGTTGTTTTTTTCAAATTCTTGTTAATAGAATGGAGTCTAGCTTTAAGAACAATCTCATCTTTCACTGAAGCCAAAACACCTCCAGTTTTGTGTTTCCAGTTTGTAGGAAGCCACCACAAGTTTCTCCTCAACAAGTGTGCCCATCTGAGATAATACCTGGGAAGGCAGCAGAAGATACAGGAAGGGAACTGCAGCAAATCTGTAAGGAGAAATATTAGGCTTTTCACATCGGGTCACTGACAGCATGAGAGGGATCTGTAAAGCAGGTGAAGGCAGGAAAGCATACCATTCGGTCAAGGGAAAAACAGCTTACACAGTGTGACAGTAATCACGTTGTTTGCAAGTCCCAGCTCAGAGCTTAAAGCAGAGAGCCTTTAAATATCTTCAAAACATCTTGATAGTGTGAAACTGAAACACTTGTTTTATCATTGAAAAACGTCCTGTGCTGCCCACGCCTCCTACCCCCCCTCTTTTTTTTTTTCACAGCACCCACCTGCAATTGCCCGAGTTTCACTCTCTAGCCATTCTGTCAAATTTGATATCAGCTAAGTGGCCTGGCCCTTGCATAGTCCTTATTACTTTGTGCACAAAACCAACCGGTCTCATTAAAATTCCCTGTGTCCAGTATGAAACATAAAAATGTAGTTTTTCAGGACAAAACCAAGCTTAACAGGCAATACTGTGTTAGTGACTGAGCAGTGCGGTAACCTCTTCCCCAGCACTGGCATTTCAGAGCTTCCTGTGTCTTCAATTAATAATTGCTTTCAATATACATGAGTTCAATGCAGCTTTCTGAACCATCTGATACTATTTCATACCGTTTCTCACACAAACATGCAGACAGAAACCTAATTCTCTGAAAAACACAGCACAGAACATCTAATAGTTCTGCACTATGAAAATATAGAAAGACTAACAGAAAAATAATGGTCCACATTTATTTACTAAGTAGCAGCAAGACAAATCAAAGATAAAATAAATACCTTTTTTCCCACCTACAACATAGTCTACGCACAATATATTTTGCCCTACCTACAAAAACAGTCAGTTATGAACAAGTGAGAGGCCTTTGAGAATCCACTCCTATGGCTTAGGAAATGTGATTTCATACTGCCTGCCCATTCACAGTAAAAGCATAAATAAATCCTGTTGGTCAAATTTTAATTGTTCAATAACATTATCTTCTTAAGTGTCAAGCCCTATTGAAGATAACACAAAAGAACATTTTTCTCATGTGGCCTACTTGTCAATTCTAACAGGTAATACCAGTCAGAGAGAAAAAATAAACAAGGCAAACTAGTGGTCTAAGGCAGGCTCTGAACAAGGTACCACTTCTTTAAAGAATGGAAAGAAAAAAATAAAACAAAACAAAACACCAACAAACCCCTAAAACCTCTCTGAGGAGCCCCCTGGTTTTACTTTTCAAGTAATGATGGGAAATGCTCAACATCAGCATCCAGAAAGTCCATTATTTTAAGAACACTGTAGCATTAAAAGGAATGGAATATTCTGTGGGGAAAAAAATACCCATGACAAACTATGTGACAGACCATACAAGATATTCAAGGGACCTCTACCTGTTTTTTAGTATTACTATAAGAACATTATTCACAGCTTTTATAATATTCTTTTTTCTACAGAGAACTAATACAGCAAAGCAATTTCCATGGAAGGTTTAGGAAAGAGGAAAGGAATAAGTGGGAACATGGGAAGAAAAGGCCATTAAAACTGTCATGAATTCACAGAGGCAAACTCTCACCAGTACAGTAAGTGTTTTGTGTTAAAAAAAAAACAAGCTGGTACACTGCTATTGCAGATTTTACGTTACTATTGTAAGATATAATGCCTTGCAACAGCAGCCTGCCATTGTATCTAAAGTCATTTTAATGCACTTCAGTAGATTACTGCTGTCAGGTTCTCACCTCCCACTGAAGTACAAAGCAATGACAAGACCAATTGTAGTAAGCAAAGCAGCATCACATTTTGTAGGACTGTATAAGTGAAGTTTACACAGTGACCCAGTAACATCAGCAAGGGTGCACATTTGCCTGTTTGAAAAACAAGATGAATCACCTCTCTTCAAGCCCTCAATGGCATGTGGTGGTGAGATGTTTCCAACAGGAAGAGTGCACCTCAAGAAGCATGCTTCTGCTTTAGCTTTCAGTTCCGTATCTTGCAAGCAGCAAAATAGCAATAGTTTTCCGTTCAAAGTGTGACAGAACAGCATATTTTTCCTCTGCTAGCATTCAAGCCCCTACCATTTCTTTATATTTATTCTCTAGCCCTTTTATAATTTCTCTATTATTAGCTGCTTTAGATAACTTGAACTGTGTACGCCTGCATGTATGCACATGGGAGATTGCTTAAAGGAACTTAAAAATTAAGACAAATCACATTTTCAAAGATACTTGGATCACTTTAAAATAAGTTAGGAAGGAAAAGCAGTATGTTACTGGGGCATATGGCAGAGCCAGGAAGCACAGAAGTATTAGAACCAGTGAGAGGTGGCAAGTGCTAGCTGGTCCTGTTAAGATTTCACTCTAAATACCAGCACGGGGAGCTGCACCAGTAGCCTGACAAAGCAAGTCTCGAAAGAATGCTTTAGTAAGAAAGATACGTACATGTAAACATGCTTACTGTAGCTACATATGCTTTCAGACCAGAGCACGTGGGGGGAAAAAATAAGTAAAAATTGGATAAATTGCTTAGCCTTTTCCTCTTCTCCCATCATTAGCCAGAGATCTGCTAGCACAGCACTATGTAACATGAAGCACAAAGTAGGGTCAGGTTTCATGTTTATCTAGCAGCATACAACAAGAGATGGTTCTCTTCCTCTGCCTCCAGACATTTCTTAAGTCACTTAAGGGAAAGGAAAATTTAAACCTAACTGTACAACAAATTAGTTGAGTTCACATATCATAATTTACATATGCATCATCCAGAAGACTATCCTAATTCTATAATCCTTAAACAATTACAAAGAAAACAATGACACGAAATACAACCACTAAGTAAGAAGAATGCAGAGAGATCCTAGACCTCCACAGCACAGATAATCCCTCTTACCCACTTCCACATTAAAGGAGCCTGCCAATTACCACGACTGCGTGTGCATGTATATGTCCATTTGAAGCCACACGCGCAACCTGTAATTCAGTAACTGCAGCAATCACAAAGTATTTCATTCCTATGGCTAAAGCTATCATGCTATATACAGCAAGTATGAAAATAACTGAAAGCTTATAAGCTTTTACCTCTACAAACCTTAGACAGGTAGTCTGTATTAAGGAGAACAACTACAAAACCAAGAAAGTCTCTAAGGACTGGTAAAGAAAAATTTCATGTATTACAGTTGCAGTCAGTACAGTCAGTATGAAATGCCATTTTGCAGTCAATAGCACTTCTTTTTTTTTTTCTGGAATGAATACTCATTTTCAAAACAGAATGAGATTTTGGAAGGGGAGAAAAATGGACAAAACTATTTAGGAGATACTTTTTATCTCTACAGTTGTTCACACTTAGCCATTATGCATGCACACAGGGACATAGCTCATTAGTAGCAATAACATGTTTCATAGAGGAAATGCTATAATTCAGTATCCTATTTTGGGACTATCTTCAGACTGCAGCTTGATTCAGATACTGCACTTTAATCAAGAGGAATTATTGCTCTTTCCTTTTCCCTCAAGTTGAGAGTCACTGCAAATGATATATAATAATCAGTTCAATTGGAGTATTTACTCTTTGGAAGAAATACTTGACCACAGAGAGCTCTAGTATGTCTCTTGCAAAACACTGGTAAAATCTTTAGATCCACAACCAACGGCAAGACTATGCAAAATGTAATCGCAAACAAAATCTTGAAAATGCTTGCTGATTTTCATTTTGTGATAGATATTTGGTTATTAATTTTTTTGCTTGGAAGCACAGATCAAGCTCGTTGTTGGGCAAGTCTGAGACGGATACACTGATTCTGTGACGGATGTGCTGAGTGAACAGTGCTTTGGTTGAGGCATCACTGACAAGGTCTGACTGAAATCAGCCCTGCTGTGCAAGTCGTGAGAACCGCTAGGCTGTATCTTCACAGGGACTAAGGAATCTAGGCCATGCCTTATCAGGAGCTAAACAGTATGAGCCTGAGTTGGGTCTAGACAAAACAAGAACTGCTACAGCTGCACACATGCACATATAACAAAGCATGGTTTGACTACAAGTCAATCACTTTACGGTATAAATATGTATAGCCCCGCCAAGCCCACTGAATGCTCCTGTAGAGCAGCTGGCTGCATGGCAGTGCTCTCCCCCTTAAGCAGGGGCACCTCTCAAGGTTAATCCTCAAGGCTGAGAGACCCCTTACCAAGCATCTGACATCTATAACAAGGTAAACGAGGCCTAAAAGTATCACAGAATCATAGAGTATCCTGAGTTGAAAGGGACCCATAAAGATCATCGAGTCCAACTCCCTGCCTCTCATGGGACTGTCTAAAACTAAACCATATGACTAAAAGCATCATTCAGAGGCTCCTTGAACTCTCAGAGGCTTGGTGTCGTGACTTGCCTGGGGAGCCTGTTCCAGTGACCAACCACCCCGCTCAGTAAAGAATCTCTTCCTAATATTCGATCTGAACTTCCTCTGATATAGCTCCTCTCAATTTCCTTGTGTCCTATTGCTAGTCACCAGAGAGGACAGATCAACACCTCCCCATCTGCTGTCCCCCTTGAGGAAGCTGTAGACTGTGATGAGGTCACCCCTCAACCTTCTCTTCTCCAATCTGAGCAAATCAAACGACCTCAGCCACTACTCCTAAGTCTTGTCCTTGAGAACTTTCACCATCTTGGCCACCCTCCTCTGGACACACTGGTCCAGAAGTCTGGTGTCCTTCTTGTATTGAGGCACCCAAAACTGTACATAGTACTCAAGGTGGGGCTGCACCAGTGCAGTGTACACTGGGACAATCACCTGCCTCAACTGGCTAGCTGTGCTGTGCTTGATGCACCCCAGGCCACAGCTGGCCTTTAGGCTGCCAGGGCACACTGTTGACTCATATTCAACTTGCCACCAACCCAAACCCCCAGCTCTCTTGCACAGGGCAGCTCTCCAGCCTCTTGTCTCCCAATTTGTATGTATAGGTAGGATTACCTCACCCCAGGTGAAGAATCTGGCACTTGATGTTCAGTTTCATACTGTTGGTGATTGCCAAGCTCTATAGTCCATCCAGATCTTTCCATAAGGCCTCTCTACCCTCAAGGAAGTCCTCCTAATTTAGTATCACCAGAAAACTCACTTAATGTACATTTGACTCCTCCATCCAGATCATTTATAAAAACCTTAAAGAGTGCTGGACCTAAAATTGAGCCATGGGGAATCCCACTGCTGACTGGCTGCCAGCCCAACGTAACCCTATTTATTATAACCTTTTGAGTCAGACTCATCAGCCAATTGCTCACCCAATGTGTCATGGACTTGTTTAGCTATATGCTGGACGTTTTGTCCAGAAGGATACTGCAAGACAGTATCAAAAGCTTTGCTAAAATCCAAAACCCCATATCTGCTGGCTTCCCTTGGTCAGATAGATGGGTGACCTTGTCACAAAAGGAAATTAAGTTAGTTAAGCAGAACCTTTGTGAACCCATGCTGGCTATGACCAATGACTGCATTGTCTCTCAAGTGTTTTCCAGTAACTCCCAGAAATACCTTCTCCATGAATTTACCACGCAGTGAAATGAGACTGACAGCCCTGTAATTACCAGGGTCTTCCTTCTTACCCTTCTGGAAAATTGGGTTAAATCACCACTTAATTACCATTCAATTACTGCTTAATTGATTACCATTTCCTTTTCATTCAATTGTTGGTAAAATTATCATTTGATCATCATTTAATCATTGATAAAACCCTTTAAGTTAACCCCATAATAATGACTTCTCTTAATAATTCACCTGCAACACTTCTTTTTATACGCTATATAACATGGACAACTTTACCAAATAAAATTTAATTATAAGTTAATAACATTTTAAGTAATCAGGTAGAGATTGACAGATTTGACAGAGTTGGAAGGGACCTCTAGAGATGCGCAATTTAAAAACTAAAACACACTATGCCGTAGAATACGCAGCAAAAATAGCCAAGCATACATATAGTCAGCCTAAAATAATAGAAAAAAAAGGCGCACAGACAAATCTCCAGCACTGAAATGCACTTTCAATGGAGACAGCAGAATTATTGACCTAGTTAAGGAACAAAATGCTGTACAAAAAAGGGAGTTTCAAAATGTTCCAGAAACATTTTAACAAAGTACATATTCTCAGCAGAACAGTTACTGCTGTTCTGAAATCTTAATGCATAGGAAGCTAAATTGTCCCCTCAGAAATGACCTGCCTATCTTGCCTAGAAACACTGAATTGTGTTCCCTGTGTACCCACAAAAAGTTCAAGGCCATTACTGCTAAAAATGCCCATTTGGAAAATGCCCTGTGGGTCATGTCTCAGTGGTGGTTAAGTTACCTGGAGTTTTACTGCCAATGTAAAACCACTGTAAACATCAAATGGTTTGGATTCCCTATGAAAAACCCATGTATACAGGATGATATGGCTTACCTACATCGATAGGTATCCAGTAAGAGAAAAAACCTAGAATAAAAGGTGTATCAAGACTAAGAGTTATTTTTCCATTTTATTTTAAAATAAGTTGTTCATACCTGTAAATGCTCCCCAAACTGAAAGCTGCTGACAAAACCATAAGGAACTTGCAGTGCTTGCCTACTAAGTATGAAACAAACTTTATATATCTCAATTCTCAGTTAGTGGTTCGTAATAAGGAAGTTAATAGGCAATGTGAAACGTGTACTCTGACACCAAATAACCACAGGATGACACTATTTAAACTCCACAATGTACTTCTAGTTGTATTAAGTAGAGCTATTCAAAATTGTAGTTTCATACAATAGACATAAAATACCTGTATAGCATGTACTTAGAAATTTTACTTCCATACTTCCTCCTAAAAACCAGGCATACCACAGATATGATACAATTTTCTGGATATAAATTCAGTCTGCCAACAATTTAAGAACTAAAGTAAATTGCAGAGATTATCCTATGTCACAGACTATCCAATCTTATCCAAGAGTCACTAACAGAATGTGCTTAAAAATGTTTCAGAACATAAACAACTGCTCTTGTAAATTCTGAGATTTGCTTTTTTAAAGGAAAAAAAATAATTTCTAAAAACATTAAAAAAAAACCACTCCCATGGAATGAATTGTGATAAATACAAACATTTCTCAAAACTAAAGGTCTTTCTGTTCTTTGTGATGCATAGGAAATATTTTCTATGTATTACACCAATATGCAAGAGAGGACTGAGATGGTATACCTCTTCACTTCTGGTTTGTGTCTCTGGACACAACCATACAAACTTTTCAGGATCCATCTGGATTCAGCAGGTGGCCTCTTGCCCGCCCTTGAGATATCTACCTTCTTGGTTCTGTCTATGTCACCATTAGTTTGAAAGTTTTCTGTGAAATAAAAGCATTTGGTTTGTTTAAGACTTGGGCTATGTGACAGCAGGGGATGACAACCAGATGAGCAGGTGAACTGTCAAGATCTGGAGCAGGTTCTTGACTGAGGGTGCAGGAGGGTGGGTGGGAGCAGCCAGTGGGCACCCAGCTTGCTGCAGGCAGAGCAGCCTTCCCCTGGGATCAAGCCCTGTGTCAGGGACCCTCAACTCAGCTTCCCAGCTCCCAGGTATGGCCTCACTGATGTTATGTACATCTGCAAGTACCCACCAGTGCAGACAGCTGAAAACTTTTTTAAAAGCTGGACAAGATAACAGACAGATACTTAGATTACTAAGATTTTCTTTTTCTCCCCAGTGAAGAAAACTGATTCACCTGTACCACGTTTACTAATTTATTCTGACTGCAAAAGTACTTCAGCCAGTTGGTTTTGATGTATTCATGCATCTCTGTTAATTCTCTTCCTTAAAAACAATCCTTTTTATTTGCTTTTAAGCATATTTTGCACTATAAACACAAAAACACCCTTCCTATTATTTTCCCAATACATTCTAGACTAAGGTCATGTCACAGGCAGAACCACTACAACACATTTGCAAAGCAGAGTCATGCCAGCTATTCAATACAACCTAGTTGAAAACTACTCAGAACTACTCATTTTCCTCCTAAAAGCGATGGAGGGGTGGTGGAGGGAAGGGAGAGAAGTACTTCAAAATACATTAAGAACCATACGAAAAGAGAGTAACTTTCAGGCTCCAATCTCAATCCAACCACTGGCTTGGAAAGAGAAGGTATGCGCTGCCACTGACATTTCCTCACAAAAATCTTAGTGCTGCAAGCTTTCAGTGCTACCTCTGCTACACTGCAAATGGTTTTGCTTTACATGAAAAAATGCTGCAGCATGAAAAATAAGCCATTCTAAAGCAAAAAGTGAACACAGTTGTCCATCTGCTCTGTGATTTTATTCAGGGCAATAAGGAAGATTTAAATAGCATGAGATTTTTTGCCCAATTTACCTTCACAGTCACTGGTTTAATTGTTAATCTTCCTGTTTTATTCACTAAAACTCAACTCACAGCAAAGCTACCTGCTTCTCAATTCAATGCTGTTTGAAAAACAGTCCTTTCTATCATGCCGTCAGGTGTTCAGGAATAGATGTTGTGAATGGACTATCAGCCACAGTGCCTGTGCTATCTGGAGTCTTCACTAGGCTCTGATGTCATTAAACAAAAGTTAACAAGCTCTCCAGCTCTTATCAGGCTTAGTTCCCACAACTGACCAGAATCTCTATTCTGGATTAGCAAGTAGCAACCACAATAGCAGAAGACCTTCCCAAAACATCCAATCATCCCAAAACATCGCTCCCACAAAAAAAATCCCCAAAACAACCACACCACAATCCTTCCTACCCCCAAATGAGGGTATTTCATTCTTTCTCTCAAAGCCAGATAGCATTTACTGCTTACTTCCTATTAGCTTTCAGTTATAGTTATGTTTCTACACTATGACTTCTGTCTTTCAAAGTCTCTCTTCTTAATATAATTCACAGATAAAACTACTTAATAACAAAGAAATCAGAAAACCTGTTCTGGACAGAAAAAAAAAAAAGCAACCAACCAAGAACATGCTGGATATGAAACTAGATTTGCCATTTGTCACATACATTATGTCTACAAAAGGAAGAGGTCAGTGCTCAGTTGTTCGAGACATGATTTCATGCATAATCATTGCACTGCATTTCATCTACTTCCCATGTGGGCACCTCAGGAGATGCCGAGAGTGGCTGTACGTGAGGAAGATGACTTTCACAAGCAGAGTAGTGGTACCCACACCAGACAGGATTTTTGAGCAGACTACGGAAAGTAAGTGTGAACTAGCTACTGCAACTTCCACATATAGACATGACACAGACTCACCTAACCTCAGAGCATGGCTGCCTGCCAAGCATCTCTCCCCTGCCTCTCACATGCTCTGTATCTCATCCCCTGCATGGGCATCTGTGTAGAAAAGGGGATTGATTTGTGCACAGTTGATAGCTGGGCACGAAACGCTAGCTCTAACTTTGTTTTTAAGATACAGCCTACAATGCAGCATATTGCTATCTTGCATGAAAGAATCAAAGCTGTCTAAACTAAAATAATTACTTACAGGTTACTGTAACAACAACAAAAAATATCTAGACTTAAAGGATCTGTTTTTTCACATTCTTATTCTAGGAACTTCATGCATGAAATGCATTTATGGGTACAGCAGGATCACAAAACACTTACATATTTGTCAATAACTAATATGTACTACCTCAAGAGCATCTCAGAGTACATAGCCAACTCAGACACTGTTGTATGACACTTTTGTTTCAATTTCATAGAAAGGTTCTGTTGCCTTGGGGGCACAGTTGCCTATACTGAACATAGACATGAATTTCTTATTTAGTTGATGCTAGAAAGCCCCCTCCCTATTAAGTCAATATTTTTAATCACTGAGAGCAACTAGGACACCAGTGCGGTGTTTTCACCAATGAATGAAAAAACAAAGTAAAGTTACAAAGAATAAACATGAGATAACTGATCTAGCTTATTTATCAAACATGGCAGTTTTTTATTCACACGTACAGATGACAGGTGGAAGCATGAAACACACCTTTAATTAGAAAAAAAATTATTATGCCCAGAAGCACAGATGACTGTTGATATAACTGGGTAATTACGCTTTCGAAGAAAGGTCTGCAAATCACCACTACTGTACTCTGACACCCAGCCTCCTGGTCCCCTTCCTACTGTAACACAATTTAACCCAAGTTAAATAAGTATATAGCTTAATGGTAAAAGCTATAGGGGGAAAAAAAGGAAGGCAATTATCAAAAAAACCACTTCTTTTTTTTTATTTTTTAAATCATAGGACAGTGTCAGTAGGCAAGTTCTAGCACATGAGTCATTTAGTACTAAACCGTAAAGAACATTAGTAAAAAAAAAAAAAGACCCCACACATGAACAGCCACATCTTGGCAAAGAAACTAACAGATGAATGAGCAGATCTTTTCCATTCCATTTTTCTTAATGATTCTGTGGGAGAGAAATCAAAAGGTCTTTAATGTACATTTAAAAATTGCATTACCAAAAAAAAAGTAATTTATTCAGTACCCATTTAAAGACTTGGAAAAAACTTTGAGAACCAGTATCAAGCAAATAAAACTCAAGCACTACAACCTTTTTCCTAAACTTAATAAACTCCCAGCACTCTAACACAGGCATAACTCTTCATCTTGAATCACGATGACTTCACTGATATAGTTTGTGAAGTCAATTTTCTATGATGGGATTGTCATAGCAAATGCTGGTAATTACAGAATTATTGGAAAAAAATATGATTACATGTAAAAATCGTTCAGTAGAACCCATTATGATGGATCATATTGCTAACTATTTATCAGGAGTTAGTTTAATTGTTAAAAAAAGAAAGACACAATAAGGAGGCTTACGACAGGCACAGGATTTCCCATGAGCACTCTGAGCAAGTCTCACCTCTTCCACTTTACATGTGTGGGAAATTGAAGCATAATGACAATATTATTTTACAACTCAAGATAGTTGAGGATGTTCTTACTCAACTTAGTTCTAAGAACATGCATTTCCAGCAATTTATGGATTTCATCGTATGTCTTCTCGCAGAGCTAGCACATTGACACTGCTCTGTCATGCTAAAGACAGACAGGCAAACCTTTGCCCTGCAAAAGTAACCAACAGATGTTTATTAGTTTTTAGAATTCTGTATGTTAATCTTTTACATTTTTATGAGCAGACATTGGAAAGAACAAGATAAAAATATGGTATCTCTTCATATAAAGCAACAGATACGTTTCTCAGCAGAACTTTTTCCAAAATCTGCTCATAGAACTCTGAAGTTGCCATGAATGGTCACTTCTTCCATACAGAGAAGGTGAAAAACAAGCCTTCAAAGTGATTTGAACTAGGTGTTTCTTACTATAGGGTCCTTTTACACTTATATCCCCAGAAGTCTGGTTGAAAGAGAAGGCCATGCTTCCTGCTTCTGCTCTGTATTGTCCAGCCCGGCACAGTCTTCAGACATTGCTCCTACCTACTTCCTGCTTTTGCACCTCCCCCTCAAGAGAATCTACACTTCTGTCCTCCATGCACACATAAGGTAAGGCAAAAAAATTCACTAAATATTGCATTTTGTAACGGCCAAAATACTATCTACTTACAGCAGATATTATCCATGTGAAATAAAGATTTACCGCTGCAAGACAGCACAGCAATGAAGTTATATTATTTTTCCTGTTGTGAGCACTTCAATTCCACTGTCATGTTACCTGACAGTATTTGCTTACCCACACCAAAAGAACACTTTCAAGTACAAAGACCTAGCTCTGGAGAATTTGTTTGGGAGAGTGGAAAGGGAAGAAATTAAATTACTTAAGAGAATACACATTTGAAAACATTATCAGCAATTGTAGTATGGATTAGAGGCATACTGTTTCCAAGGAATCCCTCTTGTATTATTTCAGCTAGTTACCTTCTTGCAAACAGGTAAGGAAGGAAAAAAAAACATACACAAAACCACTGCTCACTTCTTTCCAACCTTCTAACCTAAACAAAACCCCTAATGGAAGCCTGGAAAATAAATAGTGTTTTGACCATGATATTTCTTATGCCAAAACAATCACTAGACATACAGTACTTCTCCTGATAAACTTGAAAGGTCCTGAATAAAAACACGAAGTATAATACTTGTGCTTCCTTCTATGAAAAGAATGCTCCCGCCACAGAGAGTAAGAATCTCTATAAATATAAGCATGAAGCTCAAATGTTTCTCATTTTTCACATCAATCAAAACCATTTGCCCAATTAAACAGGAAAGTACAACTTCCTTTACTCAAGATCAACTATGGAAGTTTTCCAGACAGCCAACATGCAATCTTTTCGTAACACACATGACAAAGCAACAAGGAAAATGACAGCAGCAACCATTGCAGCTCTTCATATCAGGTAAGACCATCAGGTTCCTCCTGGTTTTCTTTTGTAAACTATGCTGATGAAGACTGCAAAACAAGCCACAAACTGTGAAGTGAATTACAAGGCTTAGCTCATGATGGATTTAACATCAGATGCTTCCACATTTAAGCTTGAAATAAAATGCTTTGCCAACACCACCTACTCTGTTCTCCACCGTCTGTTGTATTATTCTACTCTTTTGACAGGTAAATTTAGCTAATCTGAGTTATTTCTCTTGATGAATGCTTAGTTCCCTAGACCACCTGGTAAATATACATTAGCTATTAAGAAGGATCATCCTGGCTCCAAGTGTTCTTATGGAGAAACACAAAATACCAGTACAATTTCCTAACATACAAATCCACTACCTTTTCTGGTACTGGTCAGGGTCGGGAAAACCTATGGAAACTGGTACATGCTTCCCTTTTAATGAGAGTATGCCTGTGATTTAAACATAGGGGAACTTTGTCCTGTGCCAGAATCACAGCGATTTGGAGATACAAAGCACAAAGTAGTACAACAGCTTCATTTTCTCTCAAGAACTCCTGTGGCAAATGACTGAGAAACAGGAATTAAACAGACAAGTTTTGGAAAGACAAAAATAGCCCAAACTAGCACAATGCCTTTTACAAAAGAGGTACAATCACATCATCTCTAAAAATCAAAAAACCTACCCTATTCTTTTTAGTCCTATGGAGACTTTTGCCCCTTTCCCCAGTTATCTTGAATTCCTAGGAAGTTTTGAAGAGATTACAAAGGTCTGAAGTATGCACAATCAGTAAATATCTTCACACTGACCTTGCAAACTTTGTGATAAAGCACACTACAGAACTTCTGGCAAACTCCATTATCACTGAAAATTTAAGCTGTAAATAGAGTAGAATCCTCTATGTTCAAGGAAAAAAAAAAAAGGTCTTTTCTGCCTTCATATTTCTCTTAGTTCTGTTTGCTTTTGTTCGGACTTTGGCTTTTTGTTTGTTAGTTTGTGGGCTGGTGACTGCATGTAGTATACTTAAGTAAATCAACTCAAATGAAAAGCAAGCAGCAACTATTTTTACTAAACTGTCAAACACTTGTAAGGTGGCAATCCAGTTTACCACACAAAGTTTCCCTATTTGAATGATATCCTATCTCCTCCAATGCCCTAAACTTTTATTTTTTGTATGTGAGTGGGGGGAATTTTGCTTGCATCTGCTGACAAAAATATCCTGTGAATATTTTTGGAAACCAAACCAAAACAGACCCCCACACCAATTACTTTACCTGGGATAAAAATTTTTATCTGAAAGTTAAGATTAGCACGTAGCAAGTATGCATTTAGATAAAGAGCTACAGTTGCTCTTTAACATCTTTTTCCATTATAGTTACTCTTTTTCAAATAAAGGAAAGGGCTGTTAAAGGGGGTGTCAAGCTCTTTAAATTTGCAACTTGGCTTTCACAGCAACTCCTGCAAAGTCCACAAGATACAGTTGTTAAATCTAACATTTAATCTAACATTTTGACACTGCCTCCCACAGCTTTATCCTGGAGACATTGCCTGCTCATGGCTTGGACATGAGTACTCTGCATCGGGTACAAAACTGGCTAGAGGGCTGAGGCCAAAAACTGGCGGTGAGTGGAGTTAAATCCAGTTGGTGGCTGGTCACAAGTGGTACTCCCCAGAGCTCAGTATTGGGGGCCAGTTCTGTAGAACATCTTTATGAACTATCTAGACAAGGGGCTCAAGTGCACCCTCTGTCAGTTTTGCAGATGACACCAAGTTGGGTGGGAGTGTCGACATGCTGGAAGGTAGAAAGGCTTTGCAGAGGGATCTGGACAGGCTGGATCAATGGGCCGAGGCCAATGGGAGGACGTTCGACAAGGCCAAGTGCGGGGTCCTGCACTTGGGTCACAACAACCCCCTGCAGCGCTACAGGCTGGGGGCAGAGTGGCTGGAGAGCTGCCTGGCAGAAAAGGACCTTGGGGTGTGGGTCGACTGTCGGCTGAGTAGAAGCCAGCAGTGTGCCCAGGCCAACTGCATCTTGGCCTGGTTCGGGAACAGTGTGGCCAGCAGGACTAGGGAAGTGATCATTCCCCTGTCCTGAGCACTGGTGTGGCTACACCTCAAATACTGTGTCCAGTTTTGGGCTCCTCGCTGCAATAAAGACATTAAGGTACTGAACTATGTCCAAAGAAGAGCAAAGAAGCTGGTGAAGTGTCTAGAGCACAAGTCTTACGAGGAGCCACTGAGGGAACTAGGGCTGTTTAGTCTGGAGATAAAGAAACTCAGGGGAGATCTTACAGCTCTCTAAAACTACCTGAAAAGAGGCTGTAGAGGAGTGGGGCTTGATCTCTTCACTTAAGTAACAAGCAAAAGGACACGAGGAAATGGCCTCATGTTGCACCAGGGAAGGTTTAGATTGGATACTAAGAAAAGTTTCTTTACCAAAAGGGCTATGAAACATTGGAAACAAGCTACCCAGAGAAATGGCTGAATCACCATCCCTGTAGGTATGGGCAGAGGTTGTGCTTACGGACAAGCTTTAGTGGTGGTTTTGGCAGTGTTATATTAACGCTTGGGCTCGATGAACTTAAACCGTACAGTCTAGAGGATTCTATGGTTCTAAGTACAGCCTCAGATCCTATCCCAGCCCAAAATATTTCCCTCATCTTTCCTAACTCTCACAAAAGTATGGAACAATTTGAGACTCAAGGTGTCTCCAAATATTTTACAGGTATCCAGTAAGCAGGAAAGGTATCCAGTACACAAGAGACTTAGCCATGGGGGAGATGATTTATTATGACCTGGACAGTGCACAGTTACCCACAGATCCCGATGAGGTCCAATGCACAAGGCCCACGTGGCAGAAGTTTGTACAGAGCACACCATTGTCATGTGCCAACTCATTGGCAGTGATGGAATGGAAAGGTGAAGAGGGACCAACAGTAGATAAGGCGGCTGCACGACTCTGGCAATATGAAGAAAGTCTCTCTTCCTGCCTCCTCTCAGCTGTGGAGACACTGTCCCAGAAGGTCCAGCAACTTGAAAAGAATACGTCCTACTCCCCACCTGTATAGGCCAGTATCTCAGCAGTTAGGAGCAGGTGTTTCTCCATTCTAAAGAAAGAATACAAAGGGTACAGACCACGAGGGACTCTGTGGTTCTACCTGCATGACCACAGCGAGGACATGAGGAAGTGGGATGGACAACCCACCTCAATCCTACGGGCACAGGAGTTCCAAGGAAGAACAAACACAAAAGGCCATACCTCCAGGAAAAGTGCCGCCTCAGTTTCCAGAGGGCAGTTCCCCAGACAGAGTAGAAGGCCTTAATTCTGATCCTCTTGAAGGAACTTCCAAGTTCTGCAAGAAGTGAGTAATGGACACTATAACCAGGATTAGAGGGGCTCTGCCTCCAGCCACGTGGGGGAAGGGGACAACTAGGTTTATTGGACTGTGTGGATTCAACGGCCTGGCACATCAGACCCACAGGAGTGTAAGGCTCTAGTGGACATGGGTGCACAGTGTACCCTAATACCATCAAGCTATAGAAGGGCATTTGCATTTCTGGAGTGACAGGGGGATCCCAAGAGTTGACTGTACTGGAAGCTGAAGTGAGCCTAACTGGGAATGAGTGGCAAAAGCATCCCATTGTGGCCGGCCCAGAGACTCCATGCATCCTTGGTAGAAATTACCTCAGGAGAGGGTATTTTAAGGACCCAAAAGGGTACTGGTGGGTAACAGTGGCATAGCTGCCTTGAAGGAAGTTAAACAACTGTATATCTTGCCTGGTCTCTTGGAAGACCCTTCTGTTGTGGGGTTGTTGAGGGTCAAAGAACAACAGGTGCCGATTGTTACCACAACGGTGCACAGGTGGCAATATCACACTAATGGAGACCCTCTGATACCCATCCATAAGCTGATTCGTCAACTAGAGATTCAAGGAGTCATCAGCAAAACTCGCTCACCCCTTAACAGTCCCATATGGCCAGTGCAAAAATCTAATGGAGAGAGGAGGCTAACTGTGGACTATCATGGCCTGAACGAAGCCACCGCTGAGTGCTGCTGTGCCAGACATGCTAGAACTTCAATAGGAACTGGAGTCCAAGGCAGCCAAGTGGTATGCCACCATTGATATCACTAATTAATTCTTCTCAATCCCTCTGGCAGCAGAGTGCAGGCCCCAGTTTGCTTTCACTTGGAGAGGTGTCCAGTACACCTGGAATTGACTGCCCCAGAGGTGGAAGTACAGCCCCACCATTTGTCATGGACCAGTCCAGACTGCACTGGAACAGGGTGAAGCTCCAGAACATCTGCAGTATATTGGTGACATCATCGTATGGGGCAGCACAGCAGCAGAGGAAGTTTTTGAGAAAGGCAATAAGGCAGTTCAAATCCTTCTGAAAGCTGGTTTTGTCATAAAACAAAGTAAAGTCAAGGGACCTGCACAGGAGACACAGTTTTAAGGAATAAAATGGCAAGACGGACACTGCCAGATCCAAATGATATGATCAACAAAATAGCAGCTATGTCTCCACCAACTAGTAAATAGGAAACACATGCTTTCTTAGGCATTGCGGATTATCATTGTGGTCAGGAAAAGATGTTAAAGATGGTCCCTACCACCACAGTCGGGGAGAATGGCCCTACCTGGAGCCTCTGGCAGAAAGCACCAGGGGAGACTCGAGGTCAATCCTTGGGGTTTTGGAGTCGGGGATACAGAGGATCAGAAGCTCGCTATACTGCAACAGAAAAGAAGATATTGGCAGTGTATGAAGGGTTTGAGCTACTTTGGAAGTGGTTGGTACAGAAGCACATCTCCTCTTAGCACCTCAACTGTCCATGCTGGGCTGGATGTTCAAAGAAAGGGTCCCTGCCACACGTCATGCAACTGATGCTATGTGGAGTAAGTGGATTGCACTGATCACACAGAGAACTTCAATGGGAAAACCCAGACCCCCAGGAACTGTGGAAGTGATCATGGACTGGCCAGAAGGCAAGGATTTTGGAATATGGCCAGAGGAGGATGCGACAGGTGCAGAAGAGACCCCATTGTATAACAAACCACCAGAAAATTAGACAATATATGCCCTGTTCACTGATGGGTCCTTCTGGATTGTGGGAAAGCATCGGAAGTGGAAGGCTGCCATGTGGAGTCCTACAAGACAAGTTGCAGAAGCCACTGAAGGACAAGGTGAATTGAGCCAGTTTGTGGAGCTGAAAGCCATTCAGCTGGCTTTGGACATTGCCGAATGAGAAAAATGGCCAGTACTTTACCTCTATACCGATTCACGGGTGGTGGCAAATGATCTGTGAGGGTGGTTACGGCAGTAGAAGCAGAGCAACTGGCAGCGCAGAGGCAAACCCATCTGGGCTGCTGGACTGTGGTAAGATATTGCCCAGTTAGAGAATCTGGTTGTGAAAGTACGTCACGTAGATGCCCATGAACTCAAGAGCCGGGACACTAAGGAACATCAGAACTACCGACAGGTGGATCGGGTGGATCTGGACTGGCAACATAAGGGTGAATTATTCATAGCTGTGTGGGCCCATGACACCTCAGGCCATCAAGGAGATGTCACATATAGATGGGCTCATGACCAAGGATTGGATTTGACCATGGACACTATTGCACAGGTCATCCATGGATGTGAGGCATGTACTGCAATCTAGCAAGCCAAGATGTTAACGCCTCTTTGGTATGGAGGATGATGGCTGAAATATAAATATGGGGAGGCCTGGTAGATTGATTACATCACACTCCAACAAACCCTCAAGGGAAGCACCATGTGGTCACAGTGGTGGAAGCAACCACTGGGTGGCTGGAAATGTGCCCCATTCCACTGCCCAGAACACCATCCTGGGCCTTGAAAAGCAAGTCCTGTGGCGACATGGCAGCTCAGAGAGAATTGAGTTGGACAAAGGGACTCATTTCTGAAACAGCTTCATTGACACCTGGACACCATGGCATTGAGTGGGTCTATCACATCCCCTATCACACACCAGCCTCTGGGAGGATAGAACAATGCAATGGACTGTTAAAAACTACACTGAGAGCAATGGGTGGTGGGACTTTAAAACATTGGGATAGACATTTAGCTAAGGCTACCTGGCTAGTTAACTCCAGGGGATCTACCAACCGAGCTGGCTCTACCCAATCCAAACCCCCACGTACTGTAGCAGGGGATAAAGTCCCCGTAGTGCACATGAAGAATGTTAGGGAAGACAGTCTGTGTTAGTCCTGCCTCAGGCAAAGGCAAACCCATCCGTTGCATTGACTTTGCTCAAAGCCCTGGGTGCACTTGGTGGGTGATGTGGAAGGATGGGCAAGCCTGATGCATACCTCATGGGGACCTGATTTTGGGCAAGAATAGCCAATGAATCAAATTGTATGATGTTAATTGCTAAATGTCCCTGCCACTGTACATCCTCATTTCTGTAATTGCTATCGGTTGTACTACAGTAAGAATCACCCAAACTACTGACAGATAGACTCTGATGAAAAAAATAAGTGCAGCTGTGAAGGGATCAGAACTGACCTCAGCAGCTGGCACCCAACAACTTCATCAAGATCGCCATCTTCAACCCATGGACCGTGGGCATGAGCTGCACCAGATCCATCAGCCGCAAGCCCTGAAAGTACAGCATGCAACAGTCCAGCACCACACACCATCTTGCCTGCCCTGAGAGACTGTTCTAGCAGATGGAGCCCAAAGTCATGGAATAAATGAACTCAATGGACATTTTAGAGGGATGGCCCCTAGGCTAAGGACTTTATATCTGTATGGATATATATGTACATATATATATATATAAGACAGGGGAAGGTGGTGGTGGGCATGGCATAGATGGTATAAAATAAGGGGTGGATAATGTCCTGGTTCTGGTGGGGATAGGGTTAATTCTCCCCAGGATCTGGTGGGGACACAGGTATTCCATACCATGTGAGCCCTGCAGGGGGCTGGCTGGGGGAGAGGGCAGAAAGTCCCTGCTGGGTGTGGGCTGCGGTGTCCTGGGTCCGGTCAGTGAGAGGTGGTATTGTAATCATGTTTGTACATTCCTCTGACTGTTTTTGTCCCAACCCATCCGTTTGGCCTTGTTCTTCTGATTCTTCCCTCTTGGCTTGGTTGGGGGGGGGGGGGGGAAGAGTGGTGGGATGGAGGCCAAGAGAATGGCTGCGTGGTTCTTTGTTGCTGTCTGAGGCTAGACCATGATAGAGGCAAAATTGAAAAAGGAAATCCAAGAAATTAGTAACTCCTCCCATCTACAATTAAGGTCCAGTAAATGTTGCTTCAACAGTTTAAGAGCTTTCTACACAGCTCCTGTGCAGGACTTTACTGCCTGTTTTGCAAAGTCAGCAGAAGGGAACATGCTCCTGACTTGCAGTTGCCCTACGTCAGCACATTAGCCTGATCAGAGAACATCCAGGAAACATATCTGCTGCTCCATTCACTCTGGTCTCTTACAATCTCTTATAATCAGTTTGTTGCACAGATGCTAGAGACCGCATATAGGAAGTAAGAAAGTGGAAGAGAAAACAAACAAACAAAAATATCTATACCTATCTTGCAAAAAAATGGCAACTACGTTTATCAAAATACTGGAAAACAGAACTAAAATAAACTTTTCATGTCACCATTCTACATTACAGTAACTAGCTGAGCATGATGCAGTTACAGCACCTTCAGTGCTGGCAAGGTGCACTGTCTTCCTAAGTGGATTTGATTTCCCCATCTTCTCTCAAAAAGGAGGAGTGGTGGCTCACATGCAAGGCTCAGCATGAAGGGCAGATAGGGCTGCGATCCTTTCATGCAGGATAATCAGTCACTTCCCCAAAGCCCTCTGTGTCTGCCTCTGAGCCACAGATCATTTGGTTTGAGGTATTCATTATTCAGTCTCTCCCTCAAAAAAATGCCCCCTCTCTCCCAGACATGCGGCCAGAACTGTGGCTCTTGAATCACTATCCACAGCTGGGTAATTAATGAAGCCTATTGTATTCACATCAGTAGCATTATTGCAACTCATTCACAGGACTTCCCAGGCTAATAGATCAGAGCACTGCATCTTACAAATGAAGTATTTAACACTAATTTCTCTAGAAAACATCTGTTAAAATAAGCACAACCACTTTGGAAGCATCAATGCAAACAGTCCTGAGAATTTATATATAACTTTTTTTTTTCTTTTTACAATAAATTAGTTTCTCAAACCAATGCTTCTTTAAGAATTTTGTGCATCACCACAAAAATCAACTTTGAATGAATTCCTTCATGCTCTTTAACTAGCGACAATGAATTTTGAGCTGTATCAATTCTCTAGGAAATACACTATGAAATTAAGACTCTAAAATCACACACACACACAATTTAAAAAAATCAAGGATTTTCACTACTTGTTATGAGAACCAACTTACAGTGTAACATTCAGTAAGAGAAATTCCTGAAGCCCAAACCAAGATACAGTTAAAAGTAACAAATAAAGGCACTACCAAGTCTTAAGTAATTGATTTATACTAAAAATCATAGAGAGAATGCAGTCTAAGGGTTAAAATTAAAAAAAAGAGAAAAATCACTATGAAGAATAATGGGCACATGGGTTCTTATAAATACTATGCTACAGGTTTAATTTGCTTATCTTCAAACATGGCCATCCTCCATTGGTAATCTGTCCTCATTCTTTTCTCCGGGCCCTTGTTGCTAGGGTTGCAGCTGCACAGCCCATTCCTGTCAAAGCGCATGTCCTTGGAGCAGGCCACAAAGGGCTTCATTATATACTCCTCCAAGCAGGCACAGCACCACCAGAATAGAGCATTCCCCCTTTTTCCTCCACCAGAAAGTGGGCAGGCACCCACCACCACTCTGCTCCACTCTGTCATGTCCATTTACATAGGAAGGGCTGCAGAAGCTGCCTGCCACCACCATGGGTTGCTTCCCTCTAGGGATGGGTCTTCAGAAGCTGCTCATTTATGATCCAGTCATCTTTACTCACGAGTTGATGGGAACTTCAGACTGCAGTGTGACTTAAGAACTAGTGAGATGAGATTTGTTTTCTTAAAACCAGTAAAAACAGTCTTCTAATATTTCTAATAATCCAGAAAGAGTTGTGCTTAAAAGTCCAGTTGTCCTGGACTCCTCTGGAACATACAGAGATTGAAGACATAAATCAGAGAAGGACACAACCACCAAATCCGTATACCATGCTGTGGTCCAAAGTGGTGTTCATTCACACTGAACTACCTTCCCAGGGCTTAATTTAAATCTTTATTGGCATTAACAACTGAATTTATTCTATGAACGCATTCACGTGGTTGTGTCACTTGTGAAGGGGAGAGGGATATGGGCAGTTTTCTACTTGGAAAATTTAGAAAAATAAATAAATAAAATTTAAAAAAAATTTCAAAATAATTAAAAACTAATTGCTCCTTAGACTGGTTTTGGTACCTGGTACTTGCTTGTAAATGCCAATATATTGTCAGCAATTTCCTATAACGAAATTGTTTAGCATTCCTAAGTCAGAGGAAAGAAAACAGGAAAAAATAATTGGTTTTTACTTTGAATTCCTTTTCCTTGGGGCAAAAAATTCATTGTTGAACAGCAGAAGAAGAAAAGGGAAAAGAAAGAAATTAAGCCTGCATAAGAACCCTAAGTATCAACACATAACAACTCATAAACATGCTTTTTGAGGCTGTGTGAAACAAGTAGTTTACAACGGAAACTGAGAAGATTCATTTCACAGAAAGCAACCCAAAGTGATCATTAGCTTTACATTTAAAAAGCATACACAGAAAGTACACGGGGTGCAAAAGCATTCTCACATAGGGTGTCAGACTATTACACAGCAAGAGGTGGAAAGGAAATCACAGTTTTTCTAGGCTGTAACTAAAGGTCAGACTGTTTTTTCACTTAATATCAGATCAGCAATCCTCTACCTGAAGGTCTGTCTCTTTAGCAACAGTGGAGGAAACATCTGGGATTTGCGCCAGCTCTGAGGAACCAAGTCTCCATACAAGGTGACAGAAATTGCAGTGTTTGGTGCCAGTAAGGTTACCAGAGCACCCTGGCAAGGTTATGCACTTACCACACAGCCAAAGAGTCAGCCTACGACAACTTCCAGATACAGTCTGATGCTAAAAGGCTGCTACTTGTTCCATGATCTGATACCTGTGATCTAACACTTGAAGGACCATAAACAGAAGGATGATATGTTAACTCCTTGTTGACACAGGACACATGCAGGCAGTCTAGTCTATTCCCTGATAATCTGTTGCAGCGTTAGATCTTCCCTAATGTGTTTCCTCTCGCTACTTCTGCTGAGGTCTTTGAGCCACAGGCGACTATTTCTGAATGGGCACAAAGCAAGGCAGAGATCAACAAGCCTAATTTCTGCAAGGCAATGTCTTTATAAATTGATATTATGAAAAAAAAAAAAAAGCAACACATTTACAGTTAACTATCTCAGTTCTGTGCAAACCACTTAATAACCTGGGGCGGGGGGAACAGTTAGGAGTTTAAATAAAGAGATGCTAAAGAATCCAACTGGTAGTATTCGAGGACCATGACTCAAATACTTCTAGTACAACAGAAAGTTAATTGTTCTTCTAATCCAGAATTTGTGATGCCTTAACCTACAACTGTGAGCTTTCTTCCATGCAAATATCTCATAAATATTTAAAGCAGGAGTACGTACTTGATTCCACCTGCTCTTTTCCCTAGTCTGATCTCATACCTCTCTCTCTCCATCTCCCCTCATATAGCTCTGTAATTGGGATAGCAGAACAATTGCTAGGAAGAAATTAAATTTCTATCTTAAAGGTATACATTTGCTAGAGCCCAAGAAAAGAAAAAAAAAAACAAAAAACGCAATAATATAACACATGTAGTTCACATTAGCAGTGAACAAGCCAGAAGTAACTAGAAGAATAAAGAGGGGTAAGAGTCAGAGGAGCAACAGAATACCACACAGTGGTGCTGAAATAACTGCAATTCTTGAACACGCAATGTAGTGAATAACATTGTTATTTTTCAAAAGAGGGTGAATCTGATTTTTATATCACTATTACATCCATTTTTCAACATTTGACATTAACTAGTATATGTGTATCTTATATTTTTATAGATAGATGGATATCTCAAGCATTCCAGTTGCTTTAGTGAGATGTGCACAAAGCTATCACCCTCAACTTGAGACTAAGACTTAAAAAAAAAAAAAAAGGCAGATTTCACTTGCTTTATAATATACTAAAATCCCAGACAGTTGCAAAATTTAGACAGTGCTAGTAACACCAGTAATAATAGTGCATATTGGTCACCAACTTTCACTCATTATTTCTGTACTGGTACTTTGATGGGGAAAGAGACAAAGCATTTGGGATTTTTTTAAGAGTTCTGAAAACAATATTCTAAAATACTTTCTTCCATTTCTTGGTTAATATCTTATTTTCCAGTAATACTGAAGAGGCAATATCTCAAAAGTGAAGTACTTTCTGAAATGTGCAAATACCAATAGCAGGACAATGAAATAGCAAAAAGCCTTTCAGAAGCTCTTCTGAGAAGTTACTGCTCTTAATTTGTGAAGTGATGGATGTTTCTTCTTTTCATAAATGCTTTTTTGTAATAACTATGTTATTGAACATGTCCTCAGACTACAATCGGTTTCTGCAGAACAAGTTATTATTTCTGGTTATATGTGAATGTATCTTCCATCTAAAGGATTCTCATCGATCTGAAAAAAAGCAGTGAAACAAACAAAAAACCACTTCCACACTTGAGCTCAGCCTGAACTACCAAATTAGTAAGAGCCGCAGTGCTACCCTACTGCAGAAGCTTCCGGTAAGTAAATGCTACATGACTTTGTTAAATATATATGGAAACGAAAGTGTATCGGTCTCTAAGGACTAGAAGCACATGCTTTTCTTACAGTTTGTTTTGGGACATACAGCAAAGTAACACTTTTCTGCAACAAAGCTTTACATCTGGGAATTTGATGCCTATTTACAAGAGGTTACTAGCCACAGCAAAGCAATACATTAGATTAACAAAGAGCACCCAAAAGCCTCCACTACTACATTAGTAACGCGTATCAAGTCCCTAGTTCTTAAATGACACTACAGTCAGATTTTGCAGAGCTAGCAACTTTTCCCAAGGCTTTTAAAACAGAAGTAGTTACAGTTTTCTCCCATGCCACCCCAGGAAGGACCTAATAATGTAACATTATCCAGCAGCCTTCAAATTCTGTGTCTGTCTAGCAACACACCACAGCAGTAAGGACCACTATAGCTATTTTGAGATACAAGCAGCTGAAAGGAACAGCAAAAGGCAGAAAGGTAACAGCAAAGATTATAGTGTTATATTGGAGGAAGAAAAGAGGGAGAAGAGAAGCAATGGAGAACAGAGCAAAAGAAACTATACTAAACAGGTGTGAAGTTCACATACAATATAAAATAACTGTGTGGGAGATTTGTTTGTTTTTAAACAAATGAAAATTGGGAGAGGAAGTCAAAGCACTTGTAATGACACCACAACAGATAACCTACTGCATTAAGAAGCTTTGCTGAAATGTATCTAAATATCCAGAGGCAAAGATAGTGCAGGAGATATTCAGAAGGTAGACAGCAGAAGAAAGACAGTATAGAAAAAAAGGAACCACTGTAGTTACAAGACAGCATTTGCTGACAAAATATTTTTCTAGACTGGCTTATCTGAAGATAAATAATGAAATTTTGACAGTAAATCATACATTTCTTCTCTGGCAACCCTGTTAACAATGAGAAATTTCTGCGATCCATGAGTTTGTTTTCCCTACAACAGATAAATCAAGTAGTAATATCTGTGTACATACTAGTCTGGAGACCTGCACTTTAAAATCAGCTGGGACTACAGAGATTCATGTCACAGAGTGGCTTTTCATTTACTGGTTGTCACAGCCCATTACATCGAAACGAACATTCCATAAAGCAGCAGCTTAGTCTCTCGTTCATAACTCATATCTCAAGTTAGGAGTCTTATGTTAGAAGCATCCCAAAACAGAACTGGAAAGTTAGGTAGCTAGATTTTCAGAAGTGCAAAGTACCCTGCATGTTTCCATTCAAAGCCTGCCAGATTTTTAGAAGCAGGTACTCTCAACTACAGATTTGGCTTGCTGTTTTACAAATCAAACAATTCCTCTGGCATCCTCACCTCCTAATAATTAATTACAATGCTTCTCCATGCCTAAACTTCCTCTTCTGCACAAGGAAATTAATATATTTTCATATACTTGTATAGCAAATAACTATCACCCATGCTTTCCTCTTTAAGAGAGGGTGTTTCGTATTTCCACATCAGCACAGTAAAAGCATCTTCCCCGACAACAAAAAAGGGCACGAAATTGAAAAGACTACTCTTAAAGAGGGGGATATGCTGGCATTACCTTCCTCATTTTTTTTAATCCAGTCATATCAACTAAAAAGCAAACAAAAACCCCAGTGAAGTCACTGCAACTCCCCCACGGCTATTTTCCTGTCTGAGTAAATTCAAAAATTGCCAATCCAATTGATAGCAGCATTCCTCTTTTGCTCGTCGATGGGATTTAAGGAAGTTGCAGCTTGAGGCCACTCTTTCAGTTCTTCAGACTCCTGCACCAATGAGTCAATGTGCTCAGGATGTGCAAATGAAGCTCAGCCTCCAAACATGATTCATACTTAAGGCTGATTGACCCAGCTTGAACGACAGAATAACTGTTGATGAATACTTGGAATGAAGTCTAACAAACCAGCCTCAAAAAAATGGTCAGTCATGCATAATCCAGCCAGAGACAGGCACAGATCTGTTATGCAACAGGAATAGTGGAAATACTGGGCTGCTTACCCTTTCTCCCCAGTTTACTCAGTAACATATAACATTCCTGGTAGGATTAATAACTGGGAATCATCAAGAAAGAGTAGAAGGAATTAAGATCGATATACATCTAAATACAGAGAAAGACAGACAAGATGTGCTGCTTCTGAATTGTCTCAGTCAAAAGAAGAAAGCAGATTCTTGAAAAATGCTGCAGCTCCTGGCTCATGCTTAAGGAAGCAGGAACAGCAAGAAATTACTTTGCTCATTATATTTCAAAAAGAAAATAACATTGCAGAATGTTGCCTTGGGAGAAGCCTAGTATGATTTGAATGAAACATATTCCAAGAAACTCAATCAGTCTCTCCTGAACAGAGGGTAGCATCCAAATGGCTCAACCAAACTGCAACAATTCTGGACAACAGTAAACTGCTGACTAGGTGTCTGTGAAACCACAAAAAGGAAGAAAGATGTCTGTGAAACCTGCACGTCCAAAGTTGAATGTTAGTAAGATTTTCAAGACAGTATTTGAATCTATGTGCCAAAGTCCTGAATAAGTGCTTACTGAACACATCCCTCCTTCAAGGGGCATAGCTTAAGGTGCTTTTATTATTAAGGGAGTATCCAGTGAGCTGTACATAATGTTGAAAAACAAAGCTAGAAAATAATCTACTCTATGTTCTTCAGTGTGCTTTAAGAACCGTTAGTTAATCCAAAATGAAGACATGACACCAGAGTGGAACAGTATTTTCTGTGGCAAAGATGATCCTGAAAGTTAAATTGGGCCATTAGCAAAAGTCTTCCTCTTTCCTTCTTGATACTACATCATTAATAAAGGAGAGAATATCATCACTTTCCTTCCTTTGAAGAAATGGACAGTTGCCATGGTTAGAAGTTCCACCTGGAATTCAAGAACAAGATTTAGGTACGGTAGGGGAAATAAATCTCCGGTTGTGTTTACTTTTTTATCCAGCCTACTGCAAAAATCAGATTCTTAGGCTTCATACGAGCTCTTCTCTGCCTCTGAGCTACCTAAGTATCTCAAGTAATTTCATGCTGTAGAGTAGGGTTCCATAATTATTTGATACCTATAGCAATCTGATTATATAATGCTTGCACAATGTCTGGTAGCTTTTCTGAATGGATAGGCATTGCACATTGGAGGGTAACTAAAAATCTGATGTACCAAAGACAGACAGTGAGCACTAAAAAATTTGTGACAAGGACTATTAGCACTTAGCCTGGGCTCTTCCAGGAAACAGGACAACAGTGTTAAAGTAATCCCAGGACATTTGTTCTTGGCGTTCTCACTGAAGACAGCACTTTGTCTTGAGCGTTACGCTTGGGCTTGGGGCATCTTTTGTAGAGATGTGATTATTTGTGACGGTAAAACCCAGAATCACACTCTTAGGCTTTGTGCCTTAATCACAGAATGGCAGATTTTTTTTCCTGCATAAAATCACATATGAAAAAAAATATGATTGCTAAATACAGCGTGTATTGGAGGGCAGGAAGCACATACAGGTTTTTCAGGATGCCATACTTCACACTGTACATAAGCTTAGCCAATTTAATGAAAAGATTAGAGCATGTGCGTGTACTTCCAGAAAGAAAAAAATAATCTTAGAGAACAAGAACTTCCCAATCTGTTAGAGATACTTTAAATATTATTATGAAGTACATTCTATAGCTAGTTAGAAGTCTAAATGTAAAACCTCAAAAAAAAAAAGACCTCTCAGGATGCCTATTCAATATTTCAAACTACAGTAACTGAACACCATGCAGGCATGCATTCCTAGCATCATCTTTTTGTGGGCCTCGTGCTTTCCTTCCCCATTGCACTGCAAGATGGCTTACCCACAAAGGAGGACAAACCAGTTTAAGAGTCTAATTGAGATATCAAACAATATTTCTGACACACTCACCTATCCTACTTTTTTTTTACTATTCTCTTCATACAGACAGGTGTAAAGAAAGTTCGTTTCCATGACAGCAATTTTCTTATTGACAGTCTTTGATACCTAGCTATCTTCTGTTTTATGGTTTCCATTGGCACAAAACTTCAGCGACTTTGTTCCTCATGACCCACTTTACTGTGAAAAGTGACACCAAAAGTTGTCTTCTGCATTAATATGGTTCAATTGGATCAGCTGTGTTCTACTTCAAAATACAAACAAAACGTTTCAGGGAAAAGCACAAACCTGTTTTTGAAGATCTGTGTAAGAAGACCTATGTAAGAAGCTGAATCAGACACACAATCCAGCTGCACTCCAATGATTTGACCCAAGTTTAACAATGAAGGAAGTGGAGGACAGTCAGATAGAAACAGAGTTGGTGCAAGAGACAGTAGTAATACAATGTGAGTATATGTACAAATGGGCATCTGGAATGGAGTAACAGGAGACCTTAATTTTGTACCTGTGCAACTTCAGAGTTATTCTACAGGATTAATGCAATGATTAGAACTTGGGAGTTGCACGTAGAAGTTAAGTTAAACTGAAAAATAAAAGTCCTCCATTAAACAAAATGTTAAAATACAACATCGTATGGGATTTTTTTTCCTTTGCCCTTTAAGTAAGCAGCATATACAAAAGTTAATTAATTAAGTGAACTAAAACTTCTCTTTTTCCCACTGCTCCAACTTCATGAATCACTTATTAAACTGAAAATCAGAGTCACACAGAACTGATGAAAGTGTGGTGGACGAAGTCTGAACACTTCCTTACACAGGAAACTAAAATCCATGTAAATCTTAGTCAGAAAACATGGCCCTTGAGCCAAATCTGAAAACCATACACTGCAAAAGCAAGGTAGCAGAAAGGACATATTTCAGATTTTGAAGATATGCAGGCTTTTCTGTGGTGGTACCCAGAAACAAATACAACATATGAATAGTCTGCTAATATTTTAGGCTAGGACTTCTGGCTGCAAGAGTGTACTGAGGAAGTATTGCAAAAGCTTTTTAGTGCTAGATGTGAATGGAGGAAGGGTTTCCTTGACAAATTCAAGTCACTTACTGGTATAGAAGCATTTATCTAAAATTCACTACGACTTTGACACTAGCTCCAGAAGAGAGAAAATAATTTTTCTTCCCGCCTTCTCCCCCACCCCAGTATTCCAAACCTTTAGTGAATGAAGTGATAAATAGCAATACTAGAATGGAAAAGTTAAGGAAAACACATTTTTATCTTTTTTTCAGATTGTTCTAGGTTTGCTCTAAGGAGCTGGAAACTATACGTTTCAGAGCATCATAAGACCAGATGAGGAATATACTAACTAAGATGACAAGCCGCAAGCCTTGATGCCTTCTCCTTCACATGACTGGAAGTACATCTACCCACTATGTGATCAAAGTTATATGACAAGAAACACTGGCTACATGAAAGAAGATGCAAGTACACCCCCACAGGGGATACAAGGGAGGGAAATGTTGCAGGGTTCCAGGTAAAGAGGTAGCAGGGAATGGCCCTGGTGCACAGTCCTGCATCACTGTCTTACAGTATGTCCTATTCTAGCCTAAAAAAACATGCTTAAAGTTCTGATATTTCTCTTTGTTTATCTTAAGTGTTTTGAGGCTCAAACCCACGTTTTGCACCTTAAAACCCCCAACATGCACCTCAAAACACTTAAGATAAATGAATTAAAATATTAGGACTTTAAGCATTTATTTTTTTCTTTTTAGGCTGGAATAGGACTTAGTGTAAGATGTTTATTGGAGATTTTACACTCACCAATGTCATAGCTGCCAGCAAATCAGGAAAACTGTACTTCCTGTCCTGTGATTAAAGCTTCCTGCAGACGCTCCTGGAGCACATACAGAAAGGGCAGCCAAGAGGTCGGGAACACCCATTGCACTTCACTTGTTTCTGGCACAGGAATGAAATGTGCATATTTTTGCACAGTGGAGTTCTCTTTCCTCCCAGGCTCCCCCTGTTCCAGAGGGGATCACCACTGACTGATGCCCGTGCTCCAGGAGAAGTCCTATCTCTCCCCTACTTGGTCTCCCTGCATCAGCTCTCATGAATGGCCATACTCTTGCTGCTTGCAGTACAGCCCTTATTCTCCTTTGGTCATCAATATTTCTACTGTTTTCTTCTTAGTCATCCCCTTCAGACAGACATCACCATCGGCTCTCATCACCCCTACACCTGCTACCCAACTGCCTGTCTTCTTCCCCTTCCATCCACCTCCACAGGGTGGGTTTTTTTGGTTGAGGGGTTTTATGGTGTTGGTAGTTCTTTTATTTATTTAAAAAATACCTGACTGGGCTACCATTTCGTTATTCTCTCCCCCTGCTCCTAACAGTCTCAAGGACAGATATTCCCTATCACCACACTCCATTCTTATTCTGCAATGAAACATTTTTTTCACAGGGTGGGTTTATGAATGTCAGGGGATGCTCCTGGGGCATAGCAGCAAGAAGCTGGCCAGAGGGGGAACTGCAGGGCCAGCACGGGAGGCTGCAGCTCCTGCTCCCACTTTTGGGATGCCACTTACACTTCCAGTTTCACATGCTAGTAATCACCTCCTTGTCACAGACTTCTCTGGGGTAAATTCATGTGCAGACTCTTCCTTCCCCAGGCTCTCTGGCAGAAAGATTTTACAAGTAATAGTGAAATCAGAGCCGAAGAAACCAGGTGTGTTCATGGAAAGGAAGGAACATGAAGGATAAGCCCAAACATGTCTGGCATCATCAGTCATGCTGAAAACACTTGAGTTGTCAAAGGAACACAGGGGAAGGGAGAGAGAAAGAAAGAAACAGAAAATGTAATGTTAGACGTCTACCAGTATTTAAATGAAATTCAGTTTACTTTGAGTATTTTTAGGGCAAAGCATCAAGTTTGACTGCTACGTCAATCACTTACTTCACGAGCGGTGCTCAGAATAAGGTAAAATAGAAAGATATTTAATGAGTAATACCTGAGAAATTAAAGAGTGTTTTGCAGGCTTTGCTCTCAGTGCATGTGTTCCACAAGTTACACCTCTTTCTGAGGAAGCAGCATGTGTGAGAGATTTTTATGCACATTTCCTAAAGTACTGTACCTAACAGAATCCTTCTCCATCGTTCACTTGTATTTTTAGTAAAATCCCAAATTTGAAGTAAAATATGAAACAGTAAAGGAAAACATTAAAGTAGAGTTTACAAGCTTCTAAAATGAGTGTTGCTGTACAGAGCTGAGCTTATAAGAAATTAGCAGTAGTTTCAGGGTTTAACTGTCTGTCAGTACTCATGCAATCCACAGAAATTAACACTACATAAATGCGCTGCAATTGTATCACTTACCAAAGACAAATAGGAATAGATCTATCCCAGAATTTTGCTGGAGGCAAATTGAGCTGATTAAAAACACTGGCCATTCATCTACATTGTTTAACATGGCACCAAAGCACATGTACTTGATGGGCATTAGAAAGTAAAGTCAAGATGTATGGGTCCTTCAAAGCTCAGCAAACCTGGATAAGGAGTAGCATTTGATATTAAATTGAAAGTTAAATTATTAAAGCCATGAAAGGTATCACACAAAGAACACCAAAGGAATTTGTCACCTTACTGAAGAATTAGGTATTGGAGATCTATTTAGAAGACTTAATTTGAACAAAGGAACAGGAATGAGGAACGGACATAAGGTAATTAGCAAATCCATCAAGAATGTACTTTAAGAAAATTGGGGAGGGAAAGCTAGATAAAGCATATGTGGCTGTACATACCATGAATATTGGAGTTTGTTAGGGCAACAAGACAATGTAATGCTGTCAAAAATAATCTGTTAAATTAATTGAGGCTTACAAAGTACCTGGCTCTCCTGGCAAAGTTAGCCTGAATTAGATATGAATAATAATCAATCTGTTTTTATTAGAAGCACAAAGAACATTTGCATATCATAATTCTGCTGGACTTCTTGTCAGTGGCTCATGGCCAGGGAAGCACTTGAAATGCCATTTAGAATTCATCAGAGGAGCCACAAAATCAGAACCAATCTACTTCAGGTTAAATCCCTATTATGCTTTGTTGGTTTTGGTATCAATGAATATTCATAGATCTGCCATCTACGTTTACCTCAATACTTAAAAGTAAAAAGTAAACTGACAGTATTGCCTACCTGACTTCCACAACTTCAGTTACTACTTAAAGGACTAGGGTAAGTTATTCACTGAAGAGATCCCCAATTCTAGACAGCAAGGAAGGAGGGAAAAGTAATGGCATAAGTAACTATCTATTGTAACTCCAAATGCTAATTATTTATAACAAAGAGCAACGTAACTTCATGTTAGCAGAAAGAAAACAGGTACCAAGAGGGATAGTCAGGAGTTTCTTCAACTCTCCTCCTTTGCAGAGCACCACAGATATCAGAACAGCTGAGCTACTGCTATTTGTGAATGAATTCAAGGATTAGAAGCCACCTTGTTCACAGCAGTGCTGGAAGAAACCTTCACTGACTTGTGTGCTCTCTTTATTCTTTCCCTAATTTACACTGTTTAAAGAACATAATTTATGTGTGTATATCTATATGTATGACATAGTTAAAGGAAGTAAACAAGGACCATGGGTTCAAAAGCAGTAATTACTTAGTTTTGACTGCTCTTTTTGCTAGGTTCAAACCTTCATATTGGCAGGGGCTGGTGGAAAGGCCCTAAACCAGATGTAGATCCCAACATTTTTGTGTGCAAGATTAGTTACATAATCCTTATCACCGATCAGATCACTGGCAATACCGGGTAGTCCAGGAAATAACTGTTTTGTACTAAGCGCCTCCAAAAAAATGTGTAATTTGGCATGAGTGAGGTTTAGCAAACGAGTTTGATACTGAATTATTGTCCATGACATCTGCTACCAAGATCAGCAGTTGTGAGTAGGAAGGAAGGATGGATTACAAATACTGTAGGCAATAACAGAAAGGAAACCCAGTCATAAGAGCTGGCTCTGAGCAACAAGAAGAAATCACTGCTTTAGAATCTGCTGTTGAAGCAGCAACAGATTATTTACCAGTATTGAAACTGTACTCAAAAAATACCCCAACAAACCAGAAAAACCCTGCATTCGGATAGCATCCACCCGTAATGACAAACTGTCATGACAGGATTCATATATCAGAAATGGGCTTCAAAACAGACAGAAGCCATAAGGAAAGCTGAAAACTCAAAAAATCCAGTTGACACTTCAAATGTTCATGTAAAACAAGGTAAAGTTGCTAGTAAACTAAATTTTACGCATCTGCTGTGTTAGGTAGGACAATGTTTGTAGATTTTATTTTTAAAAAACCAAACAACTCTTTTCTACACTTGAGATCCCTAGTGTTTTAACTTTCACACTACATGGCAAGACATTTGCTTGTCGACTTTCACCGGGGGCTTGTTTTATTTCACCCCTTCCTTGCTCACAAACCAGGGAACCGACTCTTCTGGGATTTTTTTTCAGACTGTGATATAAGCCAGATTTTTAAAGTAAAATTAGGTGTATTTTAATATGTAGTTTTCAGAAAATACTGTAAAAACAAATTATGGACTAGAAACAAAGAGCTGAGGCAGATTAAGAGCAGGTAAAATAGACTATAAAGGAAGAAAAATGGTAAATCAAGAAAAGAATGCTGGGGAGGAAAAGAGGGAAGAGGAAAACTTGTCTAAACAGCATTACATTTTGGAGACACAAAGCTTTGATCACCTTTTTTGTTAGGATAGAAACTTGAGTGGTCATAAAAGAAAGACTTCACAACAGTGGATTGCTAAGAGGATCAGTAGTAGGAATTGGCTATAACTGCATTCATGAAAATAACATTTGATGGTTGCATAGCCCTGACAGTAACACATGGTAACTGTGGAAAGAGTAATATTTGACTCCTACCTTTGGCTAAAGAAAGATACAAGCTGTCAGACAACAGCTCTTTACTCTTTGTCTATCTTTAGTTACCTCAGAATAATGAAGAGTAATGAAGTAAACTTTAATTGACAGAACAATAAGCTTGACAGGCTACATAAAAATTGTAGAGTCACTGGATGAGGGGCTAGAGAACTACAGGTCGCAAAATGGAACATCAAGATGGAGCAAAGTTGGGGGCTATCAACATAGTGGCAAAAAACCTCAGTGTCATAATGTTTAGGTCCCTCATCAACTGTATTCGGAATACCTGTAAGTAAAGTTCTGATGATTTTTCTTTACCGTGGCAAAATAACCATATCACAATAAGCTGTTCCTGGGATAAAACAGCTGAGCAACCAGCTTATAATACATGACACTGCACTAGTTGCCTAACGAGTTCAATAAGAAAGCAAATAAGATCATTAAAGCCAGCAAGGCAAGCATGCATTTTTAGAGTAGACGTCAATTTTGTAACTGAATTGTCACTTAAAGTTGGCTACCTTCTAGTTAAAGACTCTGTGGACAATATCTGACGTATAGATAAGACATATAGAATCAACTAATTTAATTGTATTTAAACACGAACCTCCTCACTCGAATGCAATCCAAATGAAATCAAAGTGGAGAAAGATTCACATTAATAAATTTTACTGAGGTAAAACTAAGACAAATCTGCACTATGAGATGTTAGCACAGAGCACTAACACAATAGCACACATAACACCCTAAAAACATGCAGAGACTGCAATTCTGTATAAGCCATTTGAATATGTAACAATATTTATATAAATAAGGTAAGAGTAGATATAATAATATCTATATTTACGACTTCTAAGCCAAATGTTTTCCTCCACCCCCTCCTTAAAGAAAAATAGACTAAGTAGAAAATAAATCAATTACACTTTCCTCAACTGTTGCATTAGAAATCTAGGGCCATGCTGTAAGAGTGGCAGGACAGAACAATGAAAGCCATCCTTGTACAATAACATTTTAAAAAGTCAGTTACAAATGAGATCTGGACCAGTAGTTGTAAGTCATCATGTCACAGCTATTTAGAGTCCCAGATGAATGAAGCCCATAGACTAAACCCACAACCTAACAGACAATTTAATTCACAAAATCACTTCTATAAACGCTAGACTTCTGTCTTGAAAGGCAATTAAATGAACTGGCATAGAGTACCAGCCAGCAGAGCGGAAAGAACATTTGTTTGCAGGTACTGCCAAGACACACTACTAATCAAGCTATAACCACTTTTTCTGAAGGCTGGACAGCTTATTGCAGACTTGCCCACATCACTCATTCATTAAGAACATCAGTTATAAATAGTAATTGTCTAAGTGTTAGAATTTGCATGAAAATTTAAAGCTTTATGCTTGTCTAAAGCCTTGCTTTCAGAGCTAACAATTCAATATACTTCCTATATTTATATAAATAATATTTATATAAATATTTATGTAAATAATTAAATTACTGATTTAACCAGCTACAAGAAATCACTAACGTTGCAATGTTGGCAGGCGACTGCATCATTATCCTGACGTTATCTGCTCAGATGATCTCTTATTTTACTGAGTCCATCACAGTTTAAGTTGTATTAGCCTTTTTGAGAAGTTCTGTATAAAACATGTCTATAAATGTCAAAGATGACAAAGTAAAAATCAGTATGATATGGATTGCCTTAGATAGGTGAAACTTCTGTATTAGTACAGTGCTTCTACTGAAGAGATACACATACTTTTAGAGAAGCTAAATGTCAAAGAAGTCTATTTTGATAGGACAGCTACAAAAGTGTCATAAACATTAGCAGACTTGAGAAATAGCCTGCAAACATTCAGTCCTCTCCATTAAACAAAAAACAAACCAACCACCAAAAAACTCAGACATTGAATTTCAGTAGTTATACCAGTTTATCCATAACAAAATGATCATCTGAACTTTATATTGGGCTTGTTTTCCACCTTTTTGCAAGCTATTGAAAAGAGAAATGGAAAAAATACCAAGGATAGTTTTGCACCTGCTAAGTACTTTTCATATCTCTACAGAGATACGTAGATTTACAATCTTCACATTTACAATCATCCTTCCACTCCAGTCAATGGCAAAGTCACATAACACATAGAAAATTAGAGAGAGCCAGTACAGCGTATCTTATCATCGCATTACAAAGCTTATAGCTGGTACACCAATTCATTTAATAGAGCCATAATGAATATCAGTGAGTTCAAAGCTGTGCATATTTGGAAGCAAAAGAGCCAGAGGGTATGTAACATTAAATGTAAGTTGGGGCACAAAGAATCATGAAAGCTCATTATAGTTTCTCCCAGTCCTATCAAAGGGATAAAAGTCTCAAAATTACAGTACTTCAGAGGACAATGTAGAGACGGGGTTTGCACTTAATAAATCTGAAGGAGGAAGATACCTCTATTTACTAATTTAAGCTAGATGAAGACTTGGGACAGTAGCCTACTTGAACGTATCTCTGAATACCTTTTGCCTAAGGTAAACATTCTCAAACGTTGTTTTTGAGAGATCCTTAGAAAATAGCAACATAAGACATTTCAATATTTTATAAAGTTTACATTTACCTCTCTTGGCCTCCAGAAATCTCCCCAAATGCAAAAGCAAATAACCCTCTTGGAAACTACTAGGAGTCAGACAAATAGAAAGTTGACCTTCATGTCATGTTTATCTGTGTTGGCACCAAGCTTTCGTCTCTGTTCTAATGAAATTATTTGGCTCAGTGACACAGGTGTTTCCACTTGGATGATGAATGGACAATGCTGTATGAACACAATAAGGAGAAGACTGAAAGGTACCTTGGTCAGACACTGTGAGTACAGAAATTCAGCTGTGTAAGGCGTGAAATTTTATATTTCATTCCAATTAGACACACTGGATTTTTAGTATGGAGAAACTCAGTATGTATTACAATGTTTGAGAGGCTAAGCCTTTCATAAAGGGAAGGAAAAAGTATCTGTGTGCTAATACTTATATCTCAGATTATTTTACTACCATACAACCTAAATCTAATGGTGATCTCTTTTGGAGTACATAAAGGCTTTCCTTTTTCATAAGGAAGCGACTGGAAGAGGCTAATACTGACAGAGGTTTTGGTAGGAGGAAAGCATTTAACTGTATACTTTTAAGAAGCGGGTATTGTGTTTTCATACCTGCCAACATAGACTTCAAGAAGCTGATATGAATAACTTAACTGATTCATCAAATAAAGGATGTAATTTACTTACATTTTTGCTTCAAAATCTGCTATGAATAATCCCTTAGCTGTCTGCTTTAAATCACACAGGTGACAATCAACTTGTGTGCTACTACAAATCTTGTACCTAACAGAAGTAGACAGGTTGAGGTAATCGAACAAGAAACCCCACCCAGAACTACAACAGGTCATTTTTTGAAGTCTTACCAACCCTAAAGTTTTGTCTTTTAAAGAACAAGAGAGAGATATATCCTGTTAGCGGATCTAACATCTCCTTCCACAACATGCAAAGAAAGGACCTAGCAAGTTACTAGCTATACAAAGAGCTCCACTGTCTACACAGTGGAGTTCAGCCTTTGCAAAAACAGCATTGAAAAAATGAAACTTGTTTTCCTAAGGCAAAGATTTACAAAGTCATCACTTCCTACACTTTCCCTGTCGGAAGGAGGCCTGGCATTCTGAAGAAAAATTACCATACTAATAAGCATTATTACTATGACAGACTGCATATAACAAGTGAATAGCATTGTAAAAACAAAATACACCGAGTGATGTAAATGCACACATGGATGGCTCAGACCTACAGCTGACTGTGTGAGTTCAGGAGAGCCTGACCGAATGTCTACCACCCCAGGCTAGTGACTCCACGCTGCAGGTGGCACACGCAGCTCTCATGAGCCTCCCCTGACTCATCTGAACTCTGATGCAGAGAGAGCACTTCAACACAAGCGCCCCTCTTGGCGGTTTTGCTATAGGGTTTACCTAGGCAAAGAAAGAGTGAAGAAGCCCATTCCCTCAGGCCGTCTAACGCAAAAGTCATTGTAACTTGGCCTGCATTTTGAACCAGTATCAATGCCTCTGTAATTCTCAATACCAGCAATAGTGTTTTTAAACTAGTAAATTATCACTATTCATAAAATTTGAGACAATAAATACAGTAATGGGGAAAATAAATTATCCTTCATCCAAGCCTCCCTTTTTTTTTCAAGTTTATTTAGACTACAGTTGTAAAGAGCCAAGAAATGCCAGATTTAACTTCTCCTGTCCCACACACAAAGCAATAGCCAGCCTTCCTATTAATTTATAAGTTTATCTGTCATCAGCACTGACTGAGTAAGCATATTTATTAAGAAACAGCTTCAGCAGTCTAAAACAGAACACAGTTCCTCTTTAAAATTTTTTGTTGGTCCTTTTTTTTTTTTTTTACTAGCATTGCCTACACTTCAGAACTAATTCTGTGTCTAAGGCAACAACTGCATGTACAAAAGCATCCAGACAGGCTTACCCAAAAACCTTAAACATTCACAGTGACTTGGCAGAAATCACCAGGACATGAGCTATCAGGAGTAAGTGTCCTCAGTACGTAGCTCCAGTTGCAAAACACTGACTTTTGAGCCTATCCATAAGTTCTTGGAGAGGCAACAAGTTTTGAAGTTTCTTTACTAGATTATAAGATTCTTACGTGCCACTTCCTGAACAGGAAGAAGACTCAATGATTACCCACATATCTGATTATTTCAGTGGATTAGTTTCAGAATCACAAAAAAAAAATCCGAATTAAAAAAATCACACTATAAGCAGTATTACTTTGTTTTTAATTAAGCAAAGAACACATCTACATCAAAGAACAAGCAGTGCTAGAGGCACTGAGCATATGCAATACTAACATATTCTGTTAATGCAGATTCTGACTTCAGCCCTCCTCCCACACACATATATTTCCATGATGATTGGCAAAATTTGCTGCCTGGGATTCTGGAACAGTATGGTATTGAAATGCCCTCAACATCTTTGAATAGATGCAAACACAGATTAAGTTTCATTTAAAGAGACAATAAGCCACATACAGTTTGATAAAGCTGTCTTTACAGAAGAACACTGACAAGAATATCTTAATATGACTTAACAAGTAGAAACAAAGCAACAAAACTTTCATATTATGCTTTCTCTCCCTAAAAGAAAGGGAATTAATTTTATGGATTCAAGAAAAGAAAAAGCATACATTCAGTATAAAACGCATAATTTAGATTCACCCATTATCTCTATCAACATTTGAGTAGCTATTTGCTACTCAGTAATAGCTAATAGTAGCTATTGAAACTAAGGATGCTTCACTTTCAGAACACCGTATTTTCTTTAAAGGAATTCTTAATTTATATACTATTTCACTGAAATGTAGACTTGTTTGAACTGTAACAGGTCTATGCCTGTTGTGAGTTTCCCACAAATGGAATCACTTTTAACACAGTTTCCTTTTATTTACTATAAATTTCAACAGAAATAAAAATTTTTTAAAAATCATCTTAAGAAATAAGGATCATCTTACTGTGAATATATATATATATCCTGACAAAATAGAGGCCACAGGACTGGGAGCAAAGGCAACAATTCTTGATTCTTTGTGCCCCAACCAAACAATAGGTTAAACAACAAAAAAATCCACCACAATCTCTGGTGTCTGTATACACAGTGATGATGTCTCATACTTTAGTTTGCAAGCACCTTGGGATACAACTAATGCAATTATGATTCTAATGAAGAAATACAAGAGACAAGACTTCAGCATAAGTGTTAGCTGCAGGTAATGATGACTATTACCCTTGCAAACCCATTCTTGCAGAGGTGCAGTTGACTTTCTTCACAGACACAACTGTAATGGCTTTAGGACTCAATGAAAGGTTCACCACTAATTTTATCATTGCCAGGCTTTAACTTGAATCTGATAGGCTTCCTTCACCACTTCTACCGACCTCCCAGGAAAGGCCTGCAGTAAAGTGGGAGCACCACTTAACAACCATGCATGGGTGAAGAAGAATGCAGCACCAGTGCAGGGATTTACAAGCTTTTCTTTAGAGCCCTCACAGGAAGCTTGGCAATGGCAGACCCTGGGGGATGGTCCACGTGGATAAGTGAATCATATGTTTCACAACAGAGTGGCTGTACTGACATACTGCCCCTTCTAATTCCCCTCAATACAATCTCAAGTCCAACCTACATTTTCCAAAAGCATCACAAGGCATTACCTATTACAAGACAGTTAGCAGAAAACAAGTTACAATTGCATCAAATAACAGAGCTGGACACCCCTAGATTTATTTTCAGAATAAGTCACTATTTCAACACTGAAATAAAAGACATGATTATGCAGTAAACCCTGGCTGTACCAGTGACGTGATCAGTGACATACTCCCACTATGAGCAGATCATCTAAATATTTGCACAAGATGAGTATTTGATATGAGAACAGAAAAAAAAAACCAAAACCCAAAATAAAGGAACGCACCAGAGCCACTGACTTACTCTCCCATTAGCTCCACAAATTATTTCCCTCACATGCTTGAGGACAATAAAAAATAATTTAAAAAAAAAATCTGTTGAGAAAGGACTGCATGAAATACCAAAACTAAAGCAATTATTTGATGACCACTCCCTGCTACCTCCCCTTAAAAATTAGAAGGTACTTAAAACAGGTATTTCTAAACCTTTCTTTCAGTGCACTGTAGATTGACTTCTTGGCTATATGATCACCACATAAAAAACATGTAAACTCCTGCTTCTGAAATACTTACACGTACTTTTGTCTGGAGAAAACAGTTTCCATCGTATCTCAAAATCTGTTTATACAGTTCAGGTGAACAGGACTACTCTTAACTTCAAACTACTTTCTTACATCCATTTTAATTTCTTTTTGTTAACTCAGAGCAGAACAAACCTTATAAAACTCAACTAACTTACCAGAAGAGGACTTCAGTACAGAAAATCAGGGCAAGATGCCATTCACTTGAAGAGTTATGAGGGGAAATAGCTACTTGAGCTCAAATGAAAAATCGTTCTCAGTAAGCTTTAAAGGAGTATGTGGAATTCCTTTAACAACTGGTGTTTGATGAGAATAGCTGCATCACGTGGGGCCAATTATAAAAGATGTTATCAGTCAGCACAAGAGTTAATGAACATGAGCGATAAGATAAAAGCAACCAATAAATTTAAGTAAGAGCTTTCTGCATGTAATATTTCAATACATACTAGTATGACTGTTTTGACAAGGAAGCCAAGTACAATTTATGAAACTCCTATTTTTGCACAAGATTTAAACAGTCAGTCTCCAAATTCAGTGGTGAGCACAAGAAAGATGACAAAAGATCCCCGTTCAAAAAGGAAGTAAGGAAAAAGTGTATCAAGCCCATACAAAGATAAGCCTGTAGTTTATAGCAAAAAAGGCATGAAGCTTAAGACAGAATTCACCAACTTCATGCAAAAGACAGGCACACATTTTTTCTGTGAGGACAATTGGGATTTTGACTGGGAAAGCTTTCGTGACAACACACTTTGTATTCTTTGGAAAGGAAACATTCCGAAGAAAACACTTCTGAACCCAGTGTAATAACTGATAAAGTTCAAGGCATGTTGAAAACACACAGAAAAAAAACGTGTTGAGTTGTACAGCAATTTGTAAAAAAAGCACATCAAATACCCAGCAAACATTGATGCAGTCTGTAATCAGTTGTTTGGTTCATGTGTTGTTTTGCCCTTGTACTGTGATTTATATACCAATAAAACAAATAGCTGTCTGTTTTAGCCTAAATGGTTAGAGATACTCACAGTATTTAATACCTGCTTGCCTAAAGTGCAACTCTAAGTGCTGTAACTGTTTGCTGTGAAAAATTATTGGATCTGAGTGGTCATCACCATGTGTAATCTTCTCCCAGCATTAGAAGCACCTTATTATTCAGACGAAATTTTCTCCTTTATATGCTAAAGATTTTAATTGCAATTTCTCCTCACCTCTTCTCCAATGTAGAGGCAATGGTTTATGCAGTGCAAACAAACCTCATTATGAACCATGAGACTTCTGCTACTTATGTAGGGTGGGGAGCGAATTCAAACTCTGTCCAGTGAAAGACCGAGCTCACAGATTTCTAATAACCACGGTATCAATCAAGTGCTTAGGTAACTGCAATCCAATAGACCTTTGACATTATTAAATATTTGTCTATTTCATGATCCATATGTTCAACATCAGCCAAATAAGTAAGCCATCAGTTGAACACAGCCCACAGAGATATATTTCAGATGTTTGTTGAATATACTTTAGCCATAACTTTGAAGCAAGCTGAAAAGTAGTTCCTGGCTCTTCAGACAGTACAGTTGTCAGCAGCTTGCTTTCTCCCACGTAGCACTGATGCACTACTGCACACGCAGAGAGAAGGTATCAGTTCTCCCTCTGACTTCTCATGACAAATATTACCTGTTGTACGAATATCTGTTTGGACAGAAAGCTAACTAAATCAGAGGTGAAAGTTAATACAGTATAGTCATGTTTCCAGAAAGAAGCCTGCAAAAACACTGCACTGACACTTTATGTCTTCCTCCCTGCACGTCCCTCCTAAACCCTTCCATTAATGTGACAAAGAAGATGGAAGAGTGCTCTGAAGTAGGTCTGCACTCCCTCAGCTGTGCCTTCAAGGCAGGCAAGACAGCTCATCTTCCTCTTGGAGTTGAAGAGGAGCAATCAAGGGAAACTTCTGTTCCTCTTGGGCCAGCAATTACTTTTGGGTTAGTTGTTTCGTCTCACACATCCACTTCTAACTGCTTGTTAGACACAAAACACTGAACTAGAAAGGTCCTCAGGCAGAGTCACCCAGCTACGTAAGAGGCACTGAGAACAGACTCTCTTTCAGGACACTTGCCAGCCCATCTTCCCACATTCTCTTTGTTAATAACAGCCAGCCTTCTCACTGCTAAACCTACTCTTCAATCTGCTCTATGTGAAGCCCCAGCTTCAACCTGTCCAGTGCAGTTGTTTGATTGCTCTATTACGCACTTTCATTTGTTTCAGGTTGCTTGTTCCTTGAATTTGTCATAATTTCTTGATATCATCACTAGTCATGCAATAAAACAAGAGACACTAATCACGCACAACAGACTTGGTTCATAAAATATCCTGAAACCTTTAAGTGACTGTGAATACTAAAAAGCTTCTCTTCAGATTTACTGATGTTTTCTAAACAAAAAAGGAGTCCAACCCACCCACGTCAGGATATGCATCCTTCAGAGAAGCAGTCCTCCTCCCCTTTCCCCTTTATTTTCTTCCTAGACTCAGCTACAGGAAGGAACACCATGTCCCTGCTTTTCTAATGCATCTCCATCTACTCAAAAACTTGTTCTTGAAAAAAAAATAATCATTTAGTTATGAAGTCATCATCATGTGCACTTAGCTTCAGTACTTTTAATGGGACAGTAAAACAGCAAGACAGCTATAATGTTAAAAAAAAAAAAAAAAAACACCAAAACAAAACCACAAAAACACCTCCTTCACATTAACCCTGGTGAGTATACTTTAAGAATTGACAAAAGCCCATCAGAAGACACGCATACATGTACCAGCTACTCTTCTGGAGTAAACAGAGGCCAATTTCGTACAATTCTTCAGCATATATAAGAAAGCATTTCTCTGATTTTTAAGGTATCAAAACAGCAAGTTAACACTTTTACAACACTCTCAGTTCTTTTAAAACTCAGTTGCTTGCTTTACAGGCCAATATTAAGAGACAGAAAAAGACTAATATTAAACAGGTATGGCAGTAACTAGCAGACACATTTTACTTAATATGACACAGCAAGGTACAACAACACTCTACAAAAGGCCACACGAGACTTCACCCATTTTCTCTATCTAAGCACACAGAGAGGTGCACAGCAAGAAACAAGATAGCCAGAGGTAAGGTGGTGACCAAAGATAAGTGGGTCATTCTGATGCATGTTTTTGTAAGGTGACAGCCTTTAATATTAGCTAGAACCATATCTAGTAAAAACACGTGTTGCAGAAATGAATTTGATGATAAATTGCTATTCAGTTGGACTCAGGTTGTCAAGTATAACCAAGAACTGCAACTAAGCTGTTGAAAGATACTTTGAATAGTCAAAGTATCACTCAAAAGTAAGTGAAAAAAGTAATTTCACACAAGTACTCAGTGACACCGACTAGAATCCAGTAGGTTTCTGCACACAAAGATAACATGAATCATGACGGAAATGATTCAAAAAAAAGTCTCAAAACAGACTAGCAAGAGATTAGCATATGGTAAGCTTACATATAATTTGCTACTCCACAACAAGCTAAATTTGCCAAAAATGAAACAAAAAGAAAAAAAAAAAAAAAAAAGAGAGATTTGCAAGAGAGGTACTTCCAGGAAGTACTTTAATTGTATTTTTTCAATATAATTGAGTAATTTAATCCCACATTATGCATCATGTCTGAAGGTTGGTCTATAAATTACATTAAGCAAAGCAAATCTCAACACTATTCTTAACGGTTTGAAAAAAAAATTCTTGAACTCCAAGAAACTGCCACCCTCAAGTCATATACCACAGAATGAAATATGTTTTCCTTGTAATTAATATGTCAATAGTGTAAAGAAAATGTAATTTTCTAATAGCATATTGTAATTCTAGCAAGAAATCCTAACTGAAGAAATAAAAAAAATAAATCTTTCACACTCCACCTTTGAGAGTCAAAACGCCAGGTGCAAATACCTAAAGGGTTCATGCAAGTTTGCTATAACAGGTCTGCTCAGGGTACCAGGTGGACAATGAATTATAGCAGCAACTGCTGATTAATGCTATTTCATCACCACAAAGCATTACTCCTTCTAGAAATGTAAGAAAGTGTTAATTATGCTTCTTGCTGGGGAAAAACATGAAACGAGGCATTTAATACTTCTTGTTTACCGTAATACCTCCATAGGACATTCGTTGATTTCTCAACACTACTTTAGGGTTAATGTTTTATCACTTCAATGAAATCTGGTATCTAGGTAAAAAAAAGTCTGATATCTAGGTAAAAAAAGTCACAGTAAAATATTCAGAAAGCCATTTGGAACACACACTCAATTTCTGTTCTACCCTTCCTGTTTCTAAACCAACTCAACTTGGTTTTTGGACTGCAGAAACTATGATGGAATGTTCAAAACATTTCTAAGTGTTTCTTCCCTGTTGTGACAAGCCACTATGTCCACAAGGTTTCCCATGGACCATCACACTGCAAGCCACCAAAGAACTTTTGACACCTTTGTAAGGTTAGGATTACTAGCAAGCTTCAAAACAATTTATTTTGTTTGGTTATGTGACAGCATACATAAATCGCCAATTATTTTTCAGTGAAATAGCCCTTAAATCAAATATAACATAGGACACAGCTGTAACGTCTCTGGGCAAGCTACACCTAAAAAACAGTTACAGAGTTCTTCATCATCTGATGTACAAATGCATTATGATGTTTTACAGATTGTACACAACTTTGGTCTAGATATACAGAAACTTCACCAGGAAGTTTCTTGAACATAGAATAACTGTTTGTCTGCTGTAGAAAGGATACCAGCCTTTCCTCAAAGCACAAAGCCTGTAGAAAGTATTTCCCATTAGCAAAATGATTTTAGATATCCAGATTGTAGTTTCTCACCCAAGCTAATGGGAGAAATTAAATTTAAGTGAGAGTGATGCAACTACTGACACAATCAAATTTATGTACATACTAAAATGCATACAGTGAATTATCTTATTACTTATTCGAGCTAGTTCATTAGTGGTTGCTATCATTTGCTGGATCACTTTCTACAATTTCATCTACAATAGTCCCTTTTACCCTTCAAAAATACTGTTACAATAGAAATGAAGTATTTCATTACATCTTTCAAAATTACATCTATATTTCAACACCGTAAAAAACAACTTCCAGAACCGTATCTGTAGCTTCACTGAGCTCTAATTAATCAGATTACCTAAGCAAATTAATTGACTAAGCATTCCTTATGACTGAGGAAAAAGCACTCTCTCAAAGTCCTCTAGGACTTTGTAGAGTAGGGTAGGTGGTTGGACTCAATGATCCTAACGGTCTCTTCCAACCTGAATGATTCTATGATTCTAATTACTTCAGTTAAATATAAGGAAATGTACTAGCATTATTACACTTACATATGTTTCCTATACATCGATTTGAGCTTAAAAGGTGCCTGTCAACCCTTGAGGATTAAATAAGACCCATCATCAAAAAAAAAACCTAAGAAGAGAGTTTAGTGCAACGCCTCCCCTCAGGCTTTACAGATTTCCTCCAATTTTCTATTTTTAACCAGTTATCACAGTCCAGTGGGGATATTTTTGCAATGGGCATGGTAGAAGTCTGCGTAGGGTTACTTAAGTTTTTGTCTCACAAGTGTGAAATAATTACTCCTTTCACGCCTCCAAGTTCAAAAACAAATCAGAAGACTTACAGTTGAACGCATACCCAACTTCAGAGCTAAAAGCCACAGGACCTTACGTTCTCCTGGCCTATGAAAGCGAACTCTGAATTTCGGTACGAGCACAAGGCTACACATGCTGAGTAACTGCCAGCAAACCAAACGCTTAGCCCGGAGAGCAAGCGCCGCATTTCAAACAACCGCGTTAAACACGAGTCTGCCTCGGCGGATGCACGGCGGAGTCACGGCTGCCGTGCCCCAGCGCCCGCCCCGCCCCCCGCGCCGCCTCTGCCCCTCAGGCCGCTGTGCGGGGCTCCCCGCGGCGCTCAGGGACACGGGTGGCTGCGGCCGGCCCCCGTGGCATCCCCGGCACGCCGCCGCGCCCGCCGCCCGGCACAGGCCCGGCCCGGGCCCCGCCGCCCGCCCACCTGCTCACAGCAGCACCTGCCCTCCCGCCACACGCTTTGCCGCGGAGGAGAGGGGAATAATATAACAATAATAATATAACTCCTCTTCATCTTTTTTTTTTTTTTTATTGCCCACCAGAAAATCTGCCGCTCGCTCCTTGTTGCCCGAGTAACAGCGCCCGCGGCACTGCCCGCGGCACTGCCCGCTGCCTGCTCCCGCCGCGGCGGGCCCGGAGCCTCCCCACACAACGCCCCGCCCGGCCCAGGCCCGGCCCCCGCCGCCCTCGGGCACCTCGCTCGGCCTCGCTCGCCGCTGCCCGGCCGCGGGTTTGGGCGCTGCGGTTACCACCGGCGGTCTCAGCCGCAGCCCGCTCCCCCCGCCACCCCATTCCCGCCTCCGCCGGGCAACAGCCCCGAGCCCCTGCGCCCCCCGGGGAAGGGAGCGGCCGCAGCGCAACCCGTCCCGCCCGCAAGGTACCTGCCCCGCGGGCGCGCCCGGAAAGAGGGGCGGCGAGAGCGGGGAACCCCCGCACCCCTGCCCCCCGCCACTCACCGCTGCCCACGGCGGCGCCCGGTCCTTTGTCTGCCCGCCGCGCCCCGGCACCGCCGTCCCCCGCTGCCGGGCGCCCCGCGCCCCCTCCCCGCCGCGCCGCGCCGGGGGCGGAGAAGGATGCAGACGAGATCCCCGGAGGAGGCCGCTACCGCCCGGCCGTCACAAGCAGCGGGCGGGCGCGGCGCAGGCCCCCTCCCGCGCTGCCGGGAGTCCGGCCGGTGGGGGGGGGTGTGAAGATGGCGACCTCGGCGGCGCCGGGAGGGAATCCCCAGGCCGGCCCGCTCCGCTCCGCGCTGCCGGCTTGGGCTGGGCGCGGCGGGGAGGGGAGGGGACAAAGGAGGCCGGGCGGCGACGAGGACGGCTGGCGCTGCCCGTCAGCCCCGCCGATGAGCCGCCCGCTCCTCCTCCGCCGCCGCGCTCGCCAGCCGCCGTCAGGCGCCGCAGCGCCCCCTGCCCGCCCCTCGCCCGCCGCCCGCCCGGGGCCTGCCGCCGCCGAGGGCCTGGAGGTTGGGCCCGGGCTGCTGCCGGTGCGTTCCCCGGGATGAGCTCACCCCGCCCGCAGCCGGGCGAAGGCAGCGCTCCAGAGTCCTCCGAAGCCGCCAGGGCCTGTCTGGCCTCCTCAGATGTTTTTCCTGCCTTCGCGCAGGGAGGAGACAGCACGCCCCGGGGCAGCCAGCGCAAATGGCTGGCCGTTTGTTGGCTGGCTGTACAAAATTTTGTGCTGGTGTTGCAGAGGCCTTGAAGAGCTGTGGAAAGCAGGTCATGAAAGCTGGTGCGGTTGGCTGTCAGGCCTCCAGGCTCTGGTTTCTGACCCCTGGCTGCTGGCAGCAGCAAATCTCTGTGTTAGTGAACTTCCCTGTCCGACGTCCTCCCCTGGCAGTCACCATCGTCCCTGACAGCGCTATGAACCTGACCTCGCAGAGAGGTGAAAGGCTCGTCACGGGTGCTCCACACCCATAACTGCTTTACTGATTCAAAGTAGGCATGGTGCCATGGCAATTCTTGAAGAGAGCTCTCTTCATTCCACTGGACCATATATTGTCTTTTAAAAAAGAAGGAAAAAAGCAAAGCTAAAGGTGGCAAGCATGACTCAAATATGAAACGTGATGAATGTGCAAGTTAGGCATTCCTTTTTGGGTGGCAAAGTATGGTGGCAGCTCTACCTCAGTGCTGTCGAGTTGCAATTCTCCGCGTACAGACAGGCACCCACCTGCATCTCCGCATACATCCACCTGGATCTCACCTGTGCACATCTTGTCCTAGTTTTGCAGGTCATCTGTGGTTCAGCGGCATGGGTTCAAATGGAAAATGTGGCAGTGCTAACAAGTTGCCAGTAGACCGAATTTGGACAGTATCACAGGAAAAGAGACTTGAGAGACCAGTTGTAGAATGGGAAGTTTCTTCGTTTATACCTAAGTCCACAAACTGTTATAGAACAGTCTGAAAGAATATCAAGCATATAAAAATAATTCAACAACTCTTGATCTCTGTTTTTAGTCTGTGTGAATCCCTGATGTTTAACCCTACTGACAATATAGATTTCTTGTCGTTTCTTGTGGACTCTTTTTAAGATTTTGGACATTTTTCTACGAGGTTTTTATTTATGCCCACTGAGGTACCAGATGTGGTTACCTTTAAATTGCCTTCAGAAGGACACGGTGTGAGGGATGTCTGCATCAGGAATGCCCAGCCACTGATCTCCCCTTGCACAGACAGGGGCACTGAAAACCAGTCCCAGCCCAGTGCCCTACCAATGGTCTTTCCGCTGCGTGTGTTTATATGATGAACACCCTCATATGAGCCCTGGAAAGTACAGCTACAATAGTTGCTTCCATTCTGCTTAAGCTTCCCATTACGGTTAATGGACTTTACTTGACAAGAATCCTGTGATGTATAGAAAGTATTATTTTCCCCACTTTCAAGACAAGAAATTGCAGCATAAATAGGCAGTATAGCTTGCCTCTGGTCTTATATATAGTATGTGGTAAAACCAGAAACAATCCAGAGTTTGGGTGCAGATGAGTCAGTCTAACCACAAGCTCATTTTCTTTCTCAAGTTCTGTTTCTCAGGACTCCACTCCAGAAAAATTCTTTGGAGAAGGAAAAAAGCAATACTGAAGAAGACACGCTAACAGAAATTCTGTTGAGCTTGTGCAAAAAAAAAAAAGGTATAGCTAAATGGAAATGTTGCAAGTAGGCATATATACATGGAAAACTTCTGCAGAAACATTATCCTGTTTTGCTAAGTGTACAAACCAAGAAGGGGAACACCATGCAACGTGTTGATTCAATATTGCTCATTTAAGACTTGTGATGTAAGTAAGAACTTCAGGCTTTTATGGGCTAACTCGTGCAGGAGACAATGAAACACAGGAACACTGCAGGAATCTTAGGCCAAAGATGGTAACACATTAATGACTGCCATGAAGGTGTCCACTTTAGGAGTATGACTGTATTCTAAAGAGTTGTAGCATTTTTATCAGACCCTGTGGTAACACATGGTTTGAATTGTTCCCCACAGCAATTCCTGTCAAGGAACAAAGATGTGTCAAGTGCATGCATCCACAGTCATCTGTGTTAGATGGTTCTGGTACCTCTTCAGAGTTTTGAGCATCTCCCATGCCACGTGTCTCAACAGACACCAGAGCGCCCAAAGGCACATTGTGCAGTCCAGCAGCATAAACCTGTAAGAAACCAGCCTCTCGAAACCAGGTCCAGGAGCAGAGTCAGGAGATTTATCTACACTGTGAAAGCATGTGCCAAATACTTGTCAGAAGACAGTCATGTGCCAGGCTGCTTCTGGCAGCAATGGTACGTATTCAGCTGCTATAGTTACTAACAAAGAACTAAGCATGTTGTGTATGAGAACAAACTGTGCATGGAGCCAGCCATGCTTGCAAATAAGCTCAGCTAAGCCTTCAATAGATTAAAGTGGGTTGGGCAAACGTGCTCTGGGCAAGAGTTTGTACTCTGCTTTATTACAGTTAGTTCCTCAAAATCTCAGTCATGCTGTCTTTATCACTTTCCAACTATTTGTGTCCTGACTAAATACTGACCATTCTCCTGATTTCTGTCCCCAGTGACAGTCTTGTCCATATCACTGACTATTTTTACTAATTAATTCTTTTATATCCAAAGTCAGGCAAGAGCTTTATCTTTCAAAAACTTTTACCTCTCCTGCTGTCCTCAGAGTCTCATGCCAAAGCATGAAAAAATGGTCAGGCAGAAATAACTCAGTATTTATGTGAACCTTTGATGATAAATGACAGTCTTCCCACTATGTGGGCCAGAGTGCTTGCTAGCTAGCATACCGAACACAACAAACAGAAATTCATCATTGCTGGCTTTGATGGTGTCTGTGGGGAAAAAAAAAAAAATTGCTTTTTAAAAGGGAAAAATTAATTTATAATTCCGAATGTATCAATGTGTTGTTCCTCTTTTTTAAATGAACAATAAAGTGAACATGTTAGCTGTAGCTAAATAGCAGTGTGTGGGTATAACACTCATAAACACCACAAGATCCTTCTGTTTCTGGTGTAGCCATATACACACTAATGAAGGCGTGGACAAGCAATTACAAGTGGTTAAGGTAGCTATTCACCAAGCTGACCAAACTTGCATTCCTTACCTGTGGCAACTGTGTACCTTCATAATGGCAGTGTAGGCAAATGTGTTTTGTTTTACAGTTGCCACAGGCAAGGAAACAGGAGTACGGTCCACTGATGTGGCTCATCTAACAAGAGGCAACCGGTTACACTCTGCTTATTCAGTTGGTTGCAAGGGTCTGCTCATGACCAATGCTGAAGGGTAAGTCCAGTTATAACCACCAGCTTTAAGAAGAGCTCAGGGAAAGCAGTGGGGGTCAAGAAGAAAGGCAAGCTTCTTACTTATCTTTCTCCTCTGCTAAAACAGGAAGCTACTGGGGATATTTACTTTCCAATGTTTTCTCTAAATAGTTATTCCCTGTGAATGAGTCAGGGTAAGGGAAAAACTTGCTTTTTCTAGAAGAGGCAGCAATTTCATCTGGAAGTCCCAGCAAACTCAGAATCTGCATGCGTTTTGGATATAAGCCCCTCATCATGGTTCATGTGGAAGCTGATGCATAGAATAATAGAAGTGCGTAGGTTGGAATGGACCTTTCAGATCATTTAGTCCAGCCATCAACCTAACACTGACAAAAACCATCACTAAACCATATCTCTAAGCACTATGTCTGCCCATCTTTCAAATACCTCCAGGGACGGTGGCTCAACCACCTCCCTGGGCAGCCTGTTCCAATACTTAATAACACCTTCAGTGTAAAAAGCTTTCCTAATATCCAGCCTGAACCTCTCCTGGCACAACTTGAGGCCATTTCCTTTTGTTCCATCCCCTGTTACTTGGGCGAAGAGACTGAATCTGATCTCTCTACAACCTCCCTTCACAAAGTTGTGGAGAGCAATAAGGCCTTCACTCAGCTTTCTTTTCTCCAGGTTAAACAATCCCAGCTCCCTCTGGGAGCTCACCACACTGTTCCTGATACTGGCCAGGATACTGTTGGCCTTCTTGGTCATCTGAGCACACTGCTGGCTCATGTTCAGCCTACAGTCAACCAACATTCCCAGATCCTTTTCTGCCAGGCAGCTCTCCAGCCACTCTTCCAAGTGCCTGTAGCGCTGCATGGGGTTTTTGTATCCCAAGTGCAGGACCCGGCACTTGGCCTTGTTGGACATCATCCCATTGGCCTTGGCCCCTCGATCCAGCCTGTCCAGATCCCTCTGCAAAGCCTTTCTACCCTCCAGCATGTCGACACTCCCATCCAACTTGGTGTCATCTGCAAACTGACAGAGGGTGCACTTGAGCCCCTTGTCCAAATAGTTCATAAAGATATTCTACAGAACTGGCCCCAATACTGAGCCCTGGGGAACACCACTCATGACCGGCCACCAACTGGATTTAACTCCATTCACCACCACTCTCTCTTGGCCCAGCCCTCCAGCCAGTTTTTTACCTGGTGAAGAGTACTCCCGTCCAGGCCATGAGCAGGCAGTTTCTCCAGGAGAATGCTGTGGAAAATGGTGTCAAAGGTTTTACTGAAGTCCAGGTAGACAACATCCATAGCCACATCCACCCCTCATCCACTAAGGGGCTCGCTTTGTCATAGAAGGAGATCAGGTTTGTCAAGCAGGACCTGGGTTTCATGAACCGTTGATGACTGGGACTCATTCCCTGGTTGTCCTCCATGTGCCGCATAATGGCATTCAGGTTGATCTGTTCCATGATCTTTCCAGGCACTGAGGTCAGATTGACAGGCCTGTGGTTCCCTGGATCATCCTTCCAGCCCTTCTTGTGGATCAGCATCACATTTACTATAGTCAACTGGGACCTCCCAAGTTTGCTAGGACTGCTGGTAAATGATAGAAAGTGGCTTGGAGAGCATTTCCCCCAGATCCCTCAGTACCCTTGGGTGGATCCCATCTGGCTCCATAGACTTGTGTATGTCCAGGTATTGGAGCAGGTCCTTCACCACCTCCCTTTGGATTACATTCTGCTCCTTGCCCCTATCTACTAGCTCATGGATCTGGGTACTCGGAGAACAACCAACTCTACTACTAAAGACTGAGGCAAAGAAGATATTAAGTACCTCAGCCTTCTCCTCATCTTTTGTCAATATTTTACTGCCTTCATCTGATAAAGGATGGAGATTCTCCTTAGTCCTCCTTTTGTTGCTAATACATTTATAGAAACTATTTTTAATGCTCTTTTCATCCAAAGCCAGGTTAAGTTCTAGTTGGGCTTCTAAATTTCTCCCTGCATAGCCTTACAACATCTTTGTATCCTTCCTGAGTGGACTGCCCCTTCTTTCAAAGGCCATAAACTCTCTTTTTTTTCCCTGATTTGTAACCATATCTCTCTGTTCAGCCAGGCCAGTCTTTTCCCTCGACAGCTCGTTTTTTCTGCACATGGGGACAAGCATTATGCCGGCTCCCTTTATAGGTAGCATATGTCTTTTTCTGATTTAGATCCAGAGACCTGAAACACAAGCTGAGCTGCACTTTCACCAAATAGCATGAGGCAGGTTTACCACTCACCAAGAAGTGTGGGGAGAATGGAAAGGAATGTGTGTCCTCTGGACTCAGTCATTTCTCACTCACCATATAAAGATCTGAACTTGGCAGAGCTTTTCTGCACAATAAAAGGAAGATCCTTGAACAAAAGAAGCTCACCAACTGAAAATCCAAAGGGATTTTCTCAGATAATAGTACTGTTTCCATCAGAAAGGAACTTTGCTAAATAGCAGTAATACAGTTGCTTCAGCGCGAACCTGCAATGAAATCTCTGTATGACACCTTCATTTATTGTCCCTTTTTCTGATAGAAATGCAACCCCACAAATAAGAGCATTTTTTACATTTGCAAGAACCAGGGCTTGTAGTTAGATTTCTAATACATTTTCTGTAACTTCTCTTAGTTGTCATTCTGTGGGTGTATGTGGCTTTGGAAAGTCACAATTATTTAAGAGGCACCTCTGTTTCCTCTCTCACCTTTTGGCTCTCAGTCTGTTTAGATTGCATATTTCTGCTTGTGCTATGTTTGTACATTGCCTGCTATTAAGCAACTCCCAATTTGTTTGGCTTCTTTACTTGCTATTGTGGTACAAATAATAAAAAATTCTACACCTTTAAAATTCATTATTGTTTCAGAAGCTCTAGGGATTAACTTTGTTTTCCTGTTTATGATAATATAGTTTTATTGGTTTTACCAGAGATCAGGGGTGTTCTATTAGGCCCTGTAAAAAGTAGGCTTGGCATTTTAAAGGCTTTGCAACATACTACTATGAAACTGGGTAGAATGGTCTGGGAATGGGAGGAAACCCCCTGGAATCCTCTGTGATGTCTAATTCTTCTCCCCACTGCTGTTAATATTCCTAAGTGTCTTGCTAATGGCGCAGAGAGCTTTACAGATTTATCTAACTAGTGCTGCTACCTAGGTTCAAGTATTTTCCTGGGAACCTTTTATTCATCTAGGAAAAAGGCCTCTGAAGTCAATAGGAGGAGGTGACTTATTAGGCCTCTGAGCCATTTTCGATTATCCTTTCTAGTATCCAGCCAGCACTTTGAAAGCTGATATTGTTCTCCTGTTTTTGTTCTTTAAGTTAATTTTCTTCTTCTTTTTCTTTTTTTGATTTTTTGTCACTTCAATTAAAGATTTATACTCATGGTTTTTTGAATGCAACCATACCAGCCCTGTTCTGAACTGCAAACCAGGTGGACTCATTCTCACAGCTATTAAGCTGCCTGTCCCTGCAGCAGAACCAGCTCAAATTAACTGACAAATGGTGACAGGATGGCAGCTCTTCATCAGGTAATGATATAAATCCCCATTGTTTTTTCTTACTTCAAGATCTTCAAACCCTGCTATCCCCTCCCCACTACTCCTCCCCCTCCCCCCCCCCCCCCCCCCAAAAAAAAAGGAATACGGGAAGCAAACAAGCATTCCTAATACTTTCAGAATAATTCTATTTCTGACTTATAAAAATTCAGTAGGGTGCTATATCCAGTGTCAGGGGTATTTTGTACTTCTAAGGTGAATTCTGTTCTGGGAAGTACCTCAACCTGATGCTGACTTTAGAATTTGAATGACCTAGTGGAAGATATGCCACTGTCTTCAGTGAGACCAGATTTTTACCTTGTAGCTTCCTAACACAGTACTTTATGTGTCTATGTCTTTTTTCTTCATACCAGGAGCTTTCATATTCAGTTCCACCTTACAAATTTCAGTTTGTCTTTTTCATTGTGCTTTGGTTTTTTTCACACTACACTACACAGTTTTTACAGTCACTATTTGACTTTTGTTATTTAATTTTGAGCAAGTGAACAGAACCTTACTCAGCTGATGGATAAGTAGTACTAAAAGCCTGCTTGCAGCAGTATTTGACTGTGTCATCAGCCACTCTGTTACGATGCCTTCCTTGTTTACATAACTGGCTGTAAGTTGCATCAACTCATACATTGCTGGTATTTTTGATCTCTTGCCAACTTGCCAGATTAGTTTGGAATTGCTTTTAGTCCTAACCCACCAAAGATTGATGACATTTGTTTTGAACAGGACACTCATATTCATGAGAAAAAAAACAACCACCCTCAGCATCCGAACAGTAACTGTGTGCCCTGAAGCATATGCTCTTTGAACTTGAAACTAGGATTTCAGACAGTACTATCATTAAGTACTAGTGTTTGTTTCTTTTCCATAGTACCAGTCAAAAAAGGTGGCACTTACAACAAAACTAGATGATATGCCAGGAGAATTGTGCAGAGCTTTTCCTAGAACAGGAATCCGACTAACTGCTAGCAGAGTTGGGAGAAATTCAGAAAACTCTCAGGTCAAGCCAGTGGGAGGATATATATGAAGTTGCCTCAAAAATTAAACTCAAATGCTACCCACCTCACAGAAAATGCATGTGTGAAGTTACACAGGGGCTTTTTTATCACCATGCCATCAGCCTCACTGATTCATTCTTGGGGAAGGTGCAGGTTTGAAAGTCCAGCTGCACTGCCAGACAGAGAGAGTTTGCCACAACAGAGCAATGGGTGCACAAGGTTCAGCCCCAAAATCTGCCTTTTTATTCCTGGATTGAACAAGACCACTGATGTAGCAAATAACATTGACAATGGGGTAGAAGTCATGTGGATGTTGCCCATAGCATTCAGTAGGAGAATGTTTTCCTGAAGTGTAAATGGATGATAACATGCATTGTGAATGCTCATCTCAGATTTGCAAAGGGAAGGGAAATCTTGATCTTTGCTAAAACTACAAAAGGACAGGAGTATGTGTATAGGTTTAAATATGACTAAGATGGACTAACAGTAAGAGAATAGTATGAAGTTCCATGAATGCTGGAACCCATAAATTCTAGCTTTTTAGAGTTTTTATCCTGTGATTGATTCCCTGGTGTTTCGTAAAAAGTCAAATGTCCAAAGTTTTTCTTGCAGTGGAGACATTCACAAAGTCTCTTCTGTGCGATTTCTCCACAGTCTAATAAAGGGAAATAACATTCTGTAGTTTTCCACCTCCTGGCAGGGTTTCTCTTATCTCTTGAGCTACCTCTTTTAATAAGACTTGAAGGGTCTTACAAAGCTGGGACTTTACCTTTTACGACAAACACAGAGACATACACAGCAAGCACAACTTGAACTAAGGTAAGAAAAACCTTACTTACAGAGATACAAGAAAAAGGGAAACTCTAGCAAAAAACTGAAAAAGAGAGTTGAAAAAGAGGAAAAAAGCTTTAGAGAAATCTCAGGTTTTCACATTTATGTATTTGGGAGAACTGCATTTGAAAATGGGGCTATCCAATTACCCAGTTGACATGATGAAAATCATAGCTGCCATAGGCAGCCAGAATACATTTTTTCCAGACTTATGCCAGTAGCAATAAGTTCTTCCAGCTAATCTCACTGTAAATCCAAACAGTCTCTGAAACTCTTATTTCCCCTGTGTCTTGAGTGACAGCCTTTTCTCCCCTATGGCATGAAATTGAGAAAGCAGCATTAAACAACCGTTTTACTTCCCTTTACTAGTCTATAGTTAATTTATTTCATTTCCTCATGAAACTATGTGAAACATGGGATTTTTTCCTCAGACATAACTGTTGAACTCTCTGTAGCAACATTGCTTTTTAACATACCAGAGCATCAGGATATCTAACCTGAACTAAATATAAACCTGTTATATTCAAAGATAAAAGTAAATATACATGTATTTCTATAATAAGGGAATTTAATGCCTTGGAAGTCATGCTGAAAAAGGAAAAATTCCCCTGGATGAATTAATTGGTAAGTTGCAAACTAAAGGATTATCAAGTATGACTTGTCGAAAGAAGTGGGTTTCAGAGGCACAAGCCCTCAGCGGAAGTATGTTGCTGCTGTGCCTTCAGGGTTTTATCTGGCAGTCAGCAGCAGGAGCAGTGCAGAAGGTTGGTACTGGTGTAACAAGGGTGAGATGGCCAAAGCTTCCTTCCAATTCCAATGAAATTTGTATCAGGTCCCAGTGAGACAAGACCCTATATGGTCTTTGGTATCATAACCAACACTTTGGACGTCACTGACAGTAGATTTAAATAGGTTGATTGCTCTGTGTTGTACTTAACCTGTTCCTGGAACACCCTTTTTGTGGACAGCCACAACAGCACTGCAGGAGGTGACTGCAGTGCAGTGTAACTTCTGCCCTTGCAGTCATTCCGAGAAATCTTGGGCCATTCACAGTTCACCGCTTGTATCTAAGTCTTGTCTCAATCATGTTACAGATTTGTCTAAAGAAAATATTTGAGGTGAAAGTAATAAAATGACCACACTAATTTATACAAGTAACTTTCTATGAAAAATTGCAGGAATGCACACCTGATGTTCCCCTGTAAATAGAAGCATTCAGCTGCTGCTAATCGGCATACCCATGTCCTGCAATTTCAGTAGAGTTTGGTGGATTCTGAGTAATTGCAAAGAAAAAGCAGACACTGCATGATTAAATGGGGTGGCCAAACTTAAAAACAATCTAGGCTTTAAATGGATAGTAAATGTAATTCAGTTCCAGATTAGGAGCCCCAGATCTTTGAGGTGCTCCAGATATTGAACTCCAATTGAAACTTACAGCAACTTCAGCAACTTGTCTTATTAAAAAGCAATAGGACTTTCATTGTAGCCAGGTAGATTTCAGATACTCATTCCAGAACCATTTATTCTGTAAACAAAGCACTCTAATGATAAGCAAAGCAACTATGCTACCAGACCAGGTTTAGGAGTTTGATGGGCTACCCCTTGCTAAATGCTATAACTGCTATTTTTCTAACATCCCAATAATAGTCCAAGCAAAATGTTGATGAATTGTTTTCCACTTTGAAAATCGCTGACACAGAGACTGATTTCAGTGTGCATAAATAAATAAATAAGTAAGTTACAGTGAAAAGGTGGAGGATAGCAGCAGGGAACAACTATAAAGAAAGTCCCACCCATTTATATATTTAGGAAAATAGTCCAAGGATTTCTATGCTGTATACCTCACTGAAACTGTAAAGTGTCTTTTCCTCAAACAACTCATAGCTGAGCTGTACATGGCAATGTTACCTAAATAGGACTGTGCCCCAGAGGACATCAGGATGTCTAATTTTGGAAAGTCAGTATGTACTTTGGTGCTTTGTGTCCACCACGTGATTGCTTCCCTTTTGGTTTCTGTCTTTTTTAGCCCTGTTGGTCCAAATACACATTTGGAAGCAGGTTAACAACGCTTGTTTCACTGAGACCATACGCAGCCCACCCGTGTGACAAAAGCAGAACCAGCTGAGATTCCTAGTTGTTAACACACTGCATTGCCCTATCCAGGGACCAAGAAATTCAAACCAGGGAGCAACATCAGTGTATCACACAGGTCGTTGTTACAGGCTTTACTTCGGTCCCTTTATTGGGTAGAAGAGGGTCTGCAGGACACCAAAAGCAAGTGACTTGCTTTGGCATGTGGAGGACTGGGCATGACATTTTGCTTCACAATTCCCCCAAATGTTTACAGTTTTGTCACCATCTGGTTATATATAGTAGGTCTACTGTGAGGCCCTGTCCCTCAGGCGCTTCAAGTGCTGATAGCCAGAGCTGGGCTTAAACCAGAATCTTGCTAGAAAATAGCTAGTGTAATTTACCCATGCAATGTGAGATCACATTTAAAAACCATTTAAATCCATTCAACACTAAGCTTTTTCTTTAAATTAATCTACACATTGCCAGGGCTAGGGCAACTTCAGGAACATGGAAAACAAGTGGGAACAGCAAATACGTGGTGCTGACAACCAATGCTGGTCAAACCTGTTCCACATAGCTGTCAGAGCTTTCCCTGTAATACTGCACAAGCAGATTCCTACCACTCTGGAATGGTCGGAAATTTTTCACAAAAATTTTTGGTAGCCTGTAGCAAAAGTTTACAAATTGGTATTTTAAGATACCTTATCTAGAAGATATTTGTGGTGGAAAGCTGAGTTTAATATGTAGACATATGTCAATTTGGATTTAAACAGAAAAAAGTACTGACTCATTTGAGTCATAGGACAGATTTGGAGTGGTCTTCCAGGTTTCTTCCCCAACTCATTCTAGATTTGGAAAAAAATTACAGATTTCCTGGGAAATGAAACTCTTTACCTATCTCCCATGCCAATTCCTCAAGAATGCAGAGGTACTTATAATGACATAATCTGACCAAAAAAAAAGAAATAAATAATAATGCAAGGATGTATCCTAAAGGCCTATTTCTGTTCCCAGTGAAATCAATTTAAAAATTCCCACTGACTTCAGTGGAAGCGGGATTAATCTTAGTTAGTTTTAGAGGAACTTTAATAGGAAAACAGATGTCTACTTTGGGCAAAAAGAGAATGAGGGACTTTCAAAGTATCAAATTAGAGATATGGGTCTCATGTTCCATTTATTATGCCCCGAAAATCTAGTGTGGGAACAGAAAAATTAAATATGCTCTGGTCTTCCTTCACAAATTTCCTACTGCTTACTTCTCTCAAATGAGACTTAAAAAGAACAAGCACAGACACACAAAACCCCCAAACCCTCCTCTTGAAACTATAAATTCCACTCTCCCTTCTTCCCTCCCTCCCCAAAACTCCCTCTGTATCAAACTTCAAACAGTATCAAACAGTTCTTAAACACACACACAAATTTATAACCCAGGAACAGGCCAGATTCTGTTGCAGAATGTGCCTCAGCTTTGCTGATAATTTCATGTTTACCTGCCGCCATCAATTACATGCATTTCAGCTTATATTATTAATTGGATCATGGTTGTCTTTCCAGTGTCTCAATCTAGGAGTGCACACTTAAGTAGAGCTGGGATACAGCCAGGGATATGGAAACATACAGTACCTGCCTCTTGTTCCAAGCCATACCTTGCTTGTTATACAGAGCTAACCAGGGTTAGCAGCCCACTGGGGACTTGCAATGTGCTCCAGCACACACCTACCCCACAGTGAAGACACACCCTATTTGTCCCATACTAATATTAGAAAATCTCACAACTGTCAAATTTCAGTTCAAATGTTTTAACTACTAATATGTATGTGCCTGAATGAGATACCAGTTTCTCTGGCTTTTCTGTCCATTTGAAGTTCACTCATATGTGACCACTGCATATACAATTTTTACAAGCACAACAAACTGAATTTACAGAAACAGCAAATGGCCATGTATTTATTAATTTCCCATGGTGGTCAACTGCTTTGAAAACAGGGAGCAAGAGGACGCTGAAAATGTAATAGAAGCTCAGGATATTAAATATGATTACTGTTAGTTTTGTTGTTGTTTACTGTTTGTCTTGGGCCAGCATCCAAAAGCCCCTCTATGTCTTAATCAAAACCAAACCAAGAAAATTCTCACATACGTAGAAATAGATTCTGCCTTGAGGAGCTCACAGTAAAGATGAAGAATGAGAAGAAGCAAGTAAAAGTAAGAAACGATCATGAAGGAGGAGATGAGGATGGTTAAATGACAAGTTCGGTGGCCTTGGTAGCACTCTGACAGTTCCAGACTCCCCGCTGAATGACAAATCTTTTTTCCCAGGTTTTTAACAAAATCACCTCTTTCAAACCAGTTTGACACTGAAAAAAATGCCTTTGCTGGTGTGAGCACCAAAGGAAAATAAGCCAAACAAAATCTGGCCACAGGCATATCTTAGAGCAATTTCTTTATTCCAGTTGTCTCTTTTGCTTATAATCATTTCTCCTTTTAAGTACTGAGGATTCAGGAATTTCCAATTAGTTCACACCTGCATTTGTCTTCCAAAACCTCCAAAATGTGTGTAGTGTAGACATCAGGTCCTCTGCTTTGCTCTGCTACACTGCTGCTGCTGCATCATGCTACATGCACATATAGAAACTGTCTTTCTGACTATTTCAGATTTAGAGTAAGCATATCATGCAGCAGACTGTAGCAACCCATGGACAAAATGTGGCTGCAGGATGTTAGGCTTTCTGTCTCTTCTAGGCAGCTCTGCCATACTGTGTACCCTATTATAATGCTTAAGTATGGATTTACATACGTAACTTTTGTCACCAAAATCTGAAAGTGACTTCTAATATGGCTCAGAACTCAGGACTGTTGGCTTCCCAAACTATATTCAGGATATCTTACAATCCCACTCTGCCCATAGGACATTTATTTATTTTCTACTTTACTCATTTGAAAAACGTAACTGCTGGATCCTCATTTGGCAATACAGAAAAGAAAACCGCATTGTTATACACTTGTTTAAGTTCCAGATAAACCTACAGTGACACAGAGACATCAAAATGTAGACGTGCTCTAAAAATTAACTTGGGCCATCTAAATTCACTGACGTACAACAAAAGATGTAAATTGAACAGCTGGGCATAGAACGCTGCACTTCTATGACGTTCAAAAATTAGACTGTTGGACCTTGGTCATTCAAGGGCTGTTTGATCGTACTTGTGTTCTCTACAGAGAATTAATAAATATTTACATCAAATACACGCTCATGGTGGACAGAGAGAACTAGTTCCATGAGGCTCCAAGAACCATAAACTCCTATGACACCATAAAAAATGGAGACGTACCTTACAAACTGAGTACTAGCAAGAGTAGATTTGCAACTAACAGTGTACAAATATAAACCAATCACAAAAGTAACTTTTGAAAACTGTCGATAACAAGGCAAGTGGTTCATTAAAAACATCCCCATTGTTTTTCTGTATTCCCTTTTGTACCAGTGGTTCTCAAAGAATCATAGAATCATAGAATTGTCCAGGCCGGAAGGGACCTCCAAAGGTCACCTAGTCCGACCTCCCCGCAGTCAGCAGGGACACCCCCAACTAGACCAGGTTGCCCAGGGGTTCTGCTGTAATTCGTTTTGTATTCTTGAGTCATTGCCAATGGTGCTATCTGGAGAGAAACAACTGAAGTGAGTTTAGAGATTGCTGTCTTTATATGGCCACAAGATGCTAATACTGCAAGGCTGCTAACTCTGCAAGCTGACTTTCTCTCATTTCGTGCTTCTATTACCCAGATAAAATAACTATTGCAGAAAATGTTGTGCGTTTCTCCTCAAGTTGGCAGCAAGGTGTTGCAGAAAGCTGTGTTCTTAGCTGCTACTTCTCCTGCACATCTTTCCCAGTGTGTTTTCACTCTCCTGTCAAAGGTAAAGTGGGTTTGCAATCACAAACAGCAATGCAGAAGTCAAAGGAAGAAAGCTACTAACAGGGAATAGTGAAAGTACCCATGAAAGAAGAGGACCCTTCTTCAGTGTCCTCTTCTAGCAAGAAATAATCTCCTTGGCTTGTTGTTTTGACTGGGCTAGACTGAATGAACACTCGTTCTTTGACAATGCAAACTGTCCTTTTTAAACACAAAAAGGGAATAAAACACACATTCCCTAATTTGCTTGAAACACCTTGTGGTGGACAGACAAAATGCAATCCAAGCATTCCCCTGTGATGTAGGCCTGCAAATAAACTCAGGAAGATGGTGTAGCACATAGCTTATGTTTGAAAATCAGAAGACTTCTGTAGGATTTAGCTTTCCTTTTTAATTTTTCCCTGAATATATAATTGCAATAACTTTAATACATTATAAAGGCTATAGCCCTTCATATACACGTCAAACTTCACATGGACACGTTGTCTCATTCATTTAGCATGTTGGAAAATGCAGAGCTACTCATATCTGACACTGACTATCACAGTGGTCTACCTTGTGCTGCTTGCCCTCACCAAGTGCCTCTTCTGAAGTGAGTGCAGGTAGCCCAGCAGCTAAACCCTGACTATATGACTTGGCAGTCAGCCCCCAGAGCTGCAGTTTCACCAAATATGTGACCTGTGGATATCTCTAGAATGGGAATCTGCCCCACAAGTAAAAAAGATGGATTATTCTTCTTTATCCTCTATATGTGAAAATTCAATTGCCTTCAGTGAGACTATTCGCAAAGTTGCATGTAGATTGAAGTCATGCTGTGCACGGAAAAAAAAATATGAAATTCTGATACTGCTGTAAGTTGTTTCACTTTTCTGTCTGATAGAAGAATTCAGATGTAGGGTTTAGGTGTTTATTGCTAAAAACTTCAGTGTAAGAGGAAAGATAAGTGTGAGAGAAGTAGCATTCGTTCCATTTGGAGTTAAGCTGGTGAACATGCAAGGAGGCCCAAGACATCGCATATGTTTTAAGTCTTAGAATGTCTTGTTACTAACCAGAAACTTTTATTATGCAAAGAAATACTTTTCCTGACTCATGTAATCTGATGTAGTTTATTGAAAGCCTAAGTTTAACCAAGCTATTTTTATTTTCAGGAAGTCATAGTTTATATGGTTTAAAACATGAATGCATGGAAGGCAGCCCTAAGGAAACTAAGCCCATATCTGGAAATACAGCAGACAATCCCTTGTGCCAACTGCCAATTTAATAAAGTCTGTTTGCAGAAACCAGAACTCATAGTGTTCATGCTCCCAGTTTACTCAACATTGTATTACTCTCAGCAGTAAATATCCTCCTCTATTTTATTAGTGATTTTTGCCTTATTCTCATAATTGACAACTTCTTATTGTTCCCCTTTCCTGTAACTGGAATTAAGTATTTCTATTATATAAAAAAAGCATATGTGAATAATGAGATGCCCTCAAAAGAAAGTGTCACTTAGATCAAGGCCATGAGACAGTATTCTTGAACTACACTCTCAGCTCTGCCATCTCCTTCCTTCAAGACATTTGATAAACCGCTTAATCTCTCTGCATCCATTTCTCCATCTGCAAAATGAGAATGGAAATACTTTCCAAGCTCACTTTTTAATATTTTACAAAGTACCTTTGCAGTTCATCAGAACATCTCGCAAGAGCCAGGTGTCACTGCCCAGGCCCCAATGAACTCGTCACAGTATGAGGATTGGAGAGAGCCCTGGCTTGACCTGGGGGATTATACACCTGGTTGGCCATGACTGCTTTGCATGTTGATACTAGTGGAGGCCTATAGTCACTTCATTGCAGAACTTGCTTTGTAGGTTTGTAGATCTGGAGGTTATTTAAAAGCTAACTTTGTTAGCAGATGTCATATACTAATCTGGCAGAGAACAGTTTAAAACCCCAATGTAAAAATACAAGCAATTTTATCTATTTTTTTCCACAGAAATTTAATCTATCAAAATTTTCTTAAGTTGATTTTTTAGTGCCTCTTGAGAATTAACATCATTTTTAGGATATATGCAATTTGACTTTGGATTTGAATATTTTCTAGAGTTGAGAAGCACACAGAGAGTTTGGGGAAAGTTTAGGATTAAAAGTAGAGACTGATGCAGACAAGAGGTTCTTGTCACTCTGCCAATCTCCCCTGTTCCTTTGGCTTCCTTGACTCACTCCTCTTTTCCTTCCTTGACCTTTCCCTCTCCAACGTCTTTCCCAAAAGGCATCCAAATGATGGTCAGTTCCCATGCTTCTGCTAAAGCACTGTCACTCTTCCTGACACTAGCAGAGAATGGGTTTCAGTTGTTTATGTGCTGTATTATACCACTGTGCTGTAACACTAGGGGGTAAGAGCTGGTTGAATAAAGGATACTTTTAAATTTCATCAATTGTTTAAAACAAAAAAGCAGTGTTGATTTACATGAGGGCTGTTTTATGAAAAGGGGTCAGGAAAGGTTAGACATTTCCTCCAGTGAAAGACAGAAAACTACCTACCTGAAAGGAACAGACTAACCTTGGTACTTGTGTTTTCCCATTTCTCATTTACATATTCGCAAATTGAGAACTTACTAATGATGGCCTTTATAAGCCCCACTCCTTAGCACATAGCTCATCTCAAGTGCTGAAGAGAAAGCTGAGGATACAAACTTCATTCCACTACTAAATTAGACATCAAAAATATAGGGGAAATAACATTCAGCAGTGCAACAGCTTTTTCCTCCTGTAGAGATGCCTCTATTCTTTTCTCAAGTGACAACAGCTGGAACACTTCCATCATAGAATGCCGGTCTTGTTTAGGTACCTTATGGCAGGGAAGGGAGGTAAGTAAGGAAAAGAAAAAGAATCACATATTAGTCACTAGAAGGATATACTTCATTTTTATAATCTATTTAAATTTTATTTTATTGGTATTTATTACCATCAACTTCTATATACGAAGGCTGCTGTTATTTCCTTTAATGGGCTTATTTCACTCCTCTGCCCACGTACTTCCTTTGCATCAAGCATGCCTTCTTGGCAATATTGACTAAGAATCAGTTTACTTCTGACAACTACTCCAAATATAGCTTTTAGAAGGCCATGAAATCCTTTTTCCCAAGGTGCTTCATGCACAAAGAAAAGTTAATAATATAAAACTTAATGTTTTCTACAAGCTCAACTATAGGGAAAAAAGAGAAACCAAGACAGAGACATAGTTATTTATGTCCCATGGTGTTCACTTCACCACAGGGTAAGCAAGGAAATCTGTATGTGACAGATGCCCATAATAACTGTCTGGGTCCAAGCAGGCAACGGTCACAGAGCAAGACACCAGCCTCACAAAAGTACATGCTCAGATAATTTTAAACGGCCACGAGGGCTGCTGGGAGGGGATAGATCTAACGTTCATTTATTTACCCTCATTATTTTTCCTCAATAACGAGGATTAAGCTCTCTCTGTCGCTGTACCAGTTCAGCTCAAATTTCCATAAAGACAATTAGTACCTTCAGAGGTCTCGGACCCAGCCTGCAAATGTCCCCAGCTGTAGCTCAAAGGAAAAAAGGATTCAATTCATGTTCCTAAAGGGTGGGTTGAAGGATCATGGAGCTGGACTCTTTTCAGTGGTTTCCAGCGATAAGATGAGGGGCAATGGGCACAAGCTGGAACATGGGAAGTTCCACTCAAATATGAGGAAGAACTTCTTTATGGTGAGGGTGACAGAGCACTGGGACAGGCTGCCCAGGGGGGTCGTGGAGTCCCCTTCTCTGGAGATTTTCAAGACCTGCCTGGATGCAGTCCTGAGTAATGTGCTCTGGGCAACCCTGCTTTAGCAGGGGAGTTGGACCAGATGATCTCTAGAGGTCTCTTCCAACTTTGTCAAATCTGTGAATTAATAAGAATCACATCCAATTCACCTGGGAAATGCAGAGGCATAAATTGTACCTGTGGCTTCTTAAGGCTTTTGCATCCCAAAAGAGAAATTTCTCCTGAGAGAGGTCAGGAGCTGTTTTAGCCAGGAGCTCTGTTACTGCCCTCAAGAGACAGCAGCAGAACTGAGCTGAACCAAGGGGGGATCCTAAGAGAGCACATGGTTTCACTGTCATCCTGAGGCAATCTTAAGCAGTGTTGCTGTTAAAAGAAGCACTCCTGCTCCTCCCATGACATCCAGCTGCTCAAGACTGCCATGCGTTTGCATTGGCGGTAGTGACCCCTCAGCCATGAGACATGCCAGACCTCTGATCTTACTGAAGGCCATTCTGTCTTTCTTGAAGGCATAGTTTTCAACCACATCAACAAGCTGATCTGACTTGCCAAAAATTTCCAAGTTTCAACAGGAAAGAGATAGAAAGTACACTTGGGAGTGAGGCATCATCACCCATCTCAGAGTAGCTTAACCTAACAATGATATTATGCTGAAGAAGTGTCTAGAACACATGCTTTGCTCTGGTAGAGCCACCTGATTTTACTTCTTCAGTGTTCCCTTGCGTACGTTCTATTAGCATTACGTTTGACAAAATGTACTTTTGTCAAACACAGCCTGATAATGTCAGTATCTATCTGGTTAAGCCAATTTTAAACACAACCATTACACTTAGATGAGAAACCTGCACGTAGCAGCAGGAAGCTTTTGGGCTTGTCCTTATGCCCCAGTGAGAGCACTAGGCCTACACAGGTGAGGTAAGGACTAGTGCTGTGGAGCAAGAAGCCCACGGAGACAAGTGTCACAATTCACAGACTCACAAGTGCAGCTACACAGTGTCAGAGCTTCACGAGATACTATTTTGTGATCAGCTCCTCTAAGTCTCACCTGAAGGCTCAAGACATTCAAGAACTACTTATATATGAATAAGCAAGCACGCACACAGAGCATGTACCACAATCTAGGCATTTTATTAACAACATAACCATAACTTTCAGAGATTTTTCTAGGACAAACTAAATGCAAACATGCTGTGGTTTGTTTTTTTTTTATGTCTGTGTTGTAGAATTGTACAACATCAAACAGCACACCTGACAACTATTAAAGTGATAAACTTCCAGCATGAAATTTTTCACATAATTATTGCTATCCTGTTGTGGGCACTAGCAAATTCTCCCCAACTTTACTCTACACAGTGCATGTCTCCAAAATGGTTATTGCTCAGAAAGTATTCTCCACGTGAAATATTTATTTTGTAGCACTGTGAGGATGTATGTAATTCACCAGAGAATTGCAGTGCTGCACCATATCTCACTGAATCAACTTCAGTAAGTCATTTCTAAAAAAAATCCTGCTGCAAGAAGCAGAAAAATTAGAACAGTATTCAGTCCCTGCAGATGTATTCTTCAGCTCCCAGATTTGCTATTCCTGATATAAAGCCCCAAAAATACTACTACTTCTCTGTAAAAAGCCATTGAAAGTAACCTTATCAAGCCTAATATATAACAAAATGACAATACAGACTTGTTATGTATGTGTTTGTGAGTTACACACATGCAGGTACCAGTCTCTTCAAATAAGGGAGGAGGGTACTAAAACTGGGGATTAGAAGGTACAGTTCCTTGTACAAAAACAGACAAAAATAACAGAGACACAACCTCAAGCACTGAAGTCTAATGAGAAGTATGAGCAGGACATTTCTCTCCAAATAGTATTGATACATCCATCACAGATAAACACTGTGAAAACAGACTTGAACTCTTCAACATCACCCCAAGTCCCAGACCTTTGCTTTTCCTCTGGACCTTTCCTCCAGGACTTAGATCTGCTGACATACCAGTGGAAGGCCAGGTAAACAGGCAAATGCAAGTGTTTTCTTCTCACCAAACCACATAATTTCATGCAGCCTCCTCTTTGTGGGCAAATTAATTTAAAGATGAGACATGAGAACTGCCTCTGCCGATACATCTCTCCCTATCAGCAGTGCAAAGCAGGCCATCCAGGTGCAGCAGCAGATTCTGGAGAGCGTACTGAAAAACAGGAGTTTTAAACAGGTAGCCTTACCCCTGCCCCCCTGAGGGGCAAGCTCACTGATACCTCTAATAAAGAGATACTTCCTCCTAAGGAAACTCTGGAATGCCACCATAACCATTTTCTGTCTCCTAGTCTGCTTTCACAGGTCTGCTTGTGGCCAGCTGTGAGCAGGTTCTATTCCGTTTCTTTGGCTACTCGTGTTCTGTTCCAGTTTAACAAGTGCCTCTTGTGTGTTGTGGTTATATGCACAGCTGCTGATTACTTACTTCTTCCACGGACCTACTCCCACCCCACCCCTTTGTCCCGGCATTGTGCAGGGTACACTGGTGAGTAACAGACCAATCTTGTACTCTGTACAGCCACTGTATCAGGTGCACACTCATCACTCTGCTGCTTGTGTGATGTGAATGCAAATGCAATCCCTTCACTGTTGATTTTTATAGTGGTCCCATTCCTGCAGCTAAGTGCAGAAGAGGAAAGAGAGGTAGAGTCGCTCTGAAATGCTTGCAACTGTACTGTCACCCAGACAGCACAACCTGACTGTGGTTCCCTGGCTAGCAATACTGCTTCCTCTGCCTTTGGGAACTGTAACTTGCTCTAGTCTTTTCTGCTGATACCATCTAGTTTTTACTATTTTTATCTGCCATTATTGCATTGGCCATTAATGCACCATGGATACACAGCCAACATTCGTCCACCCACTTGGCCAGACATCTGGCCAGTTCAGTGGCATCTGATCTCTCCTTCATTCTGGATGAGGCAGTGTGGGCATGTTCACTCCCTGGTACCCCCGTGCTGCCACACGGATGAACCCTCCGGACCCTGATGTGGATACCTTGGCTCCTGCCACAGCTCCAGACATTTTCTTCAGACAGTATTTGCAAACGAACCAACAGCAAATTTCAAGAAGGGAGGGAGGGGCGTTATTAGTACGCAAACGATTTTGTGCTTGCAGGGAAAGTACTTTGTATATAAGAACTTCAAAGTAGGACAAAAGTGATAAGAAACAGATCTCAATCAGAGATTAATTTCCTGTTTTCTATTGAAAACAGCCCTATGTCACAACCAGTGCAGTATTTCTACCCTAGCATGGCCAGAGAGATTTTATCCTAAACACTTACTCATTGCTATAAGCAGAATACAAAAAAATAAGAACACATGAAATATTTTTTCTATTAAACATTTTAAGATCTACTTTCTTTCTGCTGCTCTGGTAACCAAACTGCAGTATAAATTCTCACAATCCTCTACCATGACTACTGAAACTTTTTTCCCTTTGGCTTCCCGCTGGCATTTAATCTACAAAGCAGATCTTAAAACTGCTCTCCCTGGCTATAAACCTGACCTTGTCCACTCTCTTTGTTACAGTTAGCTCAAGGCTGGTCTTCTGACCTCGCAGTCAACTGCTAGTCATCTCCCCTCCAGGAATTCAGCCTCTGCTGCATCTCAACCTTCACGCTGCTGGGCTGCTACGCTCACATCATGGTTTTCTCTTCCTGCAGCTGCCCTTGGTCTCCTTCTGACCACCTCTGGGTTTTTTCTTCATGAAAATCTCTCCTTAGTTCCCATTTCCACTTCATATCTCAATCTCAGTTTATGTGTCTCTGTTAACAGTATATACATACATGTCATAAAATAAAACTTTCTGGTGTTAGGCTGAGCAGCTAGGTCAAGTTTTTGTTGTACGCAGCTCCATTTCTCCCTTTGTTGCATTATGTTTTAAACTAATTTATAATCTCGACTTTGCATTTTAAGGCCTCATCCCCTGGCATTTGCTTTTACTACTGTTAAAAATGGTAAATAATTGTAATCATTATTAATTTACACAGCAGTTTTTGGATTTGCAAAGTTTGGTCTGAACCACTAAATTAATCTTTTTGGAGACAATGAAGCAGCAGTCAAATATCACTGAGTAATTAAATTCAACAGACTACCGTTTTTGAGACCTTACGCATGATTTGTTGTTACTTTCTTTTTCCATTTAATAACTATAGCTCTACCCTCAACACCTGGCCTACCAAACTGAGACTAGGATAAAAATCCTCCTTTGAAGTACCCAATTTAACTAGTTCTGCAAGTGTGACATGCATAAAGACTAACAGACACACATTTCCTTTGCTTAATTTATTGGTATTGACATTCAAAGTACAATACAGTCAACCCCTTTGGCAGTTTCCCTCCAGCACAAAAAAACTTAAACATGAGAAAAGAAAGAGTCGTGTCCCCTTCCCAAAAATAGTTTCTAGCCTGGAGTACTGTTCTTACCAGGAAGGAATAATGAACAAATCTTCAGGAAAATGACTGCACCTAGTTCTCAGCCTGTATGCAGACTTCAAAATGCAAATATAATAATCTGCATAGTTATACAGCACTTGTAACTTAAAACCAATACTTGCCATTACCTAATGCAACAGCAGCGGCAAATCTGGACTTCCTGAATTGCATGTGGCTTGCAAACAGTCCAGCTATGGGCACCACTACCTGCTGATAGATTGTGCGATGAGAGGTGGCTGCATAGGCACAGAGGATGGGCCTGTGTTGGATGATGCCAAGTTCCTTGGCTAAAGATGAAAAGAAGAAAAGGAAAACTTCCTGTGGTCACTATCATCACATAATCCTCTTTTCCTAACTGATCCTCAGGTTGCTGTGCTCACTTACTTAACCAACAAAGAAAATCCAAGCAGGAAGCTCTTACGCCACTGGAGGGAATTACAAAACCACTGTGGATTTCCAGGGGTCTGGAGGGAACTGTTGAGAAGCATTTTGATCTTTTCAGAAATCTGCAACATTGCCTTACCCAGCTCTTCATCTTGGGGCGACGTCTGTCTCCCACAAATCCCCTGTCATCTTCTATGCCTTTCCCAGGACCTCTCTCCCTCTGCTCATGCTCAGTGTCATGGTTTTGTCTGGATTGACCAATCAGACCAACAGATGACCCCTCCCTCCACCCTCTAAGGAAAAGAAATGAGAGGAGGAGATAAAAAAAAGAGATTTGTGAGTTTAGAAAAAGCTAAACTACTTTAATGAAAATATAAATAAATAATGAAATAATAAATAATAATAAGAAAAGGAAAATAAAGAAAAAAAAGTATACAGGATTGAGAGTAGCCCTGAGGAGGACTTTGGGGTGTTGGTGGATGAGAAGCTCATCATGAGCCAGCAACGTGCGCTCGCACCCCAGGAGGCCAAGCACATCCTGGACTGCATCAAAAGAAGTGTGGCCAGCAGGTTAAGGGAGGTGATTCTGTCCCTCTACTCCACTCTCGTGAGACCTCACCTGGAGTTCCAGCTCTGGGGGTCCGAACATAAGAAGGATGTGGTCCCATTGAAACGAGTCCAGTGGAGAGCCACAAAGATGATCAGAGGGCTGGAGCACCTCTCTTGTGAAGACAAGCTGAAACAGCTGGGGTTGCTCAGCCTGGAGAAGAGAAGGCTCTGGGGAAACCTTGAAGTGGCCTTCCAGTACCTAAAGGAGGCCCACAGGAGAGATGGGGAGGGACTCTTTATCAGGGAGTGTGGTGAGAGGACAAGGGTTCATAGGTTTTAAACTGAAAAGAGAGGTAGATTTACATTACATTTAAACTTGATAGGTTTTAAACTTCAAGATGGTAGATTTAAGTTAGATATTAGGAAGAAATTCTTTACTATGAGCATGGTGAGACACTGGAACAGGTTGCCCAGAGAAGCTGTGGATGCCCCTTCCCTGGAGGAGTTCAAGGCCAGGTTGGATGGGGCTCTGAGGAACCTGGTCTGGTGGAAGGTATCACTGCACAGGGCAGGGGGGTGGAAGTAAGTGATCTTCAAGGTCTGTTCCAACTCTAACCATTTTATGATTCTATGAAATTATTCCTTAAGTCAGGGAAGTTAAAGCATTAATGTACCATATGTAAAAGCATAAAGATGAGCATTACAAACCAACTAAGCTACAACACTTGATGCAGTGTATAACTTGGCTTTTTGAAGCAGCATATTCACAGCTGCACAGCTCTCCAAGCAGTCCGCAGGTTGTGAGCTTCTTCAACAATTTTGTTGCTCCATACTAAAATGCAGGTACAGATTAGAAGGTCTGAAGAAGACTTTGCTGATGGTCTCTGAAGCTGGTTCTGTGACTGTATCTTTTTGTACTGTTACCATCCTATATATATATAAATACATATATATTTAACTGTACTATATACACTCCTCAGATAACAGCCACATTGTCAGTAGTGATCGAATGTTCAAGTTATGAGCCACAAATCTACTTTCTATGAAAAGAAATCAATCACCATGGTGAAGCTCTATACATATATTCTCCTGGGTAAAAGTTTTAAATGGTTCCAGAAATTAAATGAGTGGTTACACATCTTTTCTATTGATTTCTGTATTGCTTTCAGGCTACTACTTACCCAAAGTCACCCAGTGCAAACCAGAGAAACCAGAGCTTGGCACGCTTTGAAGACTATGCCACACCCTACCTGCTTTATGCACCAAGGTGAATTCAATGAGACTGCTTCTGTGCACAGGTACTCCCAAGTTCCTTATTTCCTTGGCAAACTGTTGCCAAGGAAAACTTGCTGTCAGTTCTGCAAGCATTTAAGCACTGCATTTAATTGGCCCGTTTATATAAGCTGGAAGGTGTATTTGTTTAAATACTGACCTGATAAAATTCTATGCCATAGCTGGAATTGTCACATAAAGTCATGCTTTAAAGAGGTAAGACACTCCTCACTGAAAGTCCTCTGCCATTGCTGCAGCAGTAATGGTGTGGGTGAGGGCTACACACCCAACGGTTTTAAACCTGTAGTTCCATACACTGCTTTTCCACTTCCTTGTTGTGAGATTGATGGTTGAAGATAAGGCAACAAGAAGCGCTAGCCTTTCTGGTTTTAATGGACTCAGGATATCCACAATTATTTATATCCTGCAAATATAGCTATCTGGCACAGCACAGGCTGCTGTTAACTCTTCTAGCAGTTCAGCAGAGGCAAAAAAAAACATCAACCTCTCAAAAAGAATCATCTGAGGTATTTGGCACGTGGTCAGCATCAGTCCCCGTATCTTGACAAAAAAGGAGCATTCTGGTTCTCAGACAGCAAGAGAATGTCAAAAGTCTTGAGGGAAGAAGACCAAGATAGATGGTGGCCAACAGAAATGAAAGATACAGAAAAAAGACATTTTTCTGTACCTAGGTTAAGACTGGCCCCATCATTGTACCCTTGTCAGAGTTTGCTGTGCGCCAACACTGTGTAGGAAAGCAGACTTACAAGAAGACCTCTCACAATCCTGGCACAGCTGTTAAATGAACCCGAAACACGTGGAGTGCTTACACTGATTCAAGTGGGATTGAGTTTCCTCACATTTAAGTTGGTGGAAATATCAGCAGAGTCCCTGCAAATGATTTCTAGCTGATTTCTTTCTGGAGTAGAATATTCAGAATCCATCTGCTGAGTAAGGATTAAGTAACCCATGCTAATACAGTGTTAACAGTTAGTACTTGACAACATCTGTGAAATTGGCTCTGCACAGGGTTCCTGAAGGGCACAGGCAGAAGTCAAATGTGCAATGTTCATACATAAACTATTAAGACAAAAATAGAAGAGTAGTTGCTCAGACAACTTTTATCTTAAGTCACCTGGCAGGAAGACTTGCTGTTGTAGAGACCATGAGCTACAGAGGGGTATTGTAGAGGGGTGTGTTCCCACCAAACCAAGTGCAGCACAACATCTTCTTTTCCATAAGCAACGGTGGAGGCGTAAGAATCTCCTTCCCTTTCAGCTGCTGATGCCTTTGGTGTGGGTGATCGTGTTGCTTCAAATTACTTTAACATACATATATTATAGCTGGTACGACTCAGTATTTCCCCAGCACCCAGCTGAGTCCTCATTCCTACTCATTCTAATGTGTCTACTGCATATGCTCTAGTACTGTGGGAGATGAGACTTCAAACATCCTAACAAAAAGGGTGTCCACTTTCCTGAAGGCAATACGCACTAAGAGAAGATACTGAGCAGAGCATCAGTGAGAGTTGCACTTCATGCTTTTCTTGATATTCAGCCTGTATTTACCCCACTTGCTCTTATCTCCAGTTACATGTTGTCAAACCATCTCGGCCTTACCTTACCGTCTGAGGGTGAAAGTGTGCAATTTTACACCAACCAGAACTATAGCTCCTTACTCTTAATTTCCTTATGTATACGGATATTTCCTTTGAGATTACTATTTAGCTAATCTTAGTTTATTCCTAACTTCATACTGGAATGGATGTAAAACATTCTTTCTTGATCTGCTCTAATAAATATTATGATAGCTTTTTGCAACTCAGTTTAGTTACTTAGTGATTTCCAAATATGAAACATTGCTGTAAATAATAAAATAACTAAATTCTTAATTTTTTTTTCTTCTTGCTAAAATTTACAGAGGCATATTACTTCCACAGAGGTTGTTTTTCTAAGGTCCAAGAGGATTTTAGTTTCAAAACCATGCCAGATGCTACAGGCAGTTCAGTTCAGATGCTTTTGTGCTTTTTTATTTCTTTACAATTTCAGCTTTCCCTATTTATTTTCTTTCTTTGACATGAAATAGAGGAAATGGCACTTAGAAGAAATCCCTGAGAGATCACTTGACTTAACTTCTGTGGTTTGTGTCACTGTGTGTATTTGAATAAATTACTTTGGTAACTACTTCATCTGCTAGAAAAATAAATTTTAAATAAATGGAACTGTACGAGATCAAGGCGATGAAATTTGCAGCAAGCTTTACTGGATGTCTTGATCACAGAAACAATGTTCTGTACTTTGTTCCTTGGTTTTCGGGTGGTATTTTTGGCACTCCTTTCCTCTTGCATATTTGGGGTCTTCTGCCCTGAAATGATGATGGAATGCACATGCCAGCATTTTTGTTTTCTCCATTTGCCTTTTCACCATTTTAAGTGTTTGTAGTTTCAAACATTAATTGAAGTGTGGTTAAAAAATACAGCAAAGGAAATTCCAAAGCAGAATTTCAATCACCACTCTTTCCCCTATAAGGGAACTCTTAAATGTTACAATAAGGAGTCCTATATTCCATTTGGTCTTCCTTATATGAATTTTAGTGCTCTCATCTTCATTCATATGCTCATTCATTTCACATTTCATTTATTGGTTTGACAGGATCCAGTGTCACCTCAGCTACTATTGGACAACACTGCTGGTTCCAGTGAGACCACTTGTCTGCTTTTATTTCCACAAAGCATGTTCAGAGGAAATTTACTGAGGAAACCAAATGCATAATTAAATACTAGTGATGAAAAAAATCTGGCACATTCTTAACATTAAAGAGAAATTCCTTCAGGGACTATTTCCTTCTAGGTAAGAACTGCTTCTCAGTACTCCCTTTTTCAGTACTATGTTGTTACGTAGGACATGTCTTCCTTGCTGATCCAGTATAACACATTGGCCAAACTGCTACAGAAAGTTTACTACATATGTAGTCTTTGAAATTGCATCCAAATGCCCGAAAGCCATACTCCGTGTTGTGACATAGCTAGACACAGCTAACTGTAAAAAGTGCAGGTTTATTCCTTCTCCTTAAAAGCACTTGTTTTTCATGGGCAGAGTTTGTGCTCCAAAAATCCTGAACTCAAGCCATAGCCTTTCAGGTAGATGAGATGGAAAGCTGAAGCACATACTGCAAGAAAACGGAAAGCATAATATGAAAAGTAGATGCTTTTACCCCTCCATCTGATGCAAACCAGATTACTGAAGTGCTAACTGAATGAAATTATTTGCTTATAAAACCAGCAAATTATTGAAACTTTTTGCTGTTTATCAAAGTATAAAGATGTGCCCTTCCTCTCTTTTCTTCTCCCCGGATTTATCCTTCCTGGCAGAAAAAAAAGTCACAGGAAACTTTTAAAAACCTGAATAAAGCTGTCATAAAAGCTTCACTAGTGAAGTCTTTCAAGAGAATTAGAGATCTGGATACCTACACCACAGATTTAGCCCATACAAGCAACATATACTCTACCCTCAAAGATGACTGGATTTCTACTGGAGTTACCAAAACATCAAACAATTGTAGCTGTAAAATACCAGTCTTAATAGCGAATCCATGTTGCAATTTGTGCTTTCTGTTAAGTAAGTGATTTCCCATAAACCTAAGGATCAAAGATTTGAGAGCGTACCGTACTCCAGAGTTTAGGATTAAATTGTTGCAAGTAGTTTGGAAAGAGTTACCTAGGGCAGGGAAGTACTAGAACTCACCTCTTCCTGTAAGTTGGTCAGCCTTTATTTTTAGTTTTCAATTGTCAGTATTTTTTTCCCTTTGTAAAGGAAGTGTAAAGCACTGCCAGTACTTGAAGTGAAATTACTTTACAGGTCCAGTATGATACAAACAGGACTGATGATGCTATGCAGCACTCAGACTAGTTCAGCTCCCTCAGCTGGCAGGACCTCTAAGAAAAAGAATGAATGCTAATGCTAGATTTAGTCACTGAAGTTGCCACAGTGATCTCATATTACCTGAAAAACTGCCCGAGAACTCAGCACCTTGGGGAAGGTACAAGCTACTTTTCCACATTAAACTTCTAACGCTACTTCCAGATCAAGTCTTAGTGGAGTCCCTTTGTGGTGTATAAGAGCACTCCCTCTAAAAAGAGCAACTACATTCTTCCTTTACCAAAGTGCACAGGAACAGAGAAGGGGATAAATTTGGCCCTGCTAAATTAGAAAAGCCATTTTGTTTCACCTGAAGAACATAAAGACTTCAACACAAACCCTACCCATGCAAACAAAATCAATTCATAGATGAAATCTATCATCTGTGTTTTATGAACATCAGGCTATAGCAAATTTACCAATACCATGCTCAATCCCTATCCTGAGCTATTGCTTGCAGAAAAAAAACTAAAGAAAACTTGTATTTTGAAAGTGTTAATTAAATGAGAGGGAAAAGTGTTTATAACAAAACCAAAACTTAATATTTAAAAGGGAAATATTTCCTGGCTGTATTTAACGCTTTCATTAAAGCTACTGTGCACATAAAGTCAGCACTTTAAGAAGGAGACCACCAGGGCAGGAGGCTCTAACAGACACGTCTTTGGTGTCTGAAGCACCTAGAATTTTCTTACGTGTAATCACTGAGGTGAAATCTGTTCTGCAAAAACTGTGTAAGTATGCAACTGCTTCAAGTAGACCTGAAACTTGCCTTTAAAATACCAGTTCCTGCTAAGCAGCACTGCCAGTGTATCTGCACGTCACAAAGGCACCTGTGGAGAACAACATCCACTGGTTAGACCATGCTGACCTATTGGCTAGAGTAGCCAAACTGTAGCAGATCTGAATAAGCAGTAAGCCCTTTCCAACAGAATTTTCTACCTGCCTGAAAAAGATTTCTACGTCTTTTTTTTGATATACGACATAGTTAAACTACAGTTTAATGAACTATTACCTTTAAGGCTTATCTTTTAGGACTGATCTGCTCTACATCTGCTCTAAAATTTTGCAGTTCCAGTAAACCTGAAAAAGTTTATTGTGATGGAATCATGTATTGTGAGCCTATTAAATTACAGTTTCTGTTGTAAAGAAACAACTTTCCCCCCTCCCAAGTCATTAAGTGAAAGCCCATGTAAAGTTTAAACAGTTTCAGCTAACACTTCAAATTTTGCAGAGGAAGTACAATACTTCCTATCTTTTTAACTATTTATTACTTTATAACAGTATTTATGACATAACTAAGGAAAACAAAGATATATATGAGCACAAAGCCAGTAGTATCAAGAACGGATTTACACCTGGAGTGAAATGAAAATGGAAGCTGGGGACATGACTGGAATGTGAACCAACAGGTAAGCATGGAATAAGGGGAGGAGGAACAGCCGTCACTACCACCAACTAGCGCAGAGAAGCCTTTAATTACCAGCTGCTCATTAAGCAGTTTTGTCAGTCTTTCAAGGTTGGAAAGTTAAATTTGCAGAAAGCGAACACCTGCTGGAACCAGACAGTATCCAACTCTGAGATATTTTTAGGCTCAGTTCCTTACTTGGATTCCTATTTACCCTGGTCTGGATACCCCCTGGATTCCTGTACAAGATCACATTGAAACAAGAGCAACAAATAGCCCTGTTAGCCCCTTACTTTAGTAGTCTTTTGCCTATCAACTTAATTTTCTCAGCACTGCAAAATTCAGTTTATCTTTGCTGCCCAGGAATGCACAAGGACAGCAGGAACATAGAATGTTGATGTACAGACCATAAACATACTGCACAGGAGCGTAAGGAGAATTCTTCTGAAGGCCATTAAATTCTACCAACTTTTTTGTACCATGTCCTTTATTTTCAACAGTTGTGTAAGTTATTCCGGTGACACATTCTGTATTTTTTATTATGAGTATTCAAAACGTAGGTAAGATGAAGCACACAATCTGAAGCCTAATCCTGTAACCTGGGGTATTTCCACAGTGTCTTTCCATTAATGCATTAATTCTTGTTAAAAATAACAACCTTAAACACGACAGCAGAACAATACTGAAGCAATAGTCAACATGAAAATAGTTTCTCCACTTGCGTTTTCCTCAAACATCATACCAAAGACTGCCACCTACTGTTGACATCACTAAGTCTCTTAGTATGGATTCTGCATGGTAACAGGCAATACGAGTATTTTACGTCACTACCAAGAGGAAAGACCTACCAGGCCTCATTTTAACGAAATTGATCTGAAGGATAAAATCACTTATACATTACTCCCACAACCTAAAGCAATGGGTCTACGAGAGATTAATTCCCTCCAATTACAGAAAGCCATGGGATGTATACCTTAACAGTTGTATAATTTGTATCATTTTTGCCAGCCCCACGTTAAATTATTTGTGCTTGAAAATTAGTCACTTTACTTGAGGTAATGTTCTATTTTGTTGTCTCTTTACAGCTGCAACAACCTTCTATTTTCTCTCCCGTGCGTACTTCTCTCTTATGCTCCGTATAGAAAAAAAAGTCAATGCAGGCCGGCTGCAAAGAGATGGGAAACCAGACACAGAATATGTCTTGTCCTTAGGGAATTAAACAACACAAGAGGCCTATAACAGGACATTGCCTGCAGACCAATACATTTGGTTTTTAGTGGAGCCACTAGACTGCAACAAATAGCAAGAACTGCGCTCGTTTCATTCTATTTCCCATGATTTGCCTGCTGCCTTCTAGCTACAATGCATGGAGCATCAGTGCAATTGAAAGAAGGTTACTGACAACAAATTCACTGACTTGGGCAAGGCAGCCAGAAGCAATAGTTTTGAAGAAAGGAGTACTTACCCCACTGACGTGCTGTGTGAGGAAAACAGACTGAATGCAGACAGTAGTTTTCTGTTTTATTCAGACAGTGAAGCCATATCAGAACCCACACGGATATGCAATATTGACATGTTGGAGGCTTACTGAAAATAAACAGAATCACTGGGACCTGTAATACAGCTGAGGGGTTTTACTGGGCTACCTCACTCCTGTGGTGAGGTATTTAGATCCTAGTATGGTGTCTGTTACCAATTTCACATACAGAAGATTCTATATGTCACTGTAGTTGTATATGGTTCCAATTAAAATGGAAATGAACAGATCACTGTGATGAACACTGCAAGAAGTAAGTCTCCTTTAAAAAAAATGGAAGTGATAAGGGCTTAGTAAATAAACTCACCATAAATTCACTCTAGGCAAGTCAGATCAGTTGCAACTAAGCAACAAGCCTCTTTTGTTTGCAATGTGCCTCAGTAAGTCACTCTATAAACACAAGACAAAAAGAAAAACCTTTAATTCATAAACCATGTGACCTAAACCGATATCCTTAGGTTAGGTTGTGGTGGGGTTCTCTCGTTCCACTGTCAGATATCTAAGAACTCAAAACCTGCCATTCTTGCTCATTCAAAGGTGTGGGGGAGAAGAAAAACACTACACACACTCTCCCACTCTATTCAGATAGACCTTAAGAACGCTTTCAAATATCATAGTATGTTAGTGTACAATCAATGACATCCTCAGAAACCACAATTTTGTTGCAAAGCATAAATTTAATGCTAAGTGTCACAAGACAGTTTTTCATTACTTCAAAGCTGCATATGATTCACAATAAACTTATAAATATTACCAGGATTAAGAACTGCATTTAACTTGTATTTAGTTCTGAAAAACTTTAGACTCTGTCTTAAAATTGTCATAATTAAAACATTCCTGTCTGAAATAACAGCAGTGTAGTTTTAAGAGAGCTATGGCTTACGTTTCCATGGAAGTATTAGTATCTTCCACAAAGGAAGTGCATGATGGTATCTCAGCACCCAATAAAATCGGTGACTTGGTTTCAGTCTCTGTTTTCCTGGTAAGAATATTTAACTGTTTTTAAAATTTAGCTTTAAAATAGGTATCCACTATCGGTTTTCAGTAATCTCATGACAGGATATTAATCTTCTGGGGACAGGGGCATATTTTCCTCAGGATTCATGCTTTTTTGTTGGTTTATCTAAGTAAGGAGTGTTGTCCTGTAGCAGATCTTTCCTGGGTACGAGCACTGTAATAGAAAAAAAAAACCTATAAGAATATAATTTTATTGAAAATACTATTTAAAATTCTAAAATTGTTTTTACATTTACAACCAAAAAATCAAGTTACTACAAAAAAATCAGGTTACTAAAACGAGAATTTGTACAAGCAGAATCACAGTATATACCCAAGACAAAATTATATTAAGATTTTTACCTTTTGTTGGTCAGAATATTGGCTTCTCCTTTTTTCTTTTAAAAGCACTGAAAATATTTCAATAGTTTTAAGAATTCATAAAAAAATGGTAAAGTGTTGCAGTAACTTTTAGCAAGTAAGAGAACGGCAATTTCGTCATGCCTGAGTCATATTATATTTACTTCAACAGTTCCAAAAATTAATACTAAATTTGACTTAGTCCTCTCCCCCCGCATCCTGTCATCTGATCTGTAAAATCCATCTTGTCCCACTTGTTTTAAAGGCCAATAGGAGAAGAAAGCATCAAATGAAAATTATGGTCACTATATTGTCACAGAAGCTTAGTGTGTTTGCCTAATTATATACCATTTTAACCTCTTCCTGACTGAGTTCTTGCCATTTAGTCCTTCAGAAATCAGCTTGTCCTCTCTTTATGAAGGGAAGGAGCTGTGTCATGTCAGATTTGCTCCAGTAGCAAAAACTAAAGCACAAACATCTGCAATCATAATGCTGTACTTTGACTTGGTCGGACAGCTGCATAACAGTAAACCTGTAAAACCATGTGGTTTGTGTGCATGTGTGTGTAATGAGTAACATTCTGTCCAAAGTGCACTGATATCCCTTATAAGAAAGAAAACTGATTGCCTTGAAGGTATGTTCCTTTTGCATCTGTATACCAATACTGATGCATTTAATAAGTTTCTAAGAGCTTTAAGTAAAATTTCAATTGCATTTTCTTGCATAAAATACTTGTGAGTAAATTTATGACAAAACATGTTGATCTACACACCTAGAACAGATAGATGAAACAGAAACACCAAAGAAAAACAGAATGGGACATAAAGTATCGTAAAACAAAAGTCTAAACAAATAAAGATTGAAAGAAGAATTTTTTAACCTTCCTTTTCAAAGCTAAGTTTTAGACACACTGCCTATACACCAATCAAAATCATCCGAACATACTGCATGTGTGGTATATTACTAAATGGAAGCTCTACTTGTATCAGCTTAATCTGAAGTTAAAGTGAAATTAATACAACTGAGACACTTGCATACTACTAACATAACTCAGACTGAAACATTCCAAAAAAACCCAGAAAAATTGTCCAATATGACTTACAAGCTTCTAATTGAAATTGCCTTCTTTTTAGTAAGAAAACCTCTGCCTAGTTTCTTTTTTTACAGATTTATCAGTGAGCCCCAACATGACTATACACCACTGCTTCTCAAATTCTTTCTTTTTAAAGAATAACACTGTTCTCACTGCTTTTATGACAGCACAGAATAATTTCATTTGATTAGGGAAAGTTTTCCCCTCACAATATTTGTTCTCACTGTCTAAGACAAGTCTTTGACTTTTCCTTTCAGTTATTAAATAGTTATTTTAGAGACACAGGACTGCAAAAATACCCCAAACACCAGGTGTAGCTAAACGTATATCGTCAGCTATAATGCAATGAGTTAGAGTCAAAAGATTCACATAAGCAAACCAGCTGCAGCAGTAGGTTTCTGAAAATAACTTTACCTAATTCCTTTTCTCCCCACTCTTCTTTCATACAACATCATAATTGATCACTTCAGTCTTTTTTTTTAATTGGGGGGGGGGGACACACACGGCTTGGGATGAAGCAAGGACACAGTACGAACTAAAAATTTAAGTACATAAAATGTAAGCCCAAATGTAAGTATTTCACAACACTTGCCTTTTTTTTTTTTTTTTCCGAATTAGCCAATATACGTTACACTACAGCACAGTAAACCTTCACCTAAAAAGTTACCAAAACAAACATATAGCAATAGATGAAACACTATGTAACATAAACTTTTCAACTGGGGTCGCTTATTGTTATTTGCCAACAAATAGCAACTCAAGCAGTAGCCTTAGTACTGCACTTGCCCTATTTTGTGTTTGTGTGTGTGTAAATAAATCTGTCCCAAGCCTCTCATGTAACACAGGATACCATAAAAGCAACAAGGGAACTAACTGCAATTCTATTGGCACTAAAAAAGTTACCACAGAGCATAAAGATTAAGGATCAAACAGGTTGATTTTGTTCTGCTAACCCTTCCTTCAGCAAAGCTGTACTAGATTTCTTTTCTAAACATTTCTGATCTTTTAATTGGTGATTCACCACATTACCAAGACTAAGTATTTATCACTTCAATATATATTCCAAACACACACAAAACAGACAGCTTAGACCTATCCAAAGCAAATACAGGAAAAAGAAAAAAAAAAACCAAACCAACACCCAAGAATGTCCAAGAAACTGCACAATCACACCCTGTTTTTATAAGCAGGTCAAATGCAACCTGTGTACAGATGCACTCCAAATTTTTTGCCACAGGACAAAGTCTTTCTGGCCTGTACTAGACTCAGGAAGACCTCCCTCTTCCACAAAACCTCATCACCACCATTTCTCTAAGAAGTTTGTAGAATTAGGTGGGGGCAATTCTATCAATTTTTGTTTACAGAGATTTTAAAGGAGAAGCATTAAAGCTCTGATTCAGTCAAAGCAGACTATCACCACTACTCTCCCCTTCACTGTAAAAGAGTATCAGACTGGTCAGAGATCTCCCCTTCATAAATCCTTGATGACTACTCCCAGTACCCATTCTGTTCTTCGAACATTTGGAAACACCTTCCAGGATTAGTTCAACCACCTTCCCAGGGATCAAGGCGAGGCTGAGCAGTTTCCCAGATCCTCCCTCTTGCCCTTCTTGAAAAAAGGAGTGACATTTGCTATCTTCCAGTCCTCAAGCAACTCCCCTAATCACCTTTTCAAAGATAAGATTGAGAGTGGCTTCACAATTATATCAGCCAGCTCCCTCACCACCCATGGGTGCATCTCATCAGATCCCATGGATTTGTGTATGCCCCATCTATTTAAATGTTCCCTTGCTTTTTCGTCCTCTACCAAAAGTTATTCATCCCTGCTTCAGACATTCTCAGTGGTCTGAGGCCTACAATTCCTGAAGGCAAACCTTAGCAATAAAGACAGAGGTGAAGAAGGTACCAAACACCTCAATCTCTTCTGTGTCCTTTGTTACCAGGTTCCCTGCCCTTTTCAGCTGTGGGCCCACATTTTTCCTCCTCTTCCTTCTGCTGCTAATATACCTATAGAAGCTTGCTGTCCTTCACATTACTTGCCAAGATCAACTCCAGGTGGGCTCTGGCTGTCCTAACCTCATCCCTACACACTCAACACAGTATTAGAACATAAATTAGTATTTGAACACAAATTCACGTGGCTTTTGCAAGGGAAGTTCTGCCTTGCAGTCCCTGCCGGAGTTCTCTGAACAGCTCTTGCGGTGCTGCCACAACATGCTTGGATTCCCAAAAGCCCCTCAGCTAATGCTTTTAAGAAAATAGCCTTACTATGACAGAAGGCCTCGCATGGATAAGTCACTGGTTAAACCGTAGAAGTGAATAATAAATGAACAGGTATCCTAATGTTCAGACTGGAGTTCTACAGGCATTTTCGTGTGCACGTGTTCTGTTCAACATATTTGTAAGTAACCTGGAAAAGAATGGGGTTTAACAACACCATCATCTGTAAGTTAAGAAAATGGCTTAGCGTGAAGAATTGCAGGACAAGCTTAAGACAGTAAAATAACAGACAAAATTACATGTGGAGACACGTAATGCACACAGGTCAAAAAAATACTAACTTCACAAAAAGAAAGTGATAGGTTCAAAACTGACTAAGACCATTCATGTGAGTTTAATGAACACAAGATATTTTTGTCAAAATAAAGAAATATATGTACACACAGAAGCCAAAAATGGATTTCAGAATTAGGATTGACTAGGAAACTGATTGAGAATGAAAGAGAACACACTGTGCCATCACTGTGTTTATAAATGCCTGGTTTGCCCATAGCTTGATGACTGTGCTCAGCTCTGATAGACAACTGCTAATAATCTTAGCAGCCCAGAAGGCCAACCGTATCCTGGGCTGCATCAGAAGCATGGCCAGCAGGTCGACGGAGGTGATTCTCTCCTTCTCCTCTGCCGTCATGATACCCCATCTGGGGTACTGCATCCAGCTCTGGACCGAACATAAGGACATGGACCTGTCGGAGCAAGTCCAGAGGAGGAGCACAAAGATGATTAGAGGGCTGGAGTACCTCTCCCATGAAGACAGGCTGAGAGAGCTGGGATTGTTCAGCCTGGAGAAGACTCTGCGGAGACCTCCCAGTCCGAGGCCTTCCAGTATCTAAAGGGGTCATACAGGAGAGATGGGGAGGGACTCTTTATGACAGAGTATAGTGATAGAACGAGGGGCGATGGCTTCAAACTGGAAGAGGGTAAATTTGGATTAGATATTAGGTACTTTGAGGGTGGTGAGACACTGGAACAGGTTGCCCAGGGAAGCTGTGGATGCCCCATCCCTGGAAGTGTTCAAGGCCAGGCTGGATGGGGCTTTGAACAATCTGGTCTAGTGGAAGGTGTTCCTGCCCATGGCAGGGAGGTTGGAACTAGATGATCTTTAAGGTCCCTTCCAACCCAAACCATTCTATGATTCTTTTATCTTAATAGGGCTATAGCAGTATTGAAAAGGGTGCAGTGAATAGCAACAGAATGATCACAGGCATTCATCTGTTGTTTCACAGAGCGGCTGTTCCATAGGGAGAAAAAAAACAAAACAAAAAGGGGGTTACACAGGGCTTAAAAACTTATGATTTTGAAGAGCAGGACCAGATTTAAAATTACAGAAAGTATTTCTTCATAAAAAACAGAGTAACTTCTTTGTCAAAGGTTCTTTGATGGAAGAAATTTGCATAGATTAACAGGAACAAGTTCATGAGACAGAAACCCATAGAGGTTAACTAAAACAGAAACCATCCCTGGCTTAGTAAGTGCTGCCAGGTGTAAACAGCTGGAAGATGTGAAAGTTTACTTGCTCTATTCCTATTCTTCTACTGTCATCTGCCTAGGATCACTGTGAAAGACTCAACACTGGTCTAGACCTATCTCTGGCCTTGATCATAATCGCTGTTCTAAAAGTTAAATGCTTTAGCAAGTCTAACACTGAAAAACAGTTACATAGTTTTACAGACACCACCAACTAAAAGTGAAAGGAAACAATGCACACCGCTGAAGATTTCTCCTATTCTCTAGGATGCAGCTGTATCCTGAATCTACTACTTGAGTTTGACCGCAAGATAAAAGGACCGGGCACCAAAATTTCAAAATTTGATAGGCCTTGCATCAAGGCCATTATTGTGCCACAAATCTTCCAAGGCATAAACTGAAACATAAATTGTCAGAACAAGGTTTTAGAAAAGAACCTCAATCCTCAAAGAAAAACCTCTTCTATGGACGGCATAACATTGCACCTGCTAATTCCCCTCAGGCAGCTTCTACCCGTTTGGTACTACAGGCACCTACGGATACCGTACCTACTACCGTTAAGCATACACTGACTGACTAGCTAGCACATGTATGCTGACTTGCTAACTAATTGTTGGCACTCCTAATACTTAAGGTAGCAAGTTATAACTTCTCTCAGTAAGGACATTAAATGCAGTTACTGCCTCTTTTCTACCAGCCTCCATATTCCACAATATTTGTGTAGAAACATTGTATTTCTGAAATTTCCACCTGCCTAAGTAGTGACAGTACGCATAAATTTAGAGCTTGGGCTGAGAAATGACAGATAAACAGACTTTTGCCCTCTCTATCCCCTTACTTAGCTTTCAAGTTTCATATTTAGTGAACTACAACATTTTTAAACTTCTTTTTAGCATGCAGTTTTACTCACATATTTTGTCGGAATCAGTGTGAACTGCCTGAATAACAGAAGTTCTGAGAATCACTTCAACATCTGAAGCCATTTTCAGAAGCTAGTAAAACGAAAAAAAACCAAACAACACAAGAGGGTAAGTTAAATTATACATAGTTATTCCTGAAGTATTTTCCGTACTAGACAGCTATTCAAATAATAAAGCCAGTCCATTCTATTATTCAATTAGTTATGCACTATCTGTACATCTCTTTTCCTTTGGGGATCCTGTAGTAACTTACAGGATGACATATAATTTGCCTTGACATACAGCACAAGAGGAAGGAAACTTCTGCTCAGCTATAAAATCTATGTACCCAATTAAAACTGCAACTGAATACGGTAGAATGCAACTATGAAAACAAGTAACTACTTCCAATTATCAAAGACATTGGTGAAAGCCTCAATAACATTTGACTATTCCTAGTGAAAGGGCAATCTTGTTCTTTAACACTCCTGCTCTTGAAATAAGGAGACAAAAATACGGGCAAAACACGACAAAAATTAAGAATACTGATGTCTCACAGAAAAGCAGTACAGGAACAAGGCACTACCTAGAGATTAGCAGAGGCATTAATATTTGACAAAAGGCCTACAATTCCTTCCTTCATTAAAAGGATAAGTAGAAGCATCTTTGCTAGTTTTGCTAAGCAATTAAAACAAGCTTCATACCTGTTAATATGACACCTGTGTCACAAATAAATGAAATTGCACAAGTGAGACACTTCAGGAGACATATTTACAGTAGGAAGTAGTGTGTACCAACAGAAGGGGATTTTTGTAAGAGTTAGAGTTCAAGACTTGACATCTACGCTGAATTTCTCCATCCCCCCTTCCATTTGGACTGGGTATCCTCCAGTTCTCCCAAATGAATGCCCATTAGCAGCTAGGCTGCATGCTCCTGAAGCACACTTTCCACTTCAGATTCATCTTAATGGAATTCTGCCATTTGCTCTGAGACTGCGTCACAAAACAAGCCAAATCACAGCAAGTGGAGATAATCAAGGTAACTTTGTAAGTGTACTTCTGGTCTGAGCTAAAATGCTGCAGTAGTCTAACACTGCAGATAGTTACTCTGACCTCCGTAGGTCACTCCATAACTAAGTATTTGATGTCATATTAGAAGACATGCAGCTTTCTATTCTGGCAAAGTAATACACATTTGGTTGGTTAATATTAATTTTTTAGCTGCTATCCAAAACACAACACTATCATCCCTACATTCACACAAGCAAGTGCCCAAATTCTCACAAGTCTCGTGAGAACTTGAGTCCTGAACAAGTAATTTGATTGTTTCTCTATATCCAAGTCTACTCACTATGCACATATTTCTTCCAACCAGTGCCCAATGACAATGTAAATACATTCTGTTAAAAGGCTGAAAGACAAGGACTAAATTATTCATTCTGTATGGAAGTTAAGAACTAAAAATATCTAAAAGTTTCGTTTCAGGCCTCAGTAAGTTTTATAAAAATGACTCAGTATAAAGCATTAAGGTAACAACTGAGGAAACATTACTTGTATAGTAAAGAAAATTCTACTCCTTTAACTGCCACTAACTGAGCAGATGATCTAATTTGTCTGTATCTTTCTGTGTTTGTCTATACAAGAAAGACCAGGTAAACTTAAGTGACCACAGCTTAGACAGATCATTATGCCCAAAGTATATAAAATATGTACAAGAAAATAGCAACATAGAATATTTTTTTTTCCCATAATTTTATTTTAAGCTCAAATAAGCACATTGAACTACCAGGAGATACTGTCTCCTTATGTATTTTTGTATGTGCAAAATTCTTTAATATACTATTAATACCAATGGAAGTATCAATATATTTATAAACAAAGATCCATGTAAAAGCCTTTCCAATTCACCTGGCTCCAACAATGTCCCCGTAAGTATTTACACTGGTTTAGAGATCCTTTAAGTAAAAAGCTCCTTTTTAATTATTCTTATGCAAAGTGGAAAAAACCAATGAAAACAGGAAGTACCTCATTTATCTTCTCTTCAGATGTCTCATCTTGGTTATTTTTGAATTCTTCATTTATCTTTTTTCTTGCAGCTAAAATAAGTACACAACAAAGCTAAAGTGTGAACAAAAAAATAGATCTTGTCTCTGTCATTGTCTCAAAGCTCAGAATCCTAAGTCCTTTACAGCACACTCCTGGTGTGCTCTACCTGAATTATTTTAACATACGATTTCCATGGAATTCAGATGATGTCATATTTTAAGTTGACTGGTATAGGAATAAAATATGATTGCCTATCTAGCATTCTGAGCTTTAAAAATAAGTAACATACAGGAGTCACTACTAAAAGTTGGTTTCCTAAAAAAAGCAGCGTTTATCTTCTGAGCAGCAACCATACTTACAAGAGAATCAACTCAAACGCTTATCACAGGTTAACATGCTTTGGCTGGACTGAACAGAGGATGATTAAAAAAAAAAAAAAAGCAGCAAGGAAGATCACTAAGGTTCTAAAAGAGATGCTTTCCTTATGAAATATGGCTTGAAGTCTAACAACCAGGTTTTTGTTTCAAATTAAAGAATGTCTGGTTATAGACACACAGGTTTCCCCAATGATTGCTTATAAAATGTGAAGGGAATAATTTAAAAGAACATTATGTTAAGAATTCTCTTTCTGTGTATTCAGAGAAGAAAGTTTCACAAAGAGACTGGTAAGCATCCACCACATAGAAAAAATATCTCACCTTCAAGGGCTCTGGTATCATTTTTAAAAACTTCTTGCCGTGTTCTGTGTAATAATTTAAAAAGCTTCAAAACCTGTCAATACAACATTGAAAGAATTAGTTTGTTTGCTAGCAGGATCCTTAATTAAAATGAACATGTTGCAACTAAGACTGTTCTGGTTGATCTTTCATGTTCTTACCATTAGTACAGAATTTGGTATGGAATCAGTATCTAAGATGCTTTACTGCAATTACTGATCAAGTAACTTGCGGCCAAAGCAAATGTGAGGAAATCAAAAACCTAGACAGTTCTAGATGTTTCAAACTAACCAAAGATGCTAGAGGGTACTAGCAATATACTCCAAAATAGTAATTTGGCATGATAGGAGTATAATCCTGAAAATACATTGACACAAACATATTTATTGTGACAATATCAAATAAATCCAACAGAATCAGAGTAACTCTAAAAGTCAAGTCACTTGAAGGGCTATAAAGGGTGCATCACTGGATATCCTCCGATTAAAAAAAAAAAAAGACAGAAATATATACGGCTAAAGTAGTCTCATGCTTACAAGCCAATCCGAGAAAAGCAAATTTTCTAAGGATCTCAAACTGCTTATTAAATAGTTCAACAATTTTTTTTTCATGTCTCTGTATAATACTTGGGCATAATATGCTACAGTTGATGTGACAAAACAAACACAAGCAAAGTCCTTTCCTAAGTATAACTGCCAGATCGGCAAATAAAAACTTCAGTAAAAGCAAACACTCAAAAAAATTAGGATTTACAATGTAGAGATTCACCTCTCAGCATGTACATAAACCAAAACCCCTAAGAACCACGATTGAGTCATGTGGTTTAGGCTGCTTATTCATATAGACTGAAACGAATTGCAGAAATCTGGAGATCAGACTTTTCTAGTGTTTGTCAGAGATTAAAAAGAACCTCCTACAAGCACAAAAAAAAAATATATCTTGGTAACGACATCCATTTTGAAATTATTTCTAGTACTTCCTAGTGTGTTTTGGCATGTCTAGAAGGCACAATTCCACAATTATGATGAGATACCCTTCATCATAATTTTTTCATAATTGTTTTCTCATAATTAATATTCCAGTTTTTTGTTTTTTGTTTTTTTTTTCAAATGTAGAGGAAACACAGGGCTGTAACCGAGAAATGGCCATATTCTTTATCAGAATGCTCTGTATCTGTGAGCTGGAGATGCAAACAAGACTGTCCACTAAAAGGCCAATAAAAACATCCTGGCAGGTCCTGGAAAGAGTGTGCCTCTGATTTAAATCTGACAAAGACAGAGAAAGAAACGACAAGCTATTACTTCCAACAGATGTCAACACATTTTTAGATTTTCAAGCTAAGTTCTCACCCTCTGCTCAGCAGGCTACACCTTGAAATAATTCATCCAGAATTATATGCACACAAAAAGACAGGTTTTAGGAAGAAAACATAAAACAGTAAGCAAAGGCAACTTTCCTGTTCAGGACTGGAAGTGTCTTCCAGTTCAGTTCATTAATATAATTCTACCACAACTTTAGTGCTATTAAGGGACAACTTACAAATATGAACAAATGCAAATCTTGCTTCACCATAACAGATTAGACCGTATCATAATTTCTACTGTAATTTATGATTCAGCATCTTGTTGATTATATGCTACTGCATTACAGATCTTTCTGGAAAGAGGACAAACTAGTGCATTCTGAATTGCATAACAGTCTCAAAAATCTTAAAGTAAAACATTTTTGTCAGTTTTTTACAAGAGTTATTATATGACTTGGCAATCAGTTAAATCAATCTCAGCAGAGACATGTAAAAGAGAACATGGACTCTGCTAACTCTTTTTCAGCTTCTGTATCCTTAATAATTAGAAGCTGAACAGAACCGTCTTGCCTTTAATTGCAGCATTCTCTAGATGGCTGAATCTGTGGAAAGTAAACTGACAGAATTAAAAGCCAGCAAATAAATTTCTTGTTCTTTTCAGAGATTTGACTAAATTATTTGGACAGAACATCCTGAAATACTTCTATCCTATAATATTTTCACCATCACTGCAAATAGTAAAGTTCATATTATAAATGGTTTTGAGTCAAAGACATCTATGGTCAAACCTGAAGAAGTGTTTTAGGGTTATTCTGAAACTCTTTGATCAACAATTTTCATGCATCTTCCTCTGCTATTAGTGTATTTATGCAAACCTATCCTGGAAAGTTCTTCACCACACCAACCACAGAATAGTTATATTAGATGACTTTGAAGCAAAATACATTAATGCACAGGCTCCTTTGAGCTCTACAGTCACCTAATGAAACACAGAACTCCCCCAATACCTCAGTGTATTAGTACCCCTAATACTAGGCTTTAGAACACTTCTGGAACAGGGGCTCAACTCCCAAAAAAAGTACTCTATACTGGAAAGATGAAAAGTTTAAATAGTTTTTGTCTTCTCATTACAATTCATTCTCTCGTTGCATTTTAACCTGTAGTTGATTGCCATCTCGTTTCCCTTATCTATGACAGCCTTCGCATGCAAAACCCTACTTTCTATTACCTAGTTTTGTGTCTTTCTTGCCTTGAAAGCCTCTGCCTGTTGATGCTATAAATGCCAGTAACAGGACAGAAGTTCCTATCGTCGAAATGACATACAAGGAAAAACTCCCCTAAACATATAATGGGTGTCTAGTTACTATTTAAACCCTAGGGTGGCAAATTTGAGAGGTAGCACAATGCACGAAGGACAGAAGCCCCAGATGCGGCATGGCGGCAAGGGCCCACTGGCGGCAGCCTTCCTTCCCCTCCGACGCCTGGTCCACCCTGTAGAGCACGGGGGATGGCCAGCAAGCAATCCTCACGCAGAGCGCGGCCAAACGGGGAAAGGCAGGGTCAGCTCGGCAGCCGCTGTAAGGCTGCGGCAGAGGGAGGGGGTGCGCCGGCGGCCTCCACTGCCGCCGCCTCACAGGGACAGGCGCGGGCCCTCCCGGTCCCTTCCCCACCGGCCCCGTCTGCAGGCGAACCCCGATTCCCCGAACGCCGCCGCCAGCCTCAGGAGACACGGCCAGGGCGGTGTCTCGGGGAGAGAGGCCGAGAACCCTCCCCGGGTAGGAGCGGCGACCGCTGGCGCCCTCTCCCCGCCACTTCCCGGTCGCGCATGCGCTGCACCCTGACCTGCCCGCGGCTCGCCATGGCGACCACCTTCCTTTTCCGGTCGAGGGAGTGGGGACGTTGCGGAAGCGGAAATGACGCTGTCGGCACGCTGCGCCCTCCCCGGCGCTGCCCGGCCTAGCACCGCTCCCCGCCGCCGCCGTTCCGGGCGGCCTCTGCTCCTCCGGCAGCTCGCCGCCTCCCGCCGGTCCCTTCCCGCCTGCTTCCGGTTTCCAGCCCTGCCGCGGCCGGAAAGGGCGAGCCGGCCGGCGGGCGACGGGGCCGTGGGTGCGCGGGGCTCCGTGATACACACGGACACGGGGGCTCCGTCCTCGGAATTGCGCTGCTGTGTTGCAGAGTAATCAGCACTAGCAACGCGCACTGCCGGCCACAGACGTCACCAGCAGCAAGCGTACCTGTGATTAATAAAGCAAATATTCCGCTGTCCCGCGCTATTGCAGATTACTAGCAGCAATCGGTAACGGCAGCAGCCAGTTGCGTTGTTACGATCAGTGCTATAGCCAGTAACAACAAGTTGGTGTCTGCTCCTGCCGGCTAACTGCGCGCTTGGCATTAGTGAAGCAACTCATCGACAGTCAGACAGCAGACACATTATGACAGAATACTTGTGTGGATATATAGTAACAGTATCGAGTGAGTCAGAGCTCAGAGTGGAGGATGCTTCACTCAACCATCCAAGAGTGGAGGACGCTTCACCCAAAGGGTTGTCAAGCCCTGGGACGGGCTGCCCAGGGAAGTGGTGGAATCGCCACCCCTAGAGGTATTTAAAAGACGGGTTGACAATGGTGCTTAGGGATGAGCTTTAGTGGTGGTTTTGGCAGTGTTAGGTTGATTTTCGGACTTGATGATCTCAAAGGTCCCTTCCAACCTAGACAATTCTATGATTCCATGACACACGGTTGAGGTCCATGTCCTCAACACAGGAAGGACATGGACCTGTTGGAGTGGGTCCAGCAGAGGGCCACGAAGATGGGCTGGAGCACCTCTCCTGTGAAGACAGACTGAGAGAGCTGGGGTTGTTCAGCCTGGAGAAGAGAAGGCTCTGGGGAGACCTTACAGCAGCCTACCAATATCTGAAGGGATCTTATAGGAGAACTGGAGAGGGACTCTTTGTCAGGAAGTGTAGTGACAGGACAAGGGGTAATGGTTTTAAATTGGAAGAGGGTAGATTTAGATTAGATATTAGGAAGAAGTTCTTTACTGTGAGGGTGGTGAGACACTGGAACAGGTTGCCCAGAGCAGCTGTGAATACTCCATCCCTGGAAGTGTTCAAGGCCAGGCTGGATGGGGCTTTGAGCAACCTGGTCTAGTGGGAGGTGTCCCTGCCCATGTCAGGGGGGTTGGAACTAGATGATCTTTAAGGTCCCTTCCAACTCTAACCATTCCATGATACTACATCAATCCCAGAGAGGGACCCGACCATCTCAGAGATGGGAGGACAGACCAAGCCAAACCCAGTGGTGGTCCCAGGGGGTGGGCCATGAAATAACAGAGTCTCACTTCAAAGATAATCTGCGTCACAGAGTCTGAAGCCAGCTGTGTGTCCCCAGTGGGAGTCCAAGGTGTCAAAAAAATTCTGCAAATAATTGAGCCTGTTTAGGAAGGGAGAATTCCATGAAGCATGGCATGTTTTCAGAGAAAGAGGCTCCATTTTGGAAAAAAATGCAGTAATTTTTATATCATAATGACATAAGAAGGCGTAGGACACCATCACTGTCAGCAGCTAACAGGTACTGTTAATTTCTGTCTTCTAGCTGGAACAGCCAATAGATTACGATGTTACCAAAGACAGGCCTCTGCTTTGTTTATCATCATATGATAACTAAAATGTTGTTTACTTCCTACTAACCTTCTTACTGTGTGAGAAAACAGTTTATTATGGAGGTTCTTACTGTGTGAGAAAATGGTTAGTCACCGAGCTGTTAGTGATAAGGATGGGATAATAAGAAATAGTTAATCACTTCAAGGTTCTTTCATATGTCAAAACATGTACTCCTATACCAATTAGGACAGAGCTGTGGCTACTTCAAGGAACATCCTTATCATCCTTAAGAAGCTGGCAAACTTACACTAAACTTTTACTGTCCTGAGCTAACTCAACACCTTAGAAGGATAATGTGAGGAAGGGCATCCCACCACCCACTGAACTGTTCTGCCAGTGCTGCAAAATTTAATACACATGTGCAAAAAGGCTATTCGATCATCCTAATGCATATGTAAGCCTAGATGGAGTTATGAGAGGTAGGCAGAATTATGAAAATTTTTTTGTATAAATAATGGATGAATGTTGCTGGTAAGGTGTGCTAGATTTGTGGATTCTCACCTAGCATCCAACATCAAATAAAGCAGTATCTCCTCTCTGAACTGCTTCTGGTTTTGGGAGCTTTTGTTTCAGGTAACAATGATGATGCTTGCTCTTCTTAGGATGAATTTTTATTTTGCCAAGCTGTTTTGCCAACTGTTCTTGCAGTTAGAACACGCAATGGCAGTAATGCATTCTTACTTTTTCAGGGTGTTTTCTTCTTTCCCAGACTATTTTTCACCTTTTCAGACAAAAAGTTGCTGTTAGATTTCCTTGTTTCTGTGCTTATTGATGTTTTGTCAGATACTGTTTTTAGGTACCCAGCTGTACTTAAAAAAGGCCAGCTGCACTTTTCAAGGATGCTTCTGGTTCCCAGGCCCACAGCTCCCAGCCTGACAAGCATTTTCTTGGCTGGTGTTTTTCAAATGACATTTTCTTCTGAGTCATCCTTTTCCCTTTCTAGCCAGGTCACCTTTTTGCCTGCCCGCATCAAGCTCCCCACAGCCCTACCTTTCCTTGCCCACAGCCTGATTGACCAGCCCAGCCTCAGCCTGGCCACCCCAGGGCTGTGCCTGGTACTTTAAAACTCAATTGCCATTCGCTAGAAAACATAGAAACCGCAAGCTTATACTTCAATAACACATCATCCAGCATTAGCTACAGGTAGCATAAGGATTTTAATTATAATCAGCTTTACTGCTTCACTAAACCTCTAGCTTCAATATATAGCCTATTTCATTGTTTAATTGCAATCATATTCAAAACTAATTGAAGTGTGGGAATACTAAACTATTACTAAATATTTTTAATATTTCAAATTTCCTAAATGCACTTATTTTGAACTATGTACTCATAAAGAAACTTCATCTGTTAAGCTAGAGAAATAGTTCACATTCATAGATCTCTTTGCAGGAATAATTATTGCAGCTGTGAATGAATGCCTTAAATACTTTGGAAAGGCCTTGTTATATTCAAAATAATATAAAATATGCCATTTACAAGGTGAGACAAAAATATATGTTGAAACCAATTATATGAAAAAAATGCTTTTGCATTTTCAGAGAAACTTCTTAAACTGTCTCTTTGTGTTTTCTTTTAACATAGAAATACGCTTTCTAGATTGACTCCCTGGGGGCTCATAGATCTACTTAAATACACTAACATGTACAAATGGATCCTGAATATGTATATGTATAGGTATATTAAACTCTTCCTTAGTCTGTTTACCTAGTAATGTTAACTCTTCTTTCACAAAATATGTTTAATTCCTAAGAAAATAGGGGAATAAAATTATTCATATTTTTGGTTAATAACTGTGGTTAGACAACAATAGAAAGCAAATAAATTTGCTCCTGAAGCACCAGTTCCATTTGTATTTTAGCCGTCACACTTTTAATACTATCTGTAGGACATATACATGTCAAAATATCTTAATACAGCACCATCAAGTGAGACACAGAATATCATCCCAGTGTTTAATGTGCTTTGTCAGAGCTTTGTTTAGAGTATCTCAAGATATATAATTTCAGAGTTACTATCAGGTATGTATGACAAATTCTGCTCTTTTTGTAACAAGTTTGGGTACTTGAATGTAGCACCATTTTAGATTTAAACCCCTTAATAGTTTTTAGTCCCTCTCTCCCTCCAGAATTACCTTCCCTGTGAGATTTTTGTCATGAGGGAAACATGTACGTCCATATTAAAATCTTCCTAGTCAAAGCTTGAGGGAAATCAGATCCAATCTATTTTAACCATGAAGTTTAGATAATAAAGCTTTGTTGTTACTCTTTTAGGGTTTTTTTGTTTCGTTGGTTTTGGTTTGCTTTTCCTGCTTTTTCATTTCTCATCTCATATATATATATAAAAAAAATCACTTATGACCAGACATGGAGCTGTGTAATATTGTGTTGCCCTCAGTGAATTGTGTATGCCTGGTCATATTGATTGGTCCATTCTAAGGTTAGGAAGTGGGTTATGTGTAGAAGGACTAGCACATTAAACTGCCTGTGATTTCCCCTCTGAAGGAGCCATCCCGATGCTGGCAAGGCCCAACACATCAAACTAAACCCTGTGTATTTTACGGCTTCACACTCCAAGGTTTGGGGTGAGTGCCGATGTCTGTAAGAGGCGCCTACCTGCCTCTGCCCCAGCCCTATCTTGATGGGCCCAGGCGGCCGTAAAACACTGGTGTGGACCATTTGCCTTGTGCTCGGTGCCAGGGGCCACGCAGCTTTCATCTTGGAAACTTCTTCCGCCATGACAGCAGGGCCTCCAGGTGAAGATTCACAGCAGGCTGTACTTCTCCTGCAAACTTGCACGCTAAAAGCCAAGAGCAGCCTTGCCAGAGGCTGTCTTTTGGCTGCAGGACACAGTCCCAAGAAGTCACACAGATATTTGGGGTGGGTGTGATGGGGAAATAAACAATATTTCTCTGGGTGCAACAAACTCTGCAGGGCCACAACAGCTCACAGCATTGACTCCTCCGCGGAGCCCACGCACCACAGGCTCCAGCACAGCCTTCCTCCCCTCCCCAGCTGGGATCCCTCCGCGCCCCCCTGAGGCCCATCACGTCGGCTCAGCGAGGGCGGGACAGCGTGGTGGGCGGGGACTAGCGAAAAAGACAGGCGAAACTACCAATTGCGAGGTGCACACTGTCGGCCGTGATCCGTCGACCCAATGGGCGCCGCGGGGGGGGCGCGGCCTCCGGAGGGACGGCCGGGGCGGCGGGCGCCGGTCGGGGACGGCTGCCATGGCTGACGAGATCAGTAAGGCGCAGGCCGCCCGCCCCGGGGGCGACACCATCTTCGGGAAGATCATCCGCAAGGAGATCCCTGCCAATATCATTTACGAGGATGATCAGGTGCGGGCGGTGCGCGGCCGCCCTCCCCCCTCTCCCTCCCCCCAACTCTGGCCGCCGGCTGTGTCGGGGGGTGCCGCTGAGGCGCTCGGGAGCGCGGCAGGGAGGGCGGGCCGGACGGGGCCTCTTCGCGCCCTCGTGCAGCGTCCCGGGAGCATGGGGCTCCGTCGGTGCGCGGCCTGGCGGGTGCAGGGCTGTAGGTGCCGCTGGGCCCCAGCCCCGCTGTGTCCCCGGTCTGCGTGTGGAGGTAGGCCTCTGGCCCCAGCGCAGCCGGTGGCGGCCGCCGGCACTCGCCGTGCCGCAGGCTTGCAGCGTTGCAGGCCGTGCAGGCTTTTACGGCCAAGGGAGGGGGCTTCTCACAGCTGGTGTGGGAGGGTGGTCGTGAAGCCTCAGATTAACCGCCCTTGTGGATACCGGACGTACGTGTCTAAACAGTTGTCTAAACAGTGCACTGAAACTAGCTGCTTTTTGCCTGTCAGAAGTGCGGGGCTTGATGTGCTTTTCAGTAGCGTTCCGGAGATTATACAGCTCTGCCTGCCAGGCTTTGGTTGTGAACCTCTGAGAGGGATTATTAAAGTAGAGAGTGACAGCTCTTTCTGCTCTTCACGAAAATCGAGAACTGGTTATCTTGTAGGCTGCAAAAATCCGTTTCAGGGGTGAGTTGGGACTGGTAGCATTCAGTGGTGCTGGTGCACCACAGTGTGAGGGAGCTAAGTGAAATAGCTTATGAAAAAATGCAGACTAGTATCCAGTAAAAGCCCCCTTTTCTTTTTCTTTTTAAATTTAAATGCTGAACATTAACGGAGGTTTTGTTTTTGAAATAAGTGGTTATCAGCAGTGTAGAATACAGGCTTACTAAAGATGCTTTTTGCGTGATATGTGTGCTTAAAAATTATGCATAGTTTTGGAACAGTGTTTGCTTGATAGAGACAGAAATGTTGCAGCTGCCATGTACTCTCAAGAGTGGAAATTGGAAATTTTCACTACTTTCTGAAAATCATGCTTTTGTTAGTGCTCTGTGTTCACGTAAGGGTGTGCATCCTTCCCATGGATCAAAGCTGCATGAGATTTTTGCTCAGGTGTAATGGCTGCATCAGCGTAAAGTGAGCACTATGCTTGATTGAGAACCAGGCCATTGACTTCGATGAGGACTTGAGAATATAGCCTACTCTGCCATTGGTGCAAAATATTTTTTTGAAGGTTAGTTACCTGCAGTGTCTCAGTTGGTTTTTTACCTTAAAGTACGTGGAAATGTAGAACTGCTTTTAGAATTTCGTTGACTCTGTAAAAGTCTTTGGCTCAGTTTGGTCATTTGCATTCTACCTCTAGGTGGACCACATAAAATAGCAAAAACTGCTTCCAAAATTATCAACTCAAGTAAGATTTATTTATTTAAGATGCAAATTAGTTTTATTAATCCATTTTTTTGCTTATCACCCTTCTGTGTTTGGGAGAAACAAGCGGTTCATCAGAGATGTAAAACTGGGCATTATCTTCTTAAAGATAGCTTAAAATAGGTCGGATTGGAGGTATACAAGATAAGGCATTGTTAAAATAAGTGAAGTTTGAACTTTTCGCCACCTTTACTCGTGGCAAAGACCACAGTTCCTCTTGGTATTGTAAGGTATTTATTTATAGGTGTGGACTCTGTGGCATAACTCAACCATTAACCACGAGATGTTTTGCCGTTAGATGTGATGTATAAGTCAGAGACACCCTTTGGTTAGCAGTGGCAGAGCGCGCACTCAGTGTGAGCATCTGCAGATTGTGGTGGTTGCAGTAGCAAGTCCTGGTTCTGTGGTTGGCCATTTGCCCAAAGTGGCATAGCTTTGTTATCTCTTTATTTGTGTTCTCTTTTATTTCTCTTACCTGTTGGAAGTTCTTAAGTTGAGAACTAGGTGCCGGTGTAGTTAGGTGCAGTATGCAGTTTCTGATGGATAGTAATTTTGATACTTCGATAAAATTATCTGAGAGTCAACTACTTACTACAGATAGTTGTTCGTGTTTCAAAAGTGATGTATCTCCCTCAATTTGAGAACGTCTGAAGTAGAGGCAGCCTTAATACGTTACTTTGAAATAATATTTTTCTGAAATACTTGGTGTTATTGAGAACAGAAATGTAATATGACCTCAATCACATAGTTTCAGGTTCTTTGAAATTGCCTTATTATCTTTGAAGAAGGCAATATTCAGACATAACTGGAAGATGAATAGCAACTATTTAACATTGGTTTTGTTAAAAAGGGTGTTAAAAAGCAAAGTAAGCATAAGTGTACTTTTTATAGGTATGCACGCTATCAGCTCTGTTAGCTGTTAGGCATATGTTGAAATAATAAATCCTGAACCTAATTGCGTAGTAACTTGCAGAAAAGACTATAGCTTTCAAATAATGCTTAACACAGAATAATGATTTTTTTTGTACACCAGCAGATCTTGGTAAGTGTGTGTCTTGTGCATAGAAATTAGAGGACTTTGGATAATGTATCATTTAAGAAAAATCAACACCTCTGCTTATGTTTGCAGTATCTGATAATCTGCTCAAATAAATGGGGCATATTGAGTTGCTTAAAACATAATTTACTTCAGAGAAGGCAACTGTTTAACTGTTTGCTCTTCCTCCAGTGCCTTGCGTTCCATGATATTTCACCCCAAGCTCCAACACATTTCCTAGTGATTCCTAAGAAGCCCATTGTCAGGTTATCTGAAGCAGAAGATTCTGATGAATCTGTAAGTACTCTAGAAGCTTTCTGTATACCAAACTGTACCTCTAATTACTTTATAATTTACTAGACTCTCCTCCTTTTCCTCTTGACATTTCAAGGTTGCAGAGTAGTTTTCTGATGCTATAATCCTTTTCCTCTAGCTTAGAACTGGAATGGAGTTGAGATTTTCCAGTAAAAGTAGTGATATAAAGCAAAATGTATCTCTGGGTATGTTTTTGCAATGCAAAATGCATTGTTATTTTGGAGTACAGTCTTAATGTCTGTTTTCATGGTTTACAGGCAGTAGTACTTACTCTAATAAGAGCTTGGGGTTTTTGGCAGGTCAGAGTTAACTGAGAAGTGCTGAATATTTCATTTGTAACTGTAAAGATAAGTTCAAAGATTTTTTTAAACCTTTACATGATAAAATAAAGTTTCCTTTCCACCAGAAGACGCCTGAAGAAGTAATGGCATCTTTAACCATGAGATGAATTTAGCTTCTATAATGCTTTTGTAGTCTATTACTGTCTAACTTGAAAAAAATCTATAGCTCCTTTTTTCCCCCCCTATATTATGCATAGTCAGTCTTTATAACTTTTATTGGAAAGTGTCAATTGCAAGCAGACAACAATTTGAAGAGCAGTGGCTGAATTTCTAAGAATTAGCTTACTAGCTTATCTGAATGGTTCTCTGCTCTCCTTCCTTCCCTTCCTGCCCTCTCCCCCTTTTGTGTGTTTTCTGTTTGTTTGTTTTTGGTTTTGTTTTTCTTTTTTTCTCCTCCAGCTTCTTGGACATTTAATGATTGTTGGCAAGAAGTGTGCTGCTAACCTGGGCCTGACCAATGGATTCCGGATGGTTGTGAATGAAGGGCCTGAGGGTGGGCAGTCTGTCTATCATGTACATCTCCATGTTCTGGGCGGTCGTCAGTTGGGCTGGCCTCCTGGCTAAGGTTTTTCCACCACAAGAGTTAACTGCATGCATAGAAATTACTGTCAAATAGATTTAACATGCTCCTCATCAATGTAGCCACTGTTAATGTTGGGGTTATTTTTGAATGTGTCTCTATAAAGGGTAATAAATGCTCTGAATAACATTCACACAATAAAGATTTAGCATGTCAGAATCATCTCTGTCTGGTGTGCCTTACTTACGGATACAATTCTGCAAGTTAAAATGGTGGTCTCCAGAGTTCTAAGTGTGGAGCATGTTTCAGTCTGCTGTTAACAACCTTCTGTAGATAGTGATTTGCAGAGACATTTGAAAACTGAAGGTGCAACTGCTTATCAATGTGATGTCTTTTGGGAAGAAAACTTCTAAGCTTTTTGAATGTGGTATGCAAGTATTCATAAAGCCAGTGTAGGCTGTTGCCAGAACTTTTTTAAAAGGCGTTTTATGTGAAATTCCAAACATGCTGTGCAAGGGCTATGTCAGTACACTGCAATTTGTCGGAAACCTACAGCTCCTGTTGGAACCATCATGTCAATGGCTGCTTTATAAGGTTCCCATCTTTCTGATAAGAAGGGCTAAAGCAATAGTCGTAATGGCATCTGTCATAGTTCCATAGCATATTTACTTCTATGTCATGATTTTGATGGAATTTAGGACTGGAAATGAAAATACTGAACTGTGTCTGTGGGGTCTTATAAGATGCTCAAGGCATTTCGTCTTAGCACATAGGCAGCTTGATGTAGTATGTATACATTTTAGATTCCTCATTTTATTGGGTGGACTTAGTTAAGTAAACTGGATATCCACAAGTCCATGAGTCCTGATGGGATGCACCCACAAGTGCTGAGGGAGCTGGGCCATTCTCCATCATCTTTGAAAGGTTGTGGAGAACAGGTGCGGTGCTTGGGGACTGGAGAAAAGCCAGTGTCACTCCAGTCTTCAAAAAGGGCAAGAAGGAAGACCCAGGAAACTACAGGCCAGTCAGCCTCACCTCCATCCCTGGAAAGATGATGGAACAGCTTGTTCTGGGAGTCCTCTCAAAGCATGTGGAAGAAAAGAAAGTAGTATCAGAAGCAGTCAGCTTGGATTCACCGAGAGGAAATCATGTCTGGCTAACCTGATAGCCTTCTATGATGGCATGACTGGATGGATAGATGGAGGGTGGTGGATGTTGTCTACCTTGACTGCAGCAAGGCTTTCGACACTGTCTCCTGCAGCATCCTCATAGGTAAGCTTGAGATGTATGGGTTAGATGAATGGACAGTGATGTGGATTAAAACTGGCTGAATGACAGAGGTCAAAGGCCTGTGATTAGTGGCGCAGAATCTAATTGAAGGTCCATAACAAGTGGTGTTCCCCAGGGGTCACTCCTGGGTCTGGTCCTGTTCAATATATTCATCAATGACCTGGATGAAGGGATGGAACGTACCCTCAGCAAGTTTGCTGATGATACAAAACTGGGAGAGGTGGCTGACACACCAGAAGGCTGTGATGCCATGCAGTGAGACCTGGACAGGCTGGAGAGTTGGGCAGAGAGGAACCTTATGAAGTTCAACAAAGGCAAATGTAGAGTGCTGCGTCTGAGGAGGAATAACCCCAAGCACCAGTACAGGTTGGGGGCTGACCTGCTTAAGGGCAGCTCTGATTAAAAAGGCCTGGGAGTCTTGGTGGACAACAGGATGCCCATGAGTCAGCAATGTGCCCTTGGGGCCAAGAAGGCCAATGGCATCCTGGGGTGCATCAGGAAGAATGGGACCAGTGTTTTTGGGTGTTTTTAGTCTGGAGAAGAGAAGACTGAGGGGGGATCTGATCAACACCTATAAATACTTAAAGGGTTGGCGTCAGGAGGATGGTGTTGGTCCTTTTTCCGTGGTGCCCAGTGGCAGGACGAGAAGTAACAGGCAGAAACTGAACACAGGAAGTTCCATCTAAACATGAGGAACTTCTTTACCTTGAGGGTGGTGGAGCACTTGAACAGGCTGCCCAGAGAGGTGGTGGAATCTTTGTCTCTGGAGACATTCAAAACCTGCTTGGATGCCATCCTGTGCAATCTGTTCTAGGTGGACGTGCTCTGGCAGGGGATTGGACTAGCTGATTTTCAGAGGTCCTTCGAACCCCTGTGATTCTGTGACATTGTCCTTCAGTGAATAGTAGTTTTCTATGTTGCTGCAACAACATAGTTTCTCTATGTTGTTCATGCAACACTATCATTGAACCTCCAGGACAATGGGTTGTCTTTATTACAGATGTGTCTGCCATTGCAAATATAAAGCAGTTGTTACTTCTATTAATTGAGAAGTTTCAGCTAGCCAGTTTTTATGATGGAAGATACTTGGAAGCCTTTAGGCAGATGCCTTAAGTAAAACTGGAGTATTTGTATACTCCACAGTACAATTTTAATACCAAAGGTGTTAGAGAAAGGAATGTGAGAGTGTAGAAGGTGGACAGGTAAACGCTGTGATTTCTATTCAGATAAAAACTTGCAAGTTTGGTAAAGGCATTTGAATTCATTCAACTTGAAAGTATTCTATAAGTACTTCTGAAGGTCCTGAGCCTTCAGAGATTTTACCCTGAGACATGACTTCAACTGGAAAATCAGCTAGAACTTCTGAAGGTGGCTGGTCTATAGTTGAGTTGGGATTAAAAAGGTGGCCCTGTAGTGGCACCCTGACAGCTGTTCTCCTGGATGTCCTGCACAGAAGTGAAGAAGAAAGCCACCCAACCACCAGAGGTACAGCTTCCCTGAGCAGACAGCTGAATGAGGTATCACTAGCAGATACAGTGGGGCTACAGTAAAGATTTATGCCTCGGAAAATTACTATAAGAACAAGTTCATGAAAGGCACTTAATAATGAGATTAACCATTGGCACCCAAATGTGGGAAAGGGCATGCGGTGTCTACCACTTTCAGTTTTCTAATTTCTCTTCTATATGTATGCTTTATACCAGCATTGGCATTTGTGAATTAAAGCATGGCTGGTGAACCCTGTATGAAAGTAAGGCAGTAAGGCTTTTGTTGCTTTACTTGGAATCTGATTTACAGGTATACATGTTTCAGGAAGGTAAGATGACTTCCAAGTGAGGACAAAAGCATGGAATTGTGGCATGAGGCAAGCTTGCTAGCCGGTTTGGTTATGTGTCAGTTTAAGATGAATGTGTTCTGCAGTACCTAGAAATCCAAATATGGATGCTCAAATGGTGAGAAGATTAGTACTGAGCTTAAGACACCTGTCAGACAATGGTAAACCATATGTGGTGAAACAAAGAAACTGGACTCATGGAAAAATATAATTGAAGGAAAACTTTCTTCTCACTAATTTGTGACTGTGAAGAGTTCACTGAACATTTAGGAAATGGGAGAACTGGGTATTAGTTTGCCCTCTTCTCTTAAAAGCACACGTTGGTTTGTTGCTAAAAGGTGGACTTCAGCCTCCTTGCCATCTGTTTTCTTCTGCTTGAGTCGCAGTCTGTTACATCTGTGGTAGATAATAATCTCTGGTACAGCTGCTCTGTTTTATAATTTCTGAGGTGAGTTACAAAGTGAGATGTGTTAACTGTATCACAGGGAGACAGCAATCTTCATCTTAGATATTAAAAAACAGGGACATGGACATGGGAAAGCAGGCCTGCATGGCCCTTCAGCTTTACATTACTGACAGACCTGAGACACACACTGGAAGATGTCTTGGTCTCTTGTATTTCTCCAAGTAATCAAATGTAATTAGGTGACAAAAGCCTGTAAGCAATCCAAGGACATCACCTTTATTTAATTGTCTTGGACAAAAGGTGAAAATTATTTACCTGAAGTAGGCAGAAGCTGATGTATGGTCTGAAATTGAATTGCTGTAGTGTTTGTGTCCACTTAGCTGAATGAATGAGCTAGACAACATCTATTAGGTCTCTGTAAACTCCCTGAGGGATCTGGGAGGGGTTCCTGCTTTTCAGAGGTAGGAATGGAGTAGAGAGTGTTGGGAAGCAGTAGGGGGAATTTTGAAGCAGCTAGGTATGGCTTATAAATTCCAAAAGACTGGATTATTAATGCAAGTTTTAGTGGGCTGTGGTGGAATTTATGTCTCATCTTGCAGATAATACCACTTGCATTGCTTCAAAACAGAGACAACAAATAGATATTAGACACTAACCCTCTGAAAAAGAGCCTGGCACAGAAAATTGCTGGTAGAGAAAGCTTACCGATCACATATTTATTCCATTTTTGAACAGTTAAAAATGAGTAATCAATATATGGCTAATGTTTTGTTTAAAGCTCTCAGGGGCCTTGAAGTTGTATCCTTTTGCAAAACAGGAACACTTCGGTCAGTTCATTCATACATGAATGACATGTACAACAAAATGAACATCTGTGCTGCAGGTGCTTTTTTTTTCTTCTCCAAGAGTAGCCAGTCATTAAATGCTGTTTTACGTAAGCACAGGGGCATGATCAATGCTTGAGACCATGGCAGCTAGCACTTACTGAGGCAGCTTGTTGGAGCCACAGTGCTAATCTCTTACAAGGTCATTCACCCTTGCAGAGTTGAGATAATTCTATTTATCCCCATGCCTCTGTTTTATTGTTATAGTTAGATCTAGACTATGGTGTGTGTGGTGCGGGTGGAATAACAATTCCAGAAGCTGCATTTCAGGAAGAAAATGTCTGTGGGGAAAAGGAAAGGGAGAGGTGACAAATAAAAAGAAAGAGAGTGGTGACTGAATGGGGTGATGCTGGAGTGAAAATCCATGCCTGTTTATGTTGTGTTATGGCAGGAAGGGGGCTATTCTCATGAACGTGCCCTGGTGCTTTCTTATGTGGCACTGGGAACTTGTGCATTCCCAGTGTTGTTCTCTCTGGGCCACTTGCTCAGTGCACCGTGTAGAAATCTGGAGATGAAGCTGCGTAGCTCCAGGAGTGGTTACTCCTCTCTGATTCAGCTTTGTGCTAGGGGTCTGTCTCTGTCAAATAACAGAGCCAAGGGAGGCTCAGCTTATATTTCTGTACTCTTGCACAGAGGGGAGGTTCCAATAAGCTGTGGTGACAAACCTAACATCACTATACTTACACAGCTCTTCCTTTCTGTAGTCTCTTGACTGGAATGCCTTCAATGGCTACATCGCAAATGTCACTGCTTCTTATTGGTAGTGTTCGTTCTTTTTTATTTACAATAATTTCTGCAAAAAGATTTAACTTGATTGAATTTTTGTCCAAAAATTTACCCCATAAATTGCATCTGCATCTCAGTTTTTGCTTGATGGAATGAATCAGCTTGTCACCACCTTTTTTTGTAGTTAGAAAAAGCCCAATTTCATTGTGGCTTCTTTATCATTTAACAGCTCAGCAGTGTCCACAAAGTTGCTTCTGGTTTTATTCACAGAAGAGCAAACAACATGCATTTGCTTTTCCATCTGTGACATAGAAACGTTCAAGTTTTGGATCAAGAGGTGTGAAGTAAATGAGAGGCATGGAACAGTTCTCTGAGGCACTTCTCTGGATTGCATCTCGGTCTCCCTGGAGACTCCAGTTATCATTAAGTTGTAAGCTAGCATAGGATTTTCCTATGTTAGTTTCCACGCAACCAGAATGGAATTTCAGCTTTGTGGACTAACAAGATGCATCATGACTGTAGTCCAGTGGTTAGGACACTTATTTATATCTAATGAAGCTTATCTTTGAGAATTGTGCAAAACACTGTCATCCTGGTCCCAGAAAAGATGTTGAACACCAGCATGAGGGTCAGGCTGATATGACCATTCTGCAGAGGAAACTGGCAACAAGAAGAAGGTGGAATTGTATTCCTGTACTTTAAACTCAAGTCCTCTGTCCCATACTAAATGTATATGGGATATGATATGCTGAGTACTTTAAATGCAAAATACAGGATGCAAGGGTAGGTATATGGCAAGATCATGGAGCAGATCTTCCTGGAATCTCTGCTAAGGCACACGGAAAATAAGGAGGTGATTGGTGACAGCCAACATGGCTTCACCAAGGGCAAATCATGCCTGACAAATTTGGTGGCTTTTTACAATATTGCCACAGCCTTGGTAGACAAGGGCAGAGCAACAGACATCATCTACCTGGATTTATGCAAAGCATTCGACACTGTCCCATGTGACATCCTGGTCTCAAATAATTTGATGGATGGACCACTCGGTGGATAAGGAACTGGCTGGATGGCTGCACTCAAAGGGTTGCAGTCAACAACTCAATGTTCAAGTGGAGGCCAGTGATGAGTGGTGTTCCTCAGGGGTCAGTACTAGGACCAGTGCTGTTTAACATCTTTGTCGGTGACATGGACGGTGGGATAGAGTGCACTCTCAGCAAGTTTACCGACAACACTAAGATGTGTGGCACGGTCGACACACTGGAGGGAAGGGAAAACATCCGGAGGGACCTGGACAAGCTTGAGAGGTGGCCCTGTGCAAGCCTCGTGAAGTTCAGCCAAGCCAAGTGCAAGGTCCTGCATGTGGGTTGAGGTGATCCCAGGCACAAATACAAGTTGGGCAGAGAATAGCTGGAGAACAACCCTGAGGAGAAGGACTTGGGAATTCTCGTGGATGAGAAGCTTTACATGAGCTGGCAATGCGCGCTGACAGCCCAGAAAGCCAGCCACATCCTGGGCTGCATCAAAGGAAGCATGGCCAGCAGGTCGAGGGAAGTGGTTCTGCCCCTGTACTCTGCTCTGGTGAGACCTCACCTGGAGTACTGTGTCCAGCTTTGTGTTCCTTCAGACAGGAAAAACATGGACCTATTGGAACAGATCCAGCAGAGAAGCAGCAAGAGTGAACTAAAGAACATGTAGACCTGCTGAAGAATGGGGTGGTGGGCTTAATGCCAAAGAAAGTAGAAAAAACTGAGTTACTCAACAGCTTTTCTTGCTCTTGCTTTACTGACAAGAATCTGTCAGATCTAGGTGTGCCTACAGGCCAAGTTTGGGCCATGATAAAGGAAGACTGAGTTAGGGACTTCTTAAGCAATCTAGACATACACGTAAGTTCATTGGACTGAGTGGGATGCGTCCAATACTGCTGAGGGAATTCGTCAATGTCATTGTGAAGCCTCACTCAGTGATATTCAGAAAGGTATGATGACTGGGTGATGTACATCATGACTAGAAGGAAGGCAAGCCTCACAGCTATGCTGAAGGAAGATAAGGTGTATTTGGGGAACTTCAAGCCAGGCGTCCTAATCAAAATACAAATGAAGGCTGTGGAGCCAGTCTTCCTGGAAGGCATTTCCAGGCACATCAGGAGAAGCTGATCAGCAACAGTAAGTACGGTTTTGCCTGCGCCTGACCAACCTGATTGCCTTATAAAATTACCAGCATGGGTGTGGAGAGAGCAAAACTTTTGCTACAGCCTCTTTGTATCTGAAATGGAGGAACATACACTGAATTGGCAGATCACCAGGAAAAACTGGCTGGCCCAGTGGAAAACTGGGCTCAAAGAGTGGGAATTCAGATTGTGGCGTGACATTTCTCAGGGGTTTAGGATGCTAACACTTAATGTCTTCATCAGTCACCTAGATAACGGGGTGGAGCACGCTGTTAAGCAGTTCACAGAAGAAACCAAATTTGGGAGAGGAATGACTGACAAACTGGAGGTCAGGGCTGATACTCAGAGGCACTTCAACAGGTTGGAGAAACTGATGGGGACCTTCTGAAGTTCAATGGAGTCAGGTGCAGAGACTTGCACTGAGAAGGGACCAGCCTCTTGCAATAGGTAAATTGGGGACTGACTGGCTAGGAAGCTGCTTTGCAGAGCAGGATCTGGGAATTGTGGTGAAGAAGTTGAACAAAAATCAGTGGTGTGCCTTTGCAGCAATGAAGGCCAAGCACACCCTGGGCAGCATTAGCAGCAGCTTAATTGAGGGAATTCATTAATCCCCTCAATTCAGCACTGGTGGGATGGCATCTGGAGTGCTGCGTGCAGTTTTGGGTTCACCAGTACAAGGAAGATGCAGTCTATACTGGAGAGAGTCTACTGGTGGGCCACTGAGATCTAATGGGTGGTCATAGAGAAGACAGTCTCCTGGAGGTGCAGAGGTAAAGGTGAGAAGCAATGAGCTGATGTTGCAGCAGGAGAAATTCTGAATAGGTATTAGGAAAAAATTCTTCACAGTGAGAAAGGTAAAATGCTGGAGCAGGTTGTTCAGAGAGGCTGTGGCATCCCCCGCCCATGACACATCTTCATCCTTGGACATGCTCGAAGCTTGACTAGACAAGGCCTTGTGTGATGTGTAGTTTGTCTCTTGTCTGAGCAGGAAAGTGGACTAGACAGTCTCCAATGAGACTTGTTCTGTCATTGTTCTGTCATTCCATTAACAGCAGCATAAAAATCTTCAAAGAAGATTAAAAATAAGATGATGGAATCAACAAGAAAGCCACAAGGCAAAAAAACACCACAAAATTGCAGGACTGAAATAAAAAGCATGTGAGAGAGGAGAGTCAATTGTGTTTGAAATCCTGTAATTTTGAAAGTATAAATTTGCATTTATAAGATACTATATATTTGTACATAATTGATGACATATTTTACTCCTTTTATTTTCAGAGCAGGAGAAATGCCATATTAGGCTGCTCATGTTAGCCACAATTAATTAGAAATCAGTGGCTGGAAACTATTAATCAGAATGTGGAACACATTTCTTTTGAACACCAAAGGAAAAGAAATGGAACGAAAAAGAATCAGAGTAGTTATGAACAGATGGAATTCTCTGTCTTGAAAAAGGTATGATTTTTTTTTGCTTTACAGGACATAAATGGTAAGGGAAATGTGGATAATGTTCCCTTTCCATCTCCTGATGGACTGCAACTATTTTGGGATGTCAGTCAGCCATTGTTAATCCCCATGTGAACTCAGATAATAGTGCCATTTTCAACCTTGTTACCTGGAAGTGAGCTCTTCTCATTTTCTCAGTTAGTAGACCTTGGTATGTGAAACTATGCTGACACTGATAATGTTGATAGACTCAGATAATTAGTGATGGTGACTGAAAAAACAAAACCCAAACCAAAAATGGTGCAATTTGTAGTCTACCTAAAATTTAATTTTATAAAAGATATCTTGTTTTTAGAAAAGCTTATGTTTAGGAAAACGTGGAAACAAAGGTGTACACATGATGTAAATGTTGCCAACATTGCAAATAATGCTGCAAAGATTTACAAAATTTATTTGGTTAGTTGTGATGTAATCAGACAGAAAAAATATTGTTTCCTCTGTCACCTGGATTTTTCTGTCTTTTGAACTTCTAATTCAGGAGGCCGCATAGTTTACCTGGATTAAGGAATGGGAAAAGGACAGTATTTAGTGGGTGCAGCTCTTTAAAACTTCCTTCACTGTGCTAAAGGAACTGATTTATGGCAGTTCCCTTGCTAGTCTAGGCGCTTGTGGCCAACCATTAAAATTCTTCGTCTTTTCTTGACCCAAACAAAGTATGTAATTGCTGACTAGCACTACATTTTTCTAACTCATTGTGATCAGTCTGAACTTTCTTGCAGTTCGCATTTTGACAAACACAGTATAGATTTAAAAACCCCACAACTTTTAATCATCTTCCACAAGGAAATATATCATTAGTTGTTAATCTTGAGCTGTTAAAGCTCGTGAACTGCATCTGATGTGTTTCAAATGTAATGTTGTGACAAAATGAGTGAAAAAAAATTATAAAAAATTTGTAGATTGTAGAACATAATAGAATAAGAAAGACTAGGATAATCACAAATCTAATAGTTACATAGTGTAACAAAAAGAAGGAATTCAAGACAGATAAAGGGGTGAGGAGAAATTGATACTGAGAGACAAGAGATTGNATCACTTTCAGCCCTCCCTGAGCACTTCTAAGAATTCCTTATGTCCTGTCTGTCCACACCAGGGCATATTAAAATGTTAAATTCTTGTGGTAGTGAAAAACATACTGGTATTCAACGAAAGACATACTGATTCTAGTGTTTGTTCTATAATTGAAATAATGTGTACTTTGGTAAGTAGGCAAAATGAAAAATGCCCCTCCCAGGTGTCCACAGTGAAATGTCTTTCTCCTGTTGTTAAAAATCAGCATGCTACCTTTTCAATGAAATAATTGTCTCTTAAAACCAGAGAAAATTTCTGAGCAATTTTTCCTAAATGTACTTCCTAGTCCCAGCGGCTTGAGGGCAGCGTAAGACTGTTGTTAAGTTCAGCCTCTGGTGTTTCAACAGAGGGGCCTCAAGTGTCTCAGCTTTTCACTAATGAAATGTGAATTCTAATATCAAAAGTTGTAAAAATAAGATCTTCAACTTTTTAAACGGCTTCTTCTCTGATGCACAAAATTTCTTGTTTGCAGAACAGCAGCATCAGTTCAGCATGGTTGATATGGGCAGATAGCCTTTTTCAGAATTTTAGCTTTTAATTAGCTCGATAGAATCTTAAAAGCTGCTGTGTGATAGTTCAGAAAAAAATCTTGCTGGTATCGTTGTGCATCATGCATTGATTGTCCTTGAGAATTTGTCACATACACTCGTATTCGTATGAACTTGTTATCTTCTGGAAGATCCTTTCCAAGAATTATCAATGCAAATGGTGCCAAAATTATACTTAGTTTCATGTTTTGAAGGTGGAAAGTGTAAGAACTTTTCTTCACATATAATAAATTGTCACTGCAGGCACATAAAGCATAGGTGGTTACACAACACTTTGCTATAGGAATCCTGCTATTGCTGTCTCATTCAGACAAGTATGGGATCATTGCAGCGTATCATTGTGTTTCTAGGACTGTATTCAGGAAAGGGTCATAAAACATCTCTGACTAAAAACTCTAAGTAGTCTAACAACCATTTAACTGTAGTTTTCTTCTTTAATTATATATCAATGTAATATTTCTTTCAAAAAAACTTTGGCTGTATACACAATATTATAAAAACCCCTACTGCATAATTCATTTAACACTGATCAAGTTTTTTCAAATCACTCTTTAGATGGAGGGTTGGATTTCAATCAGGAGGAGCATTAAAGTATAAAATGAGGGACAGAATGCCACATGTAGTCAAGGATATTCTGAATTTCATTGCCTATTTCTTTTTTTTTTTTTTTCCCCCATGACAGTGGGGTTCTCATATCTATTCACTAGTTCCTTCCATATGTTTTGATTTTAACTGCTGGTGGTGCCATGCATGCTTCAGAACCGTACAGAAGCAGGAACCAGACCTGTGTATTTCGTGGGCAAATGCTGTGGTTAACTGAGGGAAGAAATCATTTGACTTACAATAGCTGCTAAGCAGTGATGATTGTATGCAAAAATCCTGGGCTACAAGGGTCAATGAAGACTGCTTGTGCTTTGGAAAGCTGCTATGTGAAAGCAGTTTTGATTTTGAGAGAGAATAAAAAAGTGAAAAATAACTGTTGTAATCTAAAGGAGGATTAGAAATATGAATCTAGAACCAGATGAGAGTCAGGTTTGACTGAAATACCTGTTATTTTGCCATATTACTAGGGTTTAGTAACTTTCAAATAAGCATAAGCTATTTTATCCTTTAAAAAGCCGATTGTCTTGGGGGACTATAGTTTAAAGTAAAAAGGACCATATTCTGTCTCTTTCCTTCTAAAGTTACACTATAACTAACTTTCTAAGATACAAATGATAAAAAAAATTGTTCACTGAACTTTGTGGTGTATGGGCTGGACCTCAGCTTCTGCAAATTGGAAAAAAGTCTGGAATGCTGTTGGATACTGTCTGATCCAGTGGGGTAGGAGCTTTATTGTAGCTATTAGTGATGGTCACTTGCTACTTAGTTGTTACTGGACAGAGAAATTTTGGAACTGTTGGTCTGCTCTTCTCAGTAAGTTTCACATTCACATGGAGATTTGCAATTATGGCGCAGCTTATGAGACAAGGTCCTTGAGTGATACATACTTCCAAGCTGAGGAGCCTGTTTGTTTGTCAGAACATCATGAGTATATGTGGTGCTAAATAAATTATTAAGGGAAAAAAATAATTCAGGAGTGCTATCTTTAGGTTAGCTGCAGACCTATGTTTTAGTAGAAAGCACAGTAAAGAAGTATGTTGTAATTCTGAGGTTAAAAGTTGTAGCAATAAGTAATGAGAACCGAAAGATTTGTATTTCAGGCCACACTGCTTCATCGTATGTAAATATTCTCCATCTATAATAAAAGTATATTCTGTTTTCTTCATGCGTTTTCCTAATTGCTGCATATTTGTGCATGTCTGTACATTGTTGTTAAAACAGCAAAAACAACAACATAAGACTCATGGAATAACAAACTGGATGAGACTTTCAACACAATGTGTATCTCATTTCTGTCTTTAGGATGCAAATGATTTGAAAAGGTAAAAATGAAGCAGAGAAGGATATATTTTCTGAATTTTAATACACAATTCAGAATACCTCAGGAATGCTCCTTTCAAGATGTAAGTTGTTTTGAAGAATCTTAATACTCAATTGAAAATACCTCAGGAATATTTCTTTCAAGAAGTACATTGTTTTAAGGGTTTTGTTATTAAAAAAATAGAAAAAGAAATATTGAAAACTGATAGGCACAGTTTGGCTTCATAAGGTCAGGAATGACTTCTCCTGTGGCTTTCCCTCCCTCACTCTGGGAGTCTAATAACTCTTTGCAACTTTTTCAAAGTCCTGATTTGCAGAGGGCTTGCTGTTTGCTTTATACATGTGTTCTTCACTTGACAAAGCTCCCAACAGTTTGAAAGAAAATATATTGCTTTAAATACCCTAATTCACTGGACAAGATTTTCCATTCTCTGTAGTGCAGGTGCTTTCAGAATATCACAAAGTGGTAGGTGACAAGCAAACAACACTTGGGAAACAGGTGAAACTGAAAGGCTTTTAATTTTGAGGTGTAACAGCAGCTCAGGAAAAATATTTTCCAGTTAGCTTTTGTAATCCTTGTAAACCATTAGAAGTTGCTGCTGGTGAAGCTCATGTTTGAGTGTACTTGTGTTTCCTAATTGTCCACGATTGGTGCAGTAGGAACTAGAGGTGAAATCTTAATTATATTTGGGCCTCAAAGTAAGATCTTAACAATTTTAATTTTACCCAGCTGCTTCAAAAATAGACTGTGTCTCTTTACAAGTTAGTTGATGAAATAAGAATAGTTTTAGGGAGGTCTTAGTATTTAATTAAAGCAGCTGATATAGGGAAGAAACAGACAAGCTTTTTTTCTCAGAAGCTGTCTTCATGTTTAGTGTAAAAGCTGTAGAAGTCTTTGTGCAAGTGTGTTCTATTATATGATTACTTACATTAACAACCTAATCCAGAAGATAGAAAGCCCAACAAGAGGAGATGTGTTACTGGACCTGTTGCTCACCAACATAGAGGAACTTACTGGAGGGCTCTGGGCTGGTGGTAGCCTCAATTGCAGTGATCATGCCATGGTGGAATTCATGATCTTGAGGCATATGGGCCAGGTGAAAAGACCCTAAACCTTAGAAAAGTGAACTTTCAGTTGTTTAAGGAACTAGTGGTTGGGACACCCTGAGAAACTGCTTGTAAAGGACTAGAAGAGATCTAGCACCTATTTAAATATGTTTTTCAGAAAGTTTGCAGATGACACCAAGCTGAGGGGCGTAGTTGATGTGCTAGAGGGAAGGGATAGCATCCAGAAGGACCTTGGTGGGCTGGAGAAGTGGGCCAATATGAACTTCATGAAGTTCAGCAAGGCCAGGTGCAAGACACTGCCCCTGTACTGAGGCAATCACTAGTGTCAGTAGAGGTTGGGTAGTAAATGGGTTGAGAGCAGTCCTGCAGAGAAAGATCTGGGGATATTGGTAGATGAAAAATTAGATATGAACTAGCAATGTGCACTTGCAGCCTAGAAAGTTAATTGTATTCTGGGCTGTATCAAAAGAAGCGGATTGAGGGAAGCGATTGTCCCTCTCTGTGCTCGTGTGACCCCACAAGCAGTACTGCATGCAGATCTGGGATCCCAGTACAGGGAAAACACAGACCTGTTGGAGTGGGTCCAGAGGAGGGCTATAAAGAGGGGTGGAACACCTCTTCTATGAGGATGGTTGACAAGAGTTGGGGTTCTTCATCCTGGAAAAGAGAAGTCTCTGGGGAGAGCTTGTTGCAGCCTTTCAGTATATGAAGGGGGCAACTTACCAGAAATCTGGAGAAAGACTTTCTGAAACTGAAAGAGGGTAGATTTAGTTTGGATATAAGGAAATTTTTTTATGATGAGGGTGGTGAGACATTGGAACAGGTTATCCAAAGAACTGGGTGCCCCAACCTTAGAAGTGTTCAAGGTTAGGTTGGATGGGACTTTGAGCAACCTGGTCTAGTGAAAGATGTTCCTTCCCAGGTCAAGGAGTGGTTGGATTAGGTGATCTTTTAAGGTCCCTTCTAACACAACCCATTCTACAATTCTGTGTTACTTGCTGGGAACAATTCCAGTTTCCTCCCTGTACTTCATGATTGGCCAACTGAAAAGGTATAGTGTTGTGCTTGCTGTAGTGGTTGGAATATGCAAGCTGGTGACTGGGCTTCAGTAGATAAGTGCAGTTTTTTCACGGGTTAAGTTAGATACTTGCTTGATTTTATTTCACCCATACACCAAAGATCTGCCTTCTATGAGCGTTTATGGGAGCAGACTTTAATCCTTGGATTAGTGTATGTGAAAAGTAAACATGACTGAATAGAAAATGAATCAGAATTAGCAAAAATGTTAGCAGAGTTATATTCCCAACATGAGGAAAGAGACTGTTACTGAGATTCTCCTAGTAAAATTAATGACATCTACATTTTTTAATCTGGGGAAGAATTTATTCCCCTGTTATGCTGGCAGAAATGAAGGAATCCCATAATTTAGGGAAATACTCTTGTAGTCGGTAAGATAGCCCATGACTAGTGCTTTCTCTGAAGTGCACAGTTAAAAGTTGGTCTCATCTTCTACCACAGTATTTGACTGGGATGTGGTGTAACCCTTGAATAGTTCTTGGCGTAAAGTGTTCCATGAACCACGTTGTCCCACTGAACCCACTGTAAAGAACTGCCTTAGTTTTGTGTTCTGGTGCTGCAAAAAGTATATATTTGACTTCTCCCAATATTTTTTGGTATTGTTTCCTTCTGTTGGTTAAACTGTTGAAGCAGTCCATATGGCTTGCAATGTAAGAAAGAATTGTGTTTATTGTGCAAAATATATTTGATACCCCAACTATCGTTTTGTTAGCTTGGAACTATTGTCCCTTTGTAAGGCTGAGAAACATTATCTCAACACCAGAAATAGAGACAGCCTCCACTGACAGAAGGTCATTTCAGCTCACATCCTAGCTTTCCTCTAAGGAAAATTTTGCATCCTTTCCAGATGAGTGATAAACTTAAACTGAGTTCTATCATTAGCTTGTCTCTAAGTTGAGGGTACCCTCTAGGTGAACTGCACTTAAAATGAAACGCATGCCTTACTGGATTAAATTTTAAATTTCAGATTGATTTTCATTGATTTTCCCTCAGAAACCCTTACACTTAAAAAAGAAAAAGAAATTTTATTTTCCAAGGAAGATCTCTAGGAGCTTCTGAGTAGACCTATAGTGATAATACTATGCAGATTTCTTTGCTTAACTCAGTTCTTGTGAACTTTTTCCTGCTAGCATTTTGGCAGTATGAAAGAACGTATTGCTTAGCCTTTTTTCCTTCTTTGCCTTGGACAGCAATAATGTAATATACTATACATCTTGAGGTTATGTCTTGCCTATCAGAATTTGTTCTAGATCACTAGTTCACCTGATTGTGATGGGATCAAACTACAAATAAGCGAAGCGTCTCAGCTGCCAGCAGCAGTATTTGTGTTACATGTAGGTGGAGAAATACACCTGCAAATAACCTAATAGTACTTTTATGTGCACCATAGCTACATCTGTGGGCAAATCGTCACCTGCAAATTTTAATTGTAATTTTTATATTTCTATACTATATTGTTACTATTCTTGACATCCAACTATAAAAAATAAGGCTGTAAAAGTCACAGTAATTTGCGCATCTCTGCAAGGTGCCCCCTATATCCATTATAATTTATCTAGGAAGATATAAATTCAGCCCAATGCTCTGCAGCTTCTTTTGGGACCCAATCAATAGGAGGCAGAGAATATATTACCCACAAAGGGAATTAGGCAGAGAGAGAACTGCAGTGGATCCGCCTGCTTTCTGTCAAGGCAGTTCTGGCTCGCTAAAAATCATGCAATTACTGACTCCTGTGTTTTGACAGAAATGCAAAATAAGGGAGAATAAGAAGCGTGTTATCTCTTCTCTCTGCCCTCATGGAATAGGCAGGACTTTTTGCGGGCAGAGGCAAAGGGTATTGATTTTACGGGGCATAGATGATCTGGGCTTTGTTTCTCTAGACTTGTCTGTATGATGATGCCGGCTTGCAATTTAGGTTGGTCTGCCCTCCTCATCCATGCTGCTGATGTGCTGGCATACTTACTAACTGTCCGCAGCCAGCAAGTTACATCGAAGTGCACATCAGGTAAGAAATTAAGTTTGTCTTTTGCCCTGGTCTTAGGCTCCTTATCTAAAAACTTTGGGTAGTAAAACAAGTACATGGGATTATTACCTGTCATTACCAGGTTCTGATTTTAATTGGCATTTAAGCTGCTGCTGAATGCTGTGGCATTCAATAGATCAATGCCCTTTAGCTGGCTAATAACTTCTGCAGGTGTTGCAACAAATAAGTGTGAATTCCAGATGCTCAGAGAAAAACAATTAATACAGTCTTGCAGAGGACTGAAACTAATCCTACAGGGAATCTAGCAGACATTAAGCAGAAAAGAACAGTGACAGAAATAATTAACTGTTCTGATCTCTGTGTGTTGTGCCTGTTTTTCTGAAAGGATGCTTCACAAGTACCGATTTTTATATGTACACAGCTTGTTATTCTTATGAAAAGATGTGAATAAAACCAACTTGACCTCAATGCTCTGAAGCCTCTGACTTAAACAGGAACCAGAGAGCATGTGCCTTGCTTTATTTTCAAATCGACAATTTGTGATCTCATTGAGAGTTTTCTGATGCTCACTTCTATAAATATTTTCTTTGAATATTTCAGCAGCTCTTCAAAATCCAACAATCTTGCGCAACTTGCTTTGAAAATGCATTAATTAACCTTTTCTAGACGAACTGTCTAGGTATCCTGAATGAATCTAAGAACACAATGTATACGGTCATCTTTCTTTCATTCTTGAGATTTTTCTTTTCTAGTGCCATTTCTTCAGCCAAGAAGAGTTAAACTTTTCAAGATACATTTATTGTTTCAAATATTGGAATAGGCTGTTATTCAGCTGCCTGTGTGCTGTGTTCCTGAAAGTGTCTAGTGCTTACGAAAAAGTTAAGAGAAGAGTGTGGTGATACTTCCTCAATATGTTTTTCTAGCAGTCTGAGGCTGAAAGGCTTTCTGGTCTAGAAGTAGTATGATTTTGGGCTTTTTGACACTATTTATACGTTTTATTTTTTTTCCAATGGATTTGTCCAAATTCCTTGTGGTTTTTAATATGCCTTTATTATCCACAACATTTTGCAGCACTGAATTCCTCAGTTTACTGTAAGTCTGGTAGGTAGGTGGTAAAATACCTCTAATAACCAATTAAAAAAAACCTTTAAAACCTGACACTTTGTAGTTTAATTTGATGCCCTTAGAGTTCCGTATTATGTGGAATAGAGAGAATGCACCTTTTTCTTTATGGTGGCTCATTATTTTACTGACCTCTGCTTATCTCCACCAGCTTTTTACTTTCTTCTTTGTACGGAAGCAAGTCTGTGCCATTGTTCATCATTGTTAGCTTTTTTTTAAGTTGTTGTTCAAATGTTCCCTTTTGTCTGAACTGCGTACAGTAATCGTGGTGGGGACTCATGATGAAATTATACATTGACATAGTGGGTTTTTTGGTGGTCTCAGCTAGAAATTAAAGAAGTAATATTCAGTTTATTTTTTTTTAAATACTACTAAACAACAGACATTTTCAATACAGAAAGAGATATAATATAAGTTCAGCAAAACAATCATCAGTTAGAAAATAGGAGGAAAGGGGGGGTAGGGACATAAAAATGTAATTATGAAGAGCTACAATATCTCTGAATAGGCATTAAATTCAGTAAGCCAAAATGTCTTAATTCAAATATATAGGCTAGATTTGCAAGTGAAATGTAGGCATTGTAATGTCCAGCTCATAGGTGACTGCTGCCCAGTCTCTTTTATGCTCCTTTTATGTCATACATAGTGAGAGTTCATAGCCTAACAAATGAGCTGTATTGCAGATGTCAGAGTGAACAAGATAAAAGCTCTAGGTGGAAGATGCAGTTAAACAGGGGGTGAGAAAGCAGTTGAATATGGACTTTGTGAATACCAGTGCTACTGATCTAGTAGATTTGAGGTAGACATCTCTATACAAGTGCCCTTGTAGTTTGAGCCTAAAGATCTAGCAAAAGTACATCTGCTTCTGATTGGTACTTCTTGATACTACCAGAATATGAATGATAAATATCAGTAAGCATACACTACAAATATCAGCCCTTTTCAAACACTCTTGCCTTTTTTCCTCCTCCTTGGAGGATGGAAGCAATAAACATATATCTTTGTATCTTGGCTTTAGGAAAGATTAAGAAACAAATAAAAGGCTAGAAATTATCATGGCACTCCTTCCAATCACATAGGCTTTTGCATTGAAGAATTTGAAAACACTGAAGAGACATTTAAGTAAAACTTTGAAAGCATTCAAATGTAGCAGTCAAACTTTCGAAGCAGCTTTAGAAAAGGTCCAGAAACCTATTACATTTGTTTGAGATTAGCTCTTCTTCCAAGAGGTTAAATTAATTAGAACTCAATTGAATGACTTTGTAAAATTCCCAGATCTTCTTGTCCCTAGGGAAATCACTAGTATCTAAACTGTATCCCAAAGTTGTTCTCTTGAGTTTGGCCTTTATATGCCTTGTCCATTCATTTTACTGCTTGCAATGAGTCACATTTTTTTCCATTGACTCACTTGCCTTTAGATCTTCCAACTGTGAGTTTATAAAGCCACAATCTGCAGCTGAAAGATAACCATAACTGGTTACAAAATGTAAAACATGCCTTAGAGGCACAAAATCCTGGGGTCACTGTAATGCATCATCTCTAGGCAGAAGCCAAAAATTGCCAGTGCACCAGGACCTTCTTGCTGCAAATCCTTATCCCTAGAAACTGTTATCACAGGAAGAAAGGGTGGTGTGCACACAAGCTGCTAAATTGTGCTTTTCTCCTGCCGGGATGGTGTTCCTGTGATTGCTACTGAAAATGGCGTTAGGTCAGCTGTCTGTGTTGGAGATTTTTGCTGTTGTTGTGTGGGTGATGTGGAAACAAAACAGTAAGATAAACTGCTTTTTCTATTTTTTTTTTTTTTTAAGTCTATGTGAATGCATTTATTTAGTAGGATCCATCACCTGTATTAGAGAAAGTAGGTGCTATAGTCTTGTGCTCAATTTTGTTTTGTTGAATGTTAGGTTTTTGGAGTGGAGCCTGTGTTCTCCTGTGTTTTATAAATCCCTATGTAGATGTAGATGTAGATGTAGATGTAGAAAGTGATGTAGAAATTCTTATTCTTAATGGAAAATGAAACTGTAAAAAGGGCCATGAGAAGATCTGTGCACCTGGAAAGGCTAAATCTAGTGCAAAGATTCCTGAAAGTTCCCAGGTGCATTAACATTTCTAGGTGTAGAGTTAATGTTCTGATACCACATGGGTTTCAGTGGGGTTCATCTTTGGGGGTTTAAAGACTTGGGTTTTTTCTTGCTTTCAGGCAATGATCTAAATAACTCAAAAACAATTTTACAGACAGAAATAAATCTAATTATAGATGGCTATGGATCAGTTTCATTTTCTCTGTTTTATCTTTCTTTTTGCAACTGCAAATAAGATGCTGGCCTGCTATGAAGGGACTTTGTTTTTAATGACCTTAGCACATATTCTTATTGTAAACAAGCAGCTGTATACTTTAAAACTCTGTAATTAGCTAAAGCTTTGCTGCACTTAACGTGCCTGTTTGTCTAGCCCAAGGAAGGCTTCCCTTCTGCTCTCTTTGTCTTCCAAGAAAAGGTGTTTCTTCTGGTGAAAATAGACACGACATCTGCTGCTGGAGCTAAATGTAAAGTATGAGACAACCATGAACTCTGGAGTCTGCTTTACTGTTGGGTTGATCACATCCTCCTGTAGATTAGAAGTTCTTTAAAGAGCTTTAGGAAATGCTGTGCAATCTGGTCTTCCAAAGATGGCTTTCTCTCTAGCAGAGAAATAATTCTGTTTTGTTTGGGCATGCTGAAGGAGTCAGTTGCCGGCTTGCTTGTGCCTTAGACACATGTGGCTGTCTCTGGGATTGGCTGTAAGCATCTGAGGGCTAGAGCCATTGCAAAATAGTAATGAACAATACTCTTTCAAGTGTACCAAGAGAGGTCCATAAAATAGACCAGTTGTCCTTCTGAGGTATGTTGATGTGCCACAAAAGTATGTATAGTAGGTAAAAAAATGCTCTGTTGGAAGGCTCTACATTTTGACATCACCCTGTAGACATAATGTCATATGAGGCAAGACATTTATTTAGGCAGTCTTTGATCTCATTGATACTGGTTATGTCTTCTAACGTATTTTGCAGTTGCATTTCATAGAATCATGGAATTGTCCAGGCCGGAAGGGACCTCCAAAGCCATCTAGTCCGACCTCCCCGCAGTCAGCAGGGACTCCCCAAACTAGACCAGGTTGCCCAGGGTCTCATCGAGCCTCACCTTGAATATCTCCGTTTAGTCTTTAAACACTGGTCCAGGGTATGTACTGAATTTTAAGGCTTACAATTCCCAAAGCAGAAAATTCTCCCTACTGAAAAAATCCCTAGTGTAATAGTGAATACAGTGTTACTAGCATATAATTATATATGCATCCAATGGTTTTGCTGGCAAAACTTTTACTGACTTGGATGTTCCTGAGCTAAGAAGTCCCTTTGTAATGATCTCAATAGTGGATAATTTTTATGTTGAGTTGGGAGAGCCTCAATTTCTATTGTTCAGAAGTAATGGAATAAATCAAAACCCAATTCTTGACGGTGAATACCAACTGAGATAATAAAATAAAATGTCTTTTAAAATAACATTAAACAAAACATGAAATTACTTAAAAATGGTATTTTATATTTGTTCTTCTTGCTTTTGAGCAGCAGTGAATTACCTGCTACTGTAGCTTAAGATGAGGCTGCAATTTGAGAGTTCCTTGTGGATCAGTACATTAATCTCAACCATTGAAGTGTAAATGTAAATATAGATGGTAGTTCTTTTTCTTAGTAAAAGACAGAAATTTGTGTGCATTCTGTGTTGCAGCACCAACTTTTCTACTGATTTTATTTATACTTATGATTTCTTCTTCTTCTGTAGAGCTAAGTAACTTACTTATCTGCATCAGAACTTCTGCAGGTCCTGTGGGTGTTCTCATGTGAGGTTTTGGTCAAAACCCACCTGTCTTCTCAAGTTACTAGTACATTATAGAGATGCTTAGATTCTTGTTTGTTGAGGGATTGCTTTGATTTCTAGCCACTATGAGATATATGAGACTTGAAAATGGCAAGATGTTGCAGGAGGAAGAGCTCCAAATCAGAAGTGACTTCTTATGTGGGGATCACAGGCAGCGCTTCCTTGTATGAGAAAAAATATAACATGTTCTCTCCTTCCCATTACTGTAAGAAAAAGATTGCCGCTCTTCTGCTTGTGCATTTTCAGTCATTTTCGGCATCTAAAAACAAGATGGACTCCAGGACTAAAGCCTTTTCTCTCTTACTGCTCCTTAAGTATTGGACACTGCTTCGTCACAGTCTTGCTGCAAGCATTCTTACTGCAATTGCATAGCTCTTTAAATGTTGGGTAGTGATCAGGACAGACAGCACCTACTCCAGTAAGTGATCCTGTAGCTTTAGCTAGTGCTGCCTTCATCTGGTATTTTGATGTATTTAATAATATCTCCTAAAGGGGACCAGAAGAAGATTACATTTTGCATGTATGCTGGACATTTTCCATGCATTGTATCTGAGAATCATTTGATTTTCATAAGTGAGTGTTATAACTGATGGCAGTGGTTTCAAGGTAGAAAAAGCACTATTTCTGAACTTCTTAGAAGACAACCACCTGGGTTGGGCAACGGCCAGCAAGTTACAGGGAATTGATGTATTGGGAAAGTAATTTGAACTTCTGTTGCCAAATGGTGTAATGAAAGTCTAGCTACTCAAGGTGAGGACTGAAACAAGTAGTGGGAGAGCATGCAGAATCATAGAATAGAATACTTTAGGTTGGAAGAGGTCCTCAAGTCTAACTGTTAACCTAACACTACATAGTCCACCAAGACACTGCGTCCCTAAGTGCTGCATCTACATGCCTTTCAAATACCTCTAGGATGGTGACTCAACCACTTCCCTGGGCAGCCTGTTCAGTGCTTGACAACACTTTCAGTGGAGAAATGTCTTTTAATATCCATCCTAAACCTCCCGTGGCACGATTGGAGGCCATTTCCTCTTTTCTTATCACTTGTTACTTGGGAGAAGAGACTGACCCCCACCTTGCTACAATATCGTTTTAAGTCGTTGTAGGGTGATGTGGTCTCCCCTGAGACTCCTTTTCTCCAGACTAAGCAACCCCAGCTCCGTCCGCTGTTACTCATAAGACTTGTTCTCCAGACCAAGCAACCCCAGCTCCGTCCGCTGTTACTCATAAGACTTGTTCTCCAGACCCCTCACAGCTTCATTTCCCTTCTCTGGACATGCTCCAGCCCGTCAATGTTTTTCTTATAGTGAGGGGCCCAAAACTGAACACACTATTCTAGGTGGGGCCACATCAGTGCCAAGTACAGGAGGAGGATCACTTCCTTAGTCCTGCTGGCCACACTTTTTCTGATACAAGCCATGATGCTATTTGCATTCATGGCCACCTGGGTGCACTGCTGTTTTATATTCAGCGACTGTTGACCAACATACCCAGGTCCATTTCTGCTGGGCATTTTTCCAGCCACTCTTCCCCAGGCCTGTAGCACTGCCCGGGGTTGTTGTGATCCAAGTGCAGGACCAGGCACTTGGCCTTGTTGAACATCATGCAATTGGCCTTGGCCCATCAAATCCATTCTGTCCAGATCCTCCTACAGAGCCTTCCTACCCTCAAGCAGATCAACGATCCACCAACCTCAATGTCATCTGCAAAAGACGTTAAAAACATCATTGTTCCATGCTTTGATCTCAGGTTTACAAAAGACAAATGCTTGTGTCCTCCAGCCTCTGCTCTTCCCTTGCTATACGGGTGTATGAGACACTGTCAATAAGCTTCTGGACTGCTGTGGTGTATACAGCATGATGTTTGTTTCAGGGTAAACTTCACAGATTTTTGCTTGCTTTTGAATGGTAGGCTGCAAACTATGTTGTTTTAGGGGCTGATTGGTGAGCAGTGTGATTTGGATAGAGATGGAAACTTACTAATCAACTTTCATGGGCTTAAGCAATCTTCTCTGTTAGTTAGAAATGTCACCCTGTGAATACTAACTGAAACAGCATTTATTCTCTTTGTACATAATAACATCCCCCATTCCTTCTACTGGATAAGATGTAGACTTGTAAATCTGTGCTCTCCTATGGCCTAGGTTTGTTGATGTCTGAATTTACATAGACTGGTAGTGTGGTCACGAATGCACAGAAAGAAACCATGGCCTGCATATTGGAAGTGAGGAGGCTGAGACACTTCTTCCCTCGCAGTTTGTGATGAGGGACATGTTTCCATCCGGCAAAATCCTGTCCAGAGGAGGCTTTCACTTCCTGTGCCCCATTCTGTCTATCACCGCATTTCCTGAGCTTGTAATCTGCACTATATTTTCACTAGGACATTCTTACTCTGGTATTCAAGCTTTAGGAACTGGAAAGACCAGTGACGCTGCAGGGGAATAAGAGATAAGGGTTTGAGAGAACGTAAGTGATAAATCTGTTTTTGCACAATTAAGTGAAGGACACCATTCCAGGAGCTGGAGGAACAGATGAGTGGGAAATGAATGTGCCAGAAAAAAGGTGATGATTGGCTACTTCAGGAAGATGAGAAGCAATACCAGCATTACTAGAAAACTCATCCAGGAAAAAAATCCCATCTGAGATGACCTTTACTTTAGAGTGTCTTCTACCACTGTGATTACGACACGAAATAATTTCTCCATGGCAATACCCGCATGTAAACCTGTTCTCTCAAACGCAGGGAGAACTGTGGTATGCCTGTAATGAGAAAAAGGGAAGAACAAACAATGAAGAAATTGGGCAACCACCCCAAAAGGGTGAAAGAGAGAACTTGGGAGTTTCCTAGCAGGTTTCTTTAACTCACCATGTCAGACCAGTTTTAAGAAATTTCTGGTTTGTCCTTAAAGACTATAACTTAATGCAATAGTTAGAGTATTTAGGATCTGAAGTGATAAAAACAGGAGTTGTGAATGAGCTCAACAGCAGAGAAAACCTGTGTGAATGACAGACTACCAAGACTCTTAGAATTTTTATCAGTGATACAGTGCTTGTGCTTGTAAAAAATTTTCAGCTAATTTGTATTAAAGAGAAAAATTATAATAGTGTAATAATTTGTCTGGTAACTAATGATGTACTTTTGCCTTAATGTTAGGGTTTTTTTGTTGCTGTATTATCTTGGCAGATAGGAAACATCTTGTTGAGGTTACTGGAGTTATCTACAGATGTCTGGCAAACTTTGTCTGTCTTTAGGGTCATATTTTAATGCTACTTTAATGCAGTATTGGGCAATGAAACTACAGACAATACAGATACTTTAGGGAGTATTTAATCTTTGACTATATCTAATTATTAATTTTAGTAATTTCTTTAAGGTCTGCTACAAAAGAAACAGACCTGGGCTTCGCCTTTAGGTGCTTGTTTCTGGAAGGATAAAGGTCAGATGAAAGCATGCCAAGAGATACAAAGGGTAATAATAAATTAAGGTATTTAAAATATATTTTAGAATGAGTACCAAACTGTTATATTGTTAATTTGTTATTTTAAATACCCTACTTTTTCCTTTGCACTAAACAAGTAATATTTCATAGATGTAAATTAAATCCATGAAACATAAATTTCTAATGTAATCTTCATTATGAAATGTGACTGTGTTGTTGGTGATCATGATAGTTTTTATATATATTTTTGAAAAACAAGTGCATACATGCTGGTTTTGTTAAGATATCATTTTCTAGAACAAGATCTAGTAGGATAATCATGTGGATAGCATTGATTGATCATACAAGCAGATATCAAACCACAGCCACTTTTGATATAGCTATGTCACTGTAGGATAAGTAGCTGTAGGGCAATTTGCAAGTATTAAACTACTTCATGAAATTCCCAATATATTTAAAAGCATATGGGAATGAGAATGTATTTCCTCATTGTTTTATGTCACAGTCTGAACATGTATCAAACCCAAAACAAAATTTCATCTTGCAACAGTTAAATATGATTTATTATCTTTGTCACAAAGTCTTTATACAAGACAGAAGATTTAACATGGTTTTGAATTAATTTATCATACAACCTCCTGGTTCATTGGTCTATAGTTAAAGTTGGAATATCTCCTTGGTAAATTTAGACTCTTTCTACTTTATACTGGAATGTGCTTAAGACAAGAATCACATAGTAATCAGGAAAAAATCTGTGAAGAAAGAAATGTGGCACTTTGGCTCAGAATTACCCTAATTTAGGTTATCTCTTCATATGGACTGCACAGTACTTCTAAGCAAACTTTGATGACTCTGTGGATCATATTATTTTATGCATCATCATCTCTTTTCTTTTTGCAGTCCCACAATAGCCCTGTGCCACTGTGACAAATTCAGAGAAAACAGTGTTAGACTAATACTTAGTGTGTTCTTGGCATGCTTAAGTCATGTGTTGCTTTAGTATTTTTTGAAAATTATAGATCTTACTGTCTAAATCTTTTCCGTCAGGTGCCTCTACCCATTTGTTTTGGGGTTCACATGTCTTAACAAGGAAAACAGCTAGAATCATGTGATAAGCTAACACTTTGTAGATTATTAATAAATGTCTGGCCAACACTTAGTGGTCTACAGAGGAGGACTGACTTGCCTCAAACTATTTTTCTCCGAAACCAAAAAAGACCCTGAAGATCCCTAAACTAAAATGTTTCTGAAAAGGAGAAGAGATTTGAGTTTATGGCAATTACTCTTACTTGCCTTTTTCTTTTTTTTCTGTAGCTTTGATAATAAAGACCATTTAAAATGGGCCATTGGCCGTTACTGGTTGCTTAAAAGTCCCACGTTCCAAATCAAAATTAGAGTTATATTTGGTGAGATATAAGAAGAAGCTTCACAGCTTCTCTTGGCAGAAGACAGATAATAACATGTGAAAACTAAATTAACTTACCTAGTGTTTAGTTGGAAAATAGATACACAGGTAATTTTTTTCTGAACAGAGCTAATTACTCGTTTGCTTACAGGAGATTAGATAAAAAGCCTATTTTTAAATTGGCTTTTTAATTAATGCATTTAAGGGTAAATACATTAAGAAAGGCAAGGGCAAAAGTGTGTGAATGGCTGAAGTTCAAGAATGTGAAAGGTGGTTTCTGGAAAAGGTTTACAATCCTTGGAGCCTTGGCATCACTGAACCTAATTCCCAGTGGAATGAAGAACAAAGCAATTGCTGTATTCTGCAAATCCAAAACCCATCTCATCTTGCATCATGCCCTATATGAATTAAACTGTAATGTGTCTTTTTCAGATAGCAAGAGGTGCCACACTGTATGCTGTCAGAACACAGCATGAACAACTGACGAGGAGTCTACTCTCCATTGTGCAAACATAATTGGTAAATGATGATTTGAACTTATTTGGCAATGGAGTTAGAAGCAAGTTAATGTTTTTGATACTGAAAATTGTTTCTATTTTTGTCTTATTTTAAGTAAAGCTATGGTCCACTAAGGTATACAAGCTTTAAAAGCTGACATTCTTCTCTGTGCATTACCTTTACCAGTCTTGGGTCAGTAAAATGGTAGTTTTTTCTAGTCCATAGTGGAGTATCTTGGGAAAGGTGCCACAAGGTAGAGAGACTTGTGGCCTCTGCCATGCTGTATAAGTGCTCATTGCTGCCATAAACCAATATGCCTTAGTTTTACTGGGAAAATTAAAAAAAGCATGGTTCTTGAACACCGTAAAATAATTCAGCCTTTTAAACTGTATGAAAATATCAGCCATAAAATATAATTTTGATAAGCACAACTGTTCTACAAAGCAAAAATTAAAAAAATCNCAGAAAAATAGTCATCTCTGAATGGAGCAGAAGGAAACAAATCCATTCTTTCCCATCAGAAAGCCTCATACTGTTGTGAATACTTTTTTATGATTACTCCCTATTTGTGAAATAAAGAAAATTGTGAATCACAGTGTTTTCATGCTGTGACAATAGACACAATATATAGTATGTCTTCACAGTCCAATTTGTGATGTTGAACGGCGTTACAGAATTGGTGGATAAGGGAAGACACTGTCCCACACAACATCCTTGTCTCTAAATTGGAGAGACATGGATTTGATGGATGGATTGCTTGGTGGATAAGGAATTGGCTGGATGGTCACACTCAAAGGGTTGTGGTCAATGGCTTGATAACCAAGTAGTGAGCAGTGATGAGTGGTTTTCCTCAGGGGTTGATACTGGGACTGGCACTGTTTAATATCTTTGCTGGTGACATGGATGGTGGGATTGAGTGCACCCTCAGCGAGTTTGCCAATGACACCAAGCTCTGTGGAGCAGTTGACACACTGGAGGGAAGGGAAGCCATCCAAACAGACCTTCATTCTACCCAACATAAATAGGTGAAATTATTTCTACAATTCAAAATATTCTTCTTGAGAATGCATGAGCTAAACATGATGACACATTTGTATTATTATTTTGCAAAATTTTGTCATAATGTATAAAATAAGATCATCAAGAAAAGGATGAACTTAACCTTCTAAGAAGGTAAAATAGCAAAAGTTTATTCGTGCATATACAGATGGGCCTTTGTGTTTGCAGTGGAAAATCTCATGGGAAAAATTTAGCTTGCATATTTTCTGAGTCACTGCAGTAATCATCAGTAAGTACTAAATTCCAGAAATATAGAATCATAGGATGGTTTGGGTTGGAAGTGACCTTAAAGATCACCTAGATCCAACCCCCTGCCATGGGCAGGGACACCCACTAGACCAGATTACTCAAAGCCCCATCCAGCCTGGTCTTGAACACCTGCAGGGATGGGGGATCCATAACTTCTCTGCACAGCTTCTTTCACTGTCTCACCACCTTCACAGTAAAGGATTTCTTCCTAACATCTAATCTAAATCAACTCTCTTTAAGTTTGAAACCATTACCTCTCATCCTGTCGCTAGACTCCCTGATAAAGAGTCCCTCCTCTTCTCTCCTGTAGGCCTCCTTTAGGTACTGGAAGGCTGCTATAAGTCTCTCCAGAGCCTTCTCTTCTCCAGGCTGAACTCCTAACTCTCTCAGCCTGTCTTCATAGCAGAGGTGTTCCAGCCCTCTGATCATCTTTGTGGCCTTCCTGTGGGCTTGCACCAACAGGTCCATGTCCTTCTTATGTTGGGGGCCCCAGAGCTGGATGCAATACTCCAGGTGGGGTCTCACAAGAGCAGAGTAGAAGGGCAGAATCACCTCCCTTGACCTGCTGGCCACACTTATTTTCTTGCAGCCCAGGATACTGTCAGTCTTCGGGGCTGTGAGCGCACATTGCTGGCTCATGTTGAGCTTCTCATGTACCAACACCCCACAGACCTCCTCAAGGCTGATCTCAACTCACTCATCAGCCAGACTGTATTTGTGCTTGGGATTGCCCTGACCCACATGCAGGGCCTTGCACTTGGCCTTCTTGAATGTCATGAGGTTCACAGAGACCCACTTCTTGGTAGGAAACCTGTCTTTGTCCTCATATTCATTTTTTTCATTTGTTTTTGACAGAAAATATTTTCAAGTGTTTTGAGATTTTACTGTTAAATAAAGTAGCCTTATCGACCCATCCCTCATTTGTATTGCCAGGAATAGACTTCTTGCAGTGAAATACATTGTAAGAGTCCCCATTTGTATGGGAATTCCTGGTCAGAAGAAACTGTCACATCCAACTTTCATGTTACAATCACTCTAATTACATCATTTGAAATCCCATAGATATATTACTTTCTCTTCTATTTATCAGTTTGTATAATTTCCCCATAAAAAGCTGACCGAAACACCAGAGTAACTTACTTACTTTTTAAATAACTGTATTTTCAGTGTAGTAACGCTGAACTAGGAAAGTTTATGTGCCTTATATATTTATGCAGCAATGATGTACCAAACCACTATTTGATTTCTTCGTCCTTCCTCATCAAACTGTGTAAAAATTGAATGGATTGGCAAACAGAATCATACTTTTCTGTAATCTTGAAATTAAAAAAACAAGGGAAGAGATTTTGCACTATTGTCTGAAATATCACATTTTTCTATAACTTGACTCGTGAGACACTCTGTTGACTGGCTCATCAAAGTGATTTTCTTTCATCTATATGCTTCCTTTGTAAGTACTCATTCACCATAGAATGTTAATGCAAAATGCAACTGAAATTCAATATGTAATCATAGGGAAAACCAAGGCTACGTTGATTTTGTATGTTGTAAAAGTTGAGAATCTGTGACTTGAGAACAAATGATTTGTCAGTCAGGGAATGAACTTTACTGTCCCAGTTTTCTCATACCAAAGCAGCCCCAACCCAATATTCCCAACAGTCTGTTCACCCTCATGTGATGCCTCCTCTCTTACCCAACTAAGTTAGGACCTATCTGTTTCCATTCGCCTCTTTCACACCCCACCCTGCATTCTCTTGCAAAGTATCCCTGTGCTTACTGACATCTATCCCAGAGCTGGGAAGCAGGGAGTCTGAAATCCACTCCTGTAAGTGTGGGCATATCAGGGGGAGACTGAATCAACCCCAATCAACAAAAATCCACTCCCAATACCTGCAAGCATACACTTTACGGGAGCTGGAAGGCAATTATAAATATCTTTCATGTGAGACGTATAACTTTGAAGTTAGGGATCCTCCTGAGCTGGAGATGAACTTATAGCCTAACAACTCCTCACTTTATCCCACCTGGACTCCTTATCATTTTCTTTAAATTTCCTACTAAAAGTGCTTTCGTACCAGTTATCTTCAAACATTTCCAAAGCAGATACTAAAGCACATTAGCAGCATGAACTAGGGAAATGCAGCTGAGAATAAGTAGGGGTTTGAGTGTCTGAAATAGCATTGGCTCAAGATAGAGAGGAAGTTCCAAATGCAGATGGTAACGGTGCATTTTTCAAGGCAGTAATATTCCCTCAGTGACTGGAAGTTCAGTGACCTCCTGGAAGTACTGCTCAAGACTTCCTTTGAAATGACTGTAAAATGCTGGGGGTTTTTTGCGAGATCTATAATGAGAAACATCTCTGGGGCTCTCTTGGTGGCTGCTCGGCAGGTGATAGAATTGCTGCTGGCACTTTCAAACTGATGCTTCTTGAACTTATGCTGGTAATGATGTAGCAGTGAGCTGTGATCATGATGATTATGTAAGTGAGTATAAATTGCCTTTATGGTTTTGCAGTGAAGTAGCTGTTCATGCCTGCATGTGTTGGTTTTGACTGACTTAGAAAGCAGAGATGTCTCAGAGATCTCTCTTCAATGCAAGACCCTGAAAGAATACAAGGAAATGTAGTTTACTGCTGAAAATAGCTGCAGATCAACGTCTGCTTCCTGTAAACTCAGCATAAGTGATATTTTTTTTGCTAACAGGCACTTTAGGAAGTCCAGAAAATGTCCAGTTTTCAAGTCAGTATCTAAAAAGTTACAGCCAACTAACTACAGGAAGGAAAGGCTGCAAAAGAACCTTGCCCTCTGAGAGAGGGCAAAGAAAGTCAGTGACTGACATAGCAAAGATCCCAAACAGCAGAGGGAGGGAGAACGTGCATGGCAGTTGTGAGAGTACTCTTGCAAAAGGGATGCTGGCTTTTTTGGATGGTGAATGAAGCAACATCAGCGTTCAAGAAAATCCTGCACAGCATGGAGCTAAACTTTCAGAAAGAGAGCTCTGCCTTTTGAATTGCTACAAAAATGAAATGGGATCATATTTCTGAGGTAAGCTAAAATTTCTTCTTCCCACTACTGTTATTAGAGTAAAACTTGCTTGCTGCCCAGGGTTTCTAGGTTTTGATGAATGGGACTCAAGTCTGCTTCCCTATTAACCACAAGAGGGATATCAATCGAATACCCAGTGTTAGGTAGGTTTTAAAATCACAGTTACAGTTTTTTTCTCTTTCTAGATCTCCAATACTGGAGCTATAGAGAGCATCCTGATTTCAGTCCTTCCCCTTGTGTGCAACAGTCGGTATCAGTAAACTGTAGCTGCAATCTATATGATCTGTATTGAAAACTATAAAAAGATTACAGATACAAAATGCAATTTTACAGAACCTCTAAACAAATAATGACTTCAAGACTCAGATACCTTAATGGAAAGCCTGCCTTCTACCCCAGAAGAGCAGAATCTCTGATGCACCTTTGAAAATTTTCATAAATACAATCAGAAAGACTAATTGCTTAAAATATTCACAGGTTATTGTTAGGTAGTTAGACTGTTCTGGGATTGTTGTTTATCACAAAAGTAACTGCAATTCAATCAATTTAAAAGAAATCTGGTGAAGAATGATCGCCTGTTTATTTCTTGATGTCTGCCACATGAACAGGAATGCAATTTACAGATGACCCTCCAGATGGCTCTTGGAGCAGGCCAGAGCACCCTGCTGTTGAGAGACAGAAGTACTGCCTGATAATGATGTGATCAACTCCATTCTACTAAGCTAAGCGATGCTGAGGTATTGAAGCAGATGCATGGAAGAGCTTGCAAACTTGCAGAGCTTAGTGTGAGAAAGAAGACAATGGGTTTGCATCAATGTTTAACCGATACTGCAGATAGGCTGATGCCATTGGTCCGGTCCAATGAAGAAAACAGGCAGTTTACCACTGCTAGATAAATTTTTCACCCCAGTAGAGTTCACAGACTTGTGTGTGGGCAGAAAGTCCCCTTATTTTTTGCAAAATTTATGTTAATCTCCACACAGTGGTAAAACAGCAAGTAATTTGTTCTTTACTGTTTGGAGAATTGTACTGTTCCTTCTTGATTTTTTGCCAACTTTTGGTATTGATTTCTGGATTTGTCTGGAAATGTTTGGGGAATATTTAATTTTTCTTTGCATAGAGTTTTTGTTAATCTTTTAAAGTGTTTTTGAATTTTAAAACATTTTAGAGGAGCTTAAAATAATAATGTAATAATAATAGTAGGTTGGAGACAAATTTAATGGACTAAAAGGTAGCAGCTTTTTCTTTGTTATGCCAGAAGTGTTTCAGCAAGAACTTACTCTGTAGAAAGAATGCTCAAGTAATGAAAGCCCTAACAGAAATGTCTGCCCATGTGTATTCCCAGTAGTGTAATTCCTGTGTCAGCTACCATGTGCAAATTTAGCAAAGCCTGTAATTATCTGTGCAGCTGGAGTAGCCTTGTGCTGGTCTGAATCTTGATCTTAGGCAGAATGTTCCTTTCAGGTTTATGAATAAATTGATCATGAGCATGTAGCCTTGACAACATATTCTTTCTGCTGTGGGATTACATTACGCTAACAACAAACTCCTGTTATAAGAAGTGAGTTTTCTTTGGTAAAGAGAAAATATCTTTTAAGGCTTTACAAAGATATTGTAAATCTATATACATTTTAAGCATATGTGTTGCGAGCAGAGGTATTTAAAAGACACTTGTTTGGGAATATGAAGGTGTTGGCTCTTCTTACCTGACTCCTGCTGATTTAATTTTTCTCTACAGCTGAGATACATCTTAAGGCACTGTTGCATCAGATTTGAAACCAATCTCAGTTTAGATTTCATCTGAGAAATAGTCACATTAATATCTTAAATGTCTGAATACCTTCATTGAATCTGCTGGGGCTATAGGCATTAGTCACATGGGTAACTTTGTACTTACTCAGTTTTCTGTGCCAAACACTTACTTGCTGAATGTGGACAGCATTTTTACCTGCACAAAAGGGCAGCTGCTTAGAAAAAATACAAAGTAATTGAATGGTAGAGGAAGGGTGGTCAGGCCATTGCCGCCTTTTGCTCTTCTCTCCTCTACAAGCAGCCCTTAGGGCACTCAATGTGCCCTCACTCACTTGATGGGCTGCAGCCACATGGTCGTTCTGTTCTCCCTTCCCACTTTGACCTTGCTGAGCTGATTATAGACTTCTCAGCAACGTAAAAGCGAACCTGGACACACCAAGAATGAAGACCAAACAAGACCAAAAGCTGTCTCAAAACAAGTATCTGGGACAAATGGCCAGCTGAGAGCTCAGAAGCTTCCTGTTTCTGGTGCCAGTGAGGAGGATCTGAAAGACAACTCTTGGTTCTGAGAGAGACTATGATCAAATCCACCTTGATCCTTCTCATGAGCGTACAGGTGGCAGCGGCAACTATAACCAACCCCTCTGTATTCAGCTGTGCAGGTAGAAGGCAGTGAATGACATTAAGTGCAGCATATGTTGGCTAGTTGTGCTGGATAAGAGAAAAATATAGCTGGCTGAAGTAGGCAAAGAGGTAGCTAGTTCTTACAGATGTGCTTTGAAGCAGCAAAGCACATCTGTAATATCAAAGCACATCTGCATTTGAAGCACCTGTAATAGTTTTATTTGCCTCTGCCTAAGGGCATTTTGCAGCTCTGTTGCAACTTGGCAAATACAGAATCAGTGTCTTTCAAATTGTTGGCATCCTGTTTTACAAATTCCTGAAGTATGCCTGCACTTAGTAATGGCTAAGATTTTTTTTTGTGATTCCAATGTCAAGGTGCCCATTTAGGACTTTTGAAAGTTAATATAGCATTGATGATGTTTTGCATAATAAAATAATAATGCAGGTGTGTTAGCTGGATGGTATGTTATGCCAGAAGCTCCAAATACTATGGCTGTGCAGCAGCAGCTGCCTGTATGTAGACAGATTTGGCAGAGAACTCCATCAAATTAGATTTTGGTGTGAGCACATAAGTTCCTTGTTTTGAGCATATGGTGAAGTATCATAAATGTTAAGGGGCAGTGTTCAGTAATTTAGCTTACAGAAGGAGGATTCAGTCGGCGGATAATGAGCAAGGACTCAGTCTCAAAAACATTCTCCCCTCTAGCCAAAACTGTCAGTCTATGATGTTATTTGTCATTCATAGACTGGGTGTATTAGGGTGTTAGGAAAAGACACAATTGCTGTGTTCATATGAGGATATGAATAGCTCCTCATATCTCTCTAAATCACATTGAAAAACAAATACTTAGTAGAAAACAACAGTAGACATCGCCAGGGCTATCCTTACAATGTTTTAACTCACACAATTTCCTGCTGCATGTATATGGTAAGACTAGGAAATCCAAATAACCTTGAAAATCATTTTCCTTACTGAGAAAATCAGTATTCAGTTCTTGAAGAATTAAATGTGATGATATAAATGTTTGAGACTCACAGTTGCATTAAGGCACATTATATTACTTCAACCCCAAAGTGAGTGTAACTGTAATTGATTTACTATATTTAAGTGCATAAAGGTGAATTAAAAGCCCATGTCTGTCATTTAAGGTTCAGTCTTTTTCCCATTTTGCCCTTCTGTATGCATTTTATCCCATGTCTGCTAATTTTCAGCATTTTTAGATATAACCAGTTCTATTCTAACTGGTTTCTGGCTATCTGGCATTTCTTAGAGTATTTTCTGGTCTATCAGCCAGCTGGCTGACATTCTCTGACATTTCCTAAATAATGTGCTTGGAGCAGCTTTATACACATGGATGTGTTGTTTTACAGAACCCTTTTATTATGTTGATATGTACATGCTGTTGATGCTCTAACATCTATATGTATTTGTATGTATAGGCTCTTGGCACTATACAGAGTCTTAACAATTTGAACCCCTATTAGACTTCCAGATAGACTGCTTTGGTTGCACTGCCTAAAGGCATGCAACCAGGAGTGGATTAGCTATGAGCATTAGATCTTCCTGCCCTCCTCTGACCACGTCCAGAAGAGAAGACAAATGAATGACACACGAGTCAGCTCTGAAAGTGCTGCACTCATAACACAGCATGTTATGGGATATCGGCTTTGATCTCAATTCCTATGAGCCTGCTAAGCACTACACTGTGTAGCTTTAGGCTGAGGTGTGGGCCACTCTGCCACCACTGCAGTGTGTCATCAGTCTCAAGAGTGGGGCAGTGTCAGCAAGTAGGGGTGCCAGCTGCTGCCCCTGACCTGACTCACCCACTGAACATGAATTTCAGATTTCAAATACCACTCTCACATTGTGTCCTTCACATTCAGCTTGTTCACGTGAACCTCCACCCTGCAGAAATTTCCCAGTTGGATATCTAAAATGGATAGAGAGCGCTGCTGTCTTGTCTTCTCTCTTTGTTCTTGAGAACGTGTACTATCAGCACTTTAAGGAATACGGGGTATAAACATCAACATTTTCTAGGGATGTTTGTCATACCTTGCCCTTGGCTTCTTCCAGTGATTCTTACCTACTTTAAGATGCTGAGGCACTGATTACACACTTGAAGCATGATTGCTTTAGGTCCTAACATCCTTTTGAAGTGATGTGAAAGAGATGAGAATTACCTTCATCTGCTTACTGAATAGATATTTTACTACAAAAAGNACATCAACATTTTCTAGGGATGTTTGTCATACCTTGCCCTTGGCTTCTTCCAGTGATTCTTACCTACTTTAAGATGCTGAGGCACTGATTACACACTTGAAGCATGATTGCTTTAGGTCCTAACATCCTTTTGAAGTGATGTGAAAGAGATGAGAATTACCTTCATCTGCTTACTGAATAGATATTTTACTACAAAAAGTGAAACAAAAACTTTCTTTCTAGCTCAAATTCTGCTGTCCAGTGAAAAGACTAAATCACTGCATTACAGCAACATTTTCCAGACGAAATCTCCCCATATTGTTAAAGGAAGAAGGAAACAATGCTGGGTCCAGTGGAAGTACTGAAAAGATCATTGAAAAAATGATAAAAAAGATCACAGAAGCTTTAATCAGGATGCTCCAATACTTAATGTTTACTCTTTGTGAGGAGTTAACAAACAGGATATTACCCCTGTAGAAGTATTGAAACAGCAAAATGCGTAGACCTAGACCTCTAATGCTTTCAACCATTGTGATTTAAGGGGTTATGTAAACCCTTGAGAGCCAGAAGCAGTCTCTGTTCCAATTTATATTTCCTTGCATCTGATAGTGATGTTGTGTGTACTGTAGGAAATGGCAACAAAATTTGTTGTAGACCATACCCAGCCTGTTTTTACATCTTTTTGCCTTTTAGGCAGGCATGCCATATCTTAAATGAACTAATTCTTAGTCAATATATCTTGCAAAATTTCAGTATTCTTTACAGATTACATTTTAGGTAACTGATAGATAAAAATTTAAGTACAACTTATTTTGGTAGAGAAAGGAAGAAAATTAGTGTTATAGTTTATAAATAAAACTATTATTGATCTGAGTTTTTACATGACAAAAGATGAAAAATTATGAATGTGAATGTTTTCAGAATTTACAAACAGGGCTAATCTGGCCATATATCCTGGATAATTCTCCATCTTTGGCATCTGCATGGAAATTTCTATAATGCAAGTCAACTAACAGCAACCTCTAAAGGAATAAAAAAGAACAGAAAAACAACCAGCCATGCCGTCCTCCAACACTGACGAAGACAGGAGTCATCTGTGTGTGTCCATGTGATCCACAATTTGACTATCTAGGGTTACAGAGTCCTTCAGGACTGCAGATAAAAACTATGATAGCTCTTTAGGATCTACAGTTGTTGCCTCTAAGTATAGGAAAGTTCCTAGGCACTTAGGTAGGTAGGTACAAGTCTCTGGAATGGCTCAGCTATTACATGAACAGATATTCTGTATTCTGTTTATTATTTGGTGCATTATGGATATCCTATAATAAGATTTTCTATGTGATGTAATAGTTGGTGTGAGATAGACTTAGGAAAGCATGGATGTGAAGGGAGGTTAAATAATTCCTTTAGACAAGAGAAGTGGGAAGAGGTCTTGTGTTTGAACTGTAGCCTAAATGTCAAGTGTGGGAGGTAGGCTTCACAGAATATTTTCCTGGTGTATTAAGTAGAGATTGCAGCTCATACCAAAAAGGAATTATGACTTAATGGTGGGATACAGAAATGTGTTAGAGGTAGTGTAGGAGTGGATTTTGCTATTGGTACTTGAGATGAGTTTCTGTAAATAGAGATCTCTCTTATTGTGAATAGCTGTGCTGTACTGGGATGCTGGTTGTACCTTGAATACCTTGTTTTTTCCAAAATATGTTTCTTGTATCTGCTCTTTCAATAAGCTTTCTTCAGTAAATAACAGGGTGCATGCATGTCGTTCATCTTAACAGAAAAGTTTGATCCTTCGCTGTTTTTGAAACCAGCTTGAGTGCTGATTTTTCAGATAATTAGTCAACTACAAATCCATGATTCATTTTTCTTTTATAAAGTGCATATAGTTCCAGAAAAATACTTGTGTGACTTCTAAATGTAATAGTTTGTTCTGTAACAAAACACGTTAGAACTGCAGAGAGATATGAAAGTCAAGTTTGTTATAAGAAACCTCCTACCAATTTAGGCACTATCTTGTGAATGTCCACATATTGAATAACATTATGCACATATAAAATAACATTAGTTCTATTAATTCTGTAAAGTTGAGCCAGTGAAGAACCCCTAAAATTATGATGGCACTTAAGAAAGTTGTACCTACAGCATAATTTGAAATGAAAATTACTTATCATTCAGGAAAGGTCATTAAAAAATAAGCCCTCATTCAGATTCAGAAAAATAGAGAAAAAATAAAGTAAGATCTGGCTGTTGCCTGCTTGAAAAAATCCTTCCTTGGAGGTTTTTTTGCCTGTCTCATTATCTGTGTGAACTACCTTTTACCCCTGAAGTCATGCATGTCATTAAAAATTTCTCTGCATCTTACCTAACATTGACAAGAAATGGTTTTCTGAGCTTTTTCGTATTTCATCTCAGTGAGGAGGACCCAGAACTCTCCTCTCATGCTTTCAGAACAATTCAGAGATACAGAAGTGCATACCCTCTCTGCTGTACGGTGTACCAGTCTGTACTAAATACTCCTTCCAATTTAGTCCTTCCATATTCTTTAGCCCTGTATTGAATTATGCATAAAGCATGCAGAAAAGTCTCAAGTAGAATCATATTATTAATAAGTAAAAGCTGACCATAACCTTGGACTTGCAGAAATTTGGAAAAACAATATACCTGAATTTGAAGTATTGGGACTAATTGTCGTCTTTTGTATCCATTCATTATTCCTGTAGGGGGTTCTTGCTTTTGAGAGGGAAAAGGTTTAGCCTTTAGAGAAATGTATGTCTGAAAAGTATACCTAAAAACTACTGCTTGGATTGGGGAGCCTTTTGTGATCCACTTTCATATGTACATGACAAAAGTGACTTTGGAATGGTCAAGGAAGCAGAAAAATGGGACCCTTTGTGCAGTTTAAAAGAAAATATTTGTTCACATATGAAAATAACTTTGAACTGTTCAACTGGATAAAAATACTGTATATTTTCATCTTCGCTTACCATTCACTTTAAATCCAGATTAGAGAGAGGTGGAGAAGTTCTGGTCTAGCAGAACTTCTGCTGCTTCTAGGCCTCCAGCCTGACACTTCTTTTTTTTTTGTGAGGGATTATCAGACTGGTAATGCAGTGTCTATCCTGCCACTTTGTTTCTCCTCAGCTCCCAACCCCTTTTCTTGTCATCTGCTTTGGGAGTGCTGTGACTCCTATTCTGCATAGGTGTAACAAGCATAGAATAGAAATGCAGAGTCATTGAGGCTGGAGGGCACCTCTGGAGGTCATCTACTACAACCCTCCAGACAAGGAAAGGATCAACTGAGTCAGGTTGCCCAGGCCATGTCCAGTTGAGTTTTTAGTATCTCTAAGGATGCAGACTTCACACCCTTGCTGTACAACCTATGCCAGTATTTGATCACCCTTACCATATAAAAAGTTTTTCTCTTACGTTTACATGGAATTTCCTGTGATTCAGACTGTTCTCATTGCTTCTTGTCCTCTCACTGGGCACTGCTGAAAAGAGTTTGGCTTTATCATTCTTACAATTATCATCCTGTCAACTATTTTTACAAATGTACAAGATCCTCCTGAGCTTTCTTTTCTCCATGCTAAACAAAACCCAGCTCCCTCAGCCTCACCTTATGTGAAAGACACTCCAGTCCCCTCACCACTTTTGTGGCCCTGCACTGGACTCACTCCAGTATTTCCATGTCTCTCTTGTACTGGGGAGCAGAGAACCGGACCTAAAGCTACAGATGTGTCTTACCAGTTCTGAGAAAGGAGGAAAGATCACTTGCTTTACCTGGTGGCAAAGCTTTTCCTGGTGCAGCCCAGGAAGCTGCTGTGCTTCTTTGCCATAAGGGTACATTGCTGACTCATATTCAACTCATTAATTAGGACCCTGAGATCCTCCTCTGCAGAGCTGATTTCCAGCTGGCCAGCCCTCAGCGTATACTTGTGCCTCCTGTTATTCCTGTTGAGTGGCAGAAATTTGAATTTCCCTTTGTTAAACTTCAGGAGGTTTCTGTTTGCCCATTTCTCCAGCTTTTAAAGTCCCTCTGAATGGCAGCACACATCTGGTATATTAACTATTCCTCCCAGTTTTGTATCACCTGAAAACTTGCTGAAAGTACACTCAGTTCCATCATTAGTGATAAGTTTAAACACTGTTGGTCCCAGTATCAACGCTTGGGGCACACTACTGACAACTAGCCTTTAGCCAGACTTTGTGACACTGATCACAATCCCTTGAGCCTGGCAGTTCTGCCAGGTTTCAATCCACCTCACTTTCCACTTATCTAGTTTGTACTTTGTCTGTTTGTCTAGGGGTGTGTGATGGGAGATGGTGTGGAAAGCCCTGCTGAAGTTAAGACAAAACAACCTCTCCTGCTCTTCTGTCATGCACCAGCCCACTTACCTCATCATAGAAAGCTATCAGATTGTTCAGGGATGATTTCCCCCTTCATAAATCCATGCTGACTACTCCAAATTATCTTTTTGTCTTTTGTATGTGTGGATTGTTTTGTCCATCCCCTTCCCAGATGTAAAGGTGAGGTGATCAACATGTGTTTCCCCAGATCCTCGTTCTTTCTCTTCTTGTAGGTAGGAGCAACATTAGCTTTCTTTCAGTCCTTAGGAGCACCCTTTGCCCCCCTAATTGCTGTGATATTTCAAAGATGATTGAGAGAATTTCACAATGGCATTGGCCAGTTCCCTCAGCACCCCATGGTGCATCCTATCAGGTCCCATGGACTTGTGTATGTCTAGGTTGTTGAAATGTTCCCTAACCTGGTCCTCCTCTACAAGGGGTAAGTTTTCTTGCTCTTCACTTTTCCACTGGTCTCCTCACAGCCTGCAGTCTTCTAAGTAGCCACAATGTAGTAAAACAGCTCAGCCACTTTAAGACCAGCCACAGGAAGATTCTGTGTGGGGTACTTGGCTGGCCACGGTATTAGGGCTATCTGCATCTCTCATCATGAAATAGGGTCAAGTGTGTTGCTTCTCCATAGTTAATGACAATGTGCTCAGCATGGCTGTGTGTGGTTGTGCGCCCAGCACATAGTCAGGAATGCTACTGTTTTGGTTGTGTTATTGCTCATGCAATTTGGTGGAGATTTTAGGGAGTGTGGTTGTCCTTCCAGCCACCATAAAGGGTAAAGTCTGAACTGTGAAAAAGGATGCCATCTCTTAATGTGGACAATAAGAGGAGGCTGGTCAATACACTGCTTTCGGTACTAGAGTTTGGGGTTTTTTTAGGTCCTCCGCTATGAGTGAATTTGTCGCTGCAGAAAATTCGGTTTTGTGTTGCTGTTGTTTGTACTTAGAAAAGGTACTTAGAAAAACAGCAGGAAAGAAATCTTGAAAGTATGCTTAGGAGATTTATATATTGGGAAAGAGTATTTTATAGGACCTCAGTTTTAAGCAAAATTGTTCCCAGCTTCTATGTTCTGTTCTTCTGGAGCGAATCAGCATTTTCATCACAGTTTAGAAATCTGGCACAGAGTTGACCACCTGGAGATTAAAAGGACTCTGTATTGGCAAAGGGACCACCCAAATACTGACATTCCACCGTGCTCAAATCAGTGGAAAGAAACTTCAGTGGCATGCACTTGGAAATACAAGCTGAGGACATGAATCCTTCAGGGGAAGGAACTCATAGTTTGTAGAAGAAATCTGGTAAAAATATGAGACCATTGACTAACATACGGAACATGATGTGTTTTAATACTATACTCATGTAGTATAGTATTAATACGATACTCATATATAGAATGGAATGGATGCCAGGACAGTGCAAAGAGATTTTCACTAGAGAGCTGACAGTTCATGTGCTTCTAAAGGCGCTGTGGGAAGCTGACAGAATAACTGAGTTCTTTGCAGAATAGCATACATACTGCGAAGCAGATTCTGCTGCTATGGTAGCATGGGCACAGACTGAAAGGGTCTGCTTCCTGCCTGAAGTTGCAGTTTGTTGGTTTAGAGCTCAGCACACTTGATTCATTCAAGAATTCAGTGTGTTTTTCTTTTCAGCCCCTGCACAGTTGTGTTTTAGAGGTTTCCACCTCTAGTTAGTCTGATATGGCTTCTCATCCGATTGAGATTAATGGGATTCCCTGTGTGTATGGTAGAAGAATGAGTCTGAAATGATAAAGCCAGACCACTGTGGGTGGATGCACACAATGAAAATTTGTCACCGAAATGTTATCATGGTTGCTAAGGAGTAGTAAATGCTGTCTCTTAAGCTTCTGCAGTAAATTTGGCCATTTAATATACTGCCAGAAACATGGGGCTACTTAATAGCAGAGTTCTCCATCCCTGCCTCTTTATATTATGTATAAAACTTTAAAAGAAGTCTTACTGCGTCCCTGCTGCCAAAGATTGTGAAATGCCGAGGTCTGAAATATTTTAACTGAGAGATTACTTGATCATTAAAATCTTTACTGAAAACAAGTGCTGCCTGGCACGTACTAGAATCAGGTATTCTGCAGGACGTGGACAATTTTTTCCTCTATCAGCATCCTACTGATGCTAATTGCAGTTATTATTTGGAGTGTAAGTGTTTTTGAGGATTTGGACTTTAAAAAACTCCCAGCTGAAACCTTTGTTTGTTCAGTTATCACTTTCTTTGTAGATGGTGGTATGGTGCAGGCAGGCAGGAAAATATTTGAGAAAACTGAAATATTAGAAAGAAAATAACAAGTTCATATCTCTTATATTTTGGCTAAATTTCTGCCTTTTCTAGGCTGGTAGATAATTACACTGTCTTGAGATTCTTGACACAGACCATTCACATATGTATTGCAATAAAAAACTACAGATTCATGGGTATTTTGGCTTCTGTATGTGCTGAGATTCTTATTAAGTCCATTACTTGAAATCTTTTGCCCTAAAGGTGTTTCCTTAGCCACTAAAATATGTATCAAGATAGTCATCCTGTTAAGGGAACTACAGTTCAGTGGCATGCAGCAATGTCAAATGAATAAGTTCAGATTCTGTATCTTTTCTTTGGAAATTCTGCTACCTCTGTGGATGACCTGTTCCCATGCTAGGTCACCTTCACAGTAATAAAGTGTTTCCTGATGTTCAGGAGGAACTTCCCATGTTTCAGTTTGTCTGACCTTGTCACTGGGCACCACTGGAAAGAGTCTGGCTCTGTCTTCCTAACACACCCCCTTCAGGTATGTGTACAACAGGTTAGGACTCCTCCCAAGCCTTCTCTTCTCCAGCCTGAACAATTCAAACTCTCTCAGCCTTTCCTCATAGGAGAAATGCTCCAGTCCCTTCATCACCTTAGTGACCATTTGCCATACTCTTTCCTGTAGCTCCATCTTTCCCTTGTACTGGGGAGCCCAAAACAGGGCACAATACTCCAAGTGTAGCTCACCAGGGCTGAATAAGGGGAATGATCACCTTCCTCAACCTGCTGGCAACACTCCTCCTCATACAGCCCAGGATACCATTAGTCTTCTTTGCCACAAAGGCACAGTGCTATCCTGTGTTCTCCTTGGTGTCTACCAGGACCCTCAATAATGTAACGTTACAAATAGTGTTATTTAGTTTAGGGTCCTGTCAGATATACAGGTGCATGGAAAGAAATAATTCACATATAAATTTCCTATGGTATCTGTCTTGGTTTGAGTCCAGCCCAGTCTGTGTTGTTTCTGAGCATACGTAGCAGTCACGTTGACCAACTGAGGCACTGAACAGTTGACTTCTTTGTTCTTGACATCACCCAGTCTTCTGCTGGAGACTACTGGCCTTTTAACAGTGAGCTGACGATTTAACACTGCAGCACTGAAAGTGGCTACTGAAAACATCCACTCTCTATTCTAACCAGAGATGAGCCTCATCTCTGTGAAAGGTTAGATTCAAATCCAAATCTGTTTCAAATTCCTCTCTTTCAGCTCTAGGGTGTGTCATACGAATGAATACTGAAACAAACTGTATCATGGCTTTCTGGTCAACCACTGATATCTAGAGACTACCTGGTTCCTATATACATTATGTATGTATTCTATAGGACAAGCAGTGGAATCCTTATGGCAGTTCTACACTAATGTGAAGTAATAGTTGTAGCATTTTCCATTTCTGTAACTCTTAAAAGCAGATACTTCAGCTCCTACAGAGGTACTTTGAAGAAGGGGGCTCTGAATGTTCTCTAAAAAGCCTGCAGGTTGTCCATATTTTATTTCTGATTTCTGGGAGAACAAAATTGTCTTTTTAAAATTTATCATTCTAGCTCTGCAGAGCAATAACATAATGGAAATCAACATTTTTGCATATTAAAGGTCTATTGCTTCTTCAAGACTGCATCGTGCATCTTCTTGCCACCCATAAGTGATGGAAATTTTGGAAATTATCTCCTATTATGCAAGAAATGGGAAATATTTCTTTCACATTTTATTAAAATAACCCAGAAAACAGACAACTTTGTGAAGCTTCTTAGAGCTTTGAAAAGCTGACTCTAGAATGTGAGGAGGGCCACATATGTATGATAATCCATTTCAGATTTTAGTTGTCTTTTTTTTTTTATTATTTTACCTCCAAATCACATATATGGCAACAACAACAAAAAAGAGAGGACACTTGAATATTTTTAAAATTTGCATATATTTTTTATATACAGATCCACAGATCCACAATTTTAAGTTCAACCACCTAAATAATACTATATTCTTATGAAGAGTTACAACCCACGTGCATGCCTACAGGACATCCGAGGTTTTCTGTGTTCAAAACTGCATTCTTATATTGTCTTTAATTATATGTATGTACATACATATATAAGTCTATAAATATATATGTACATACATACCTACCTATATACACACATATATATGCTACACTGTAGTTTATTCTTCTTGGGCTAAACTGCACTTAAGACTTCAAAGACAGCAAGCTATAGAAGTGTAGAAAACAAGTTACACCTCCATCATTGTCCTGTTTACCAGAGATGCACTACTGAAAGTACAAAACAACCTTCTTACACCTCCCAAGAAAACATCCATTTGCTAAAGCATCTCTAAGCAAAGCTCCCAAATTCCTGGACTCTTATTAGAACTCCCTCTGCCTGCTACTGCTTCCATTTCTATTTGGGACCTGGGCTCCTTGTTACTGTCAGGTGTTTTTTTTAAGAATCAAGCATGCTGAATGGATCACAGTGCTGCTTGTAAAAGAAACCTGGCTCAGTACTGGCTTTCATTTTTGATCTCAGATGCAGACATTCCAACTGTGGCTCAGCAGGTAGCTGACTGCCCCTCCTGCTCACTTTAAATTTTCAAAGTGTCTTATCTCCCACAATGATTTCTTTGTCTTTCCTTTTCAACAGAGTCTCTTTACTGAATCCACAAAAGAAGATAAAGCTTGGATGGAGCTGAAAAATGAGGACATCTTTTCCCTGGGGTAATACACTTTTTCACCTTTGTGAGTTGCTGCTTCATCCATTCTAGTACAACATTTCATAATGAAAACTTCCGATGCACTATGTGAAGCCTGCTTTTTTTTTTTCCTGCAGCAACAAACTGCTTTGTTTGGTATAAAGGTATAAAGACGTCAAGTGCACGTAAAGATCACAAAGTGCAGCACGGCAGTGATTGGATGTAGTGCCTTGTTCCTGAAATTATATAGTGTCTTGGATGTAAAACCTTGTTCCTATTCAGCAGCATTAGCATGGCACTGTGCCCAACATAATGTGTCTTGCAGCTTGAGGAAAAAACTATGCTACAGCAGCTATCCTGTATTGGCTTCTGAAGTATTCACTCACTCTGTCATCTTTGCTTCACTCCACAGTAAGATGCAGGCATGACTTAAACAACTCTTTTATTTTTGGAGGCTTCTAGGTTGCACTGTTCTTCTTATTGAGGAGTTATCAGTAATTTGATATCATAAAAGTGAAGAAGCCCTGGTTTTTTATTTCTGTCTCTCATGCTATTGCAATAAGATCATAATTTGTTACAGTCTTCTTTCACTCTGCCTTTGTGGTGCCTTAAACACTGAAGAACTCCAGAGCACTTCAGATTCACACTGGATATTCCAGCTTAGACTTAAATGAGGCAAAATTCTGTATATTTTCAAATTTATTACAAACCCAAATCCAAATGATAGCTTTGAAGGATGAAACCTCATGAACAATTCTCCAAAACCAGAATCTTCCTGAGTTCATCACAGAGCAGTTTTAACTGGACTGCTAGAATATTACAATGTGTAGCATCAATGTTTTCTGATGTGCAGTGAACAAATGTTTCTAATATTTTTGTACTAACACCTTTCCTCCTACCAGGAGATTTAATGACATATGTCAAATGGTAAGAAGACTGCAGCACTTCTGTAAGACATATATAAGCATGAGTACTCCTGCATGAAGAGTGGAAAAGCTCAGGACAAAGAAGCCCAGTGTTGTGCCTAGGATTGTACTTACACTTGTGGAGCCAAGGAACAGAACAACCCCTGCACCTGACAGAAAGTCTTCCCATGCTTCTGCCTGCTTCAAGTGGATTATATTACTTTCTCTTCAGGAAACTAATTCGTAAAAAATATATTACTGCAATATACAGCTAAGGTATTATTAAAGCCAATGACATTAGGAGATTTGTAATCAAATAAATGTATTTTTTTTTTCTTTGAAGAACTCTGTCTATCCTGTTGCAGTCCTGTGGATTTCAAGTGTCTCCAAATTGCAAACGATTGTGTGTGTCTTTTACTTTGTAATACCATTATCTGTCAGCTTTCTTGCCTGTGAAACCTGAAACTTGAAATCAGCTCTAAGTTGCTATTTGGGCAAGATTTCCTTAATGTGCACCTTCCTTGCTTTGCAGGCTTGTTGCTGATAAGCAAGCAGATATATTGCAGACAGCACTGTAGGATGAGAGTATGTGTTGTATAATACACTTGTTTTCTTTCTCCTCGTTTTGCTTTTTTTTTCCCTCCTCCTCCGCAAGTGTACTCCCAAGCACTCTTGGAAAGCTGCCAGTCCAAAAATATAAATGCTTTTGAAATTCCTCCCAGCCTTAGATTTCTGATATCCTTTTCATGGGGGAGTCAAATTTGAAAGGATCGCCAAAACAATTTCTGTGGAGGATGCTGCTGAAGAAGGGAAAGCAGTGTCAGACAGAAGAACCCCAGAGGTGCGAACGTCCCAGAATGAAAAAGCTAAGTCTATTCATACTTTGTGTGATTACTCAGGGTGATATAAACTGCACAAGGCACAGAGAACATTGGTAATTGTTCTGCTAGTATATGTTTATCCCCTCTTTACTCTCCCGCTTCTGGGCTTTTCGATAACACTCCTCATCTGTTCAATATTATCAGCTGCTAGTAAAAGCCATCTACAATATTTAAATTACATGAAAATAAAAGGAACTGTAAGGTATATCGGGTGTTGGGATTGCTAATGGGCTGCACTGCATAGGGTCTGTTGAAAGCTTTGCAATTTGCAGCATTAACATCTATGTTCAAGCTGGTCTGTTATGTTGCTCCAAAGGACAAGCTCAGTAGAAAACCATGTTGTTTGTATCTATACGCTGAAGGTGAGTACAGACACACCCTAGGGCACACTGCACCATAATAGATAAATAGAGAATATCTATCCCCTGGGGCTTTGGCAAAGGATCTATAATACTTCTTCTGCCCCAAATTGTCTGCTCTTGGATCTCCTGTGTGGGGCAGACTTACTCAGGCCACAAATCTACCAGCACCCTGTAGCAACAGACTGAGGAGATTTGGGAGCATACCTTGCCTCTCCCATGAAAGAAGTGCTTGTTTGTGGGCCAGCTGAACCCAACAGCATCTGGGAAGATGGTCTAGGTCACAGCACTGGAAGTGTAAGGATAAAGCCTTTTGGGGATTGATGGTGTGGCAATTCAGATTACTGCCCAGAGCACGTTGTCAAGAGACAAAACACATGTATAAATGATACACATCTTTTCTGTGCCAGGAAAAAGATATCTGTTAGTTTACAGGACAAAAAATGACAGAATTGCGAAATCATATAATGAAGGTGTTGAAAGGGACATCTAGAGATCATCTAGTCCAACCCTGCTACCACCGCAGGAACACCTAGAGCAGGTTACAAAGGAATCCATCTAGGCAGGTTTTTAATATCTCCAGAGAAGACTCCACCACCTCTCTGGGCAGCCTGTTCAGTGCTCTGTCACCCTCAAAGTAAAGAAGTTTTTCCTCACGTTGAGATGGAATTTCTGGTGTTACTGTTTGTGCCTGTTGCCTTTTGTCCTGTTGGTGAACACCACAGAAGAGTCTAGACCCACCCTTTTGACACCTGCCCTTTAGATATTTATAAACATTGATGAGGTCCCCTCTCAGTCTTCTCTTCTCCAAGCTAAACAGACCCAGGTCTCCCAGCATCTCCTAAGGAAGATGCTCCAGTTCCCCTATCATCTTCATAGACCTCCACTGGACTCTCTCCACTAGTTCCTTGCTTTTCTGGAACTGGAGCATAGAACTGGACACAGTGTTACAGATGTGGCCTCAGCAGGGCAAATTAGAGATGGAGGATAACCTCCCATGACCTGCTGGCCAAGCTCTTTTTTGTGCAGCCCAGGGTACATTTGGCCTTCTTGGCCACAAGTGCACATTGCTGGCTCATGGTCAACTTGTTGTCCACCAGGACTCCCAGGTCCTTCTCTGCAGAACCAATTTCCAGCAGGTCAACCCCTAACCTGTGTTGGTGCATGGGGTTATTTCTGTCTAGGTGCCAGATCCCACACTTGCCCTTGTTGAACTTCATTAGGTTCCTCTCCACCCAACTCTCTAACCTGTCCAAGCCTCGCTGAATGGCAGCACAGCCTTCTGGTGTGTCAGCCACTCCTCCCACTTTTGTGTCATTAGCAAACTTGCTGATGACAGGTCATTGATGAACATATTGAACAAGACTGGACTCAGTACTGACCCCTGGGGAACACCGCTAGTTACAGGCCTCCAACTAGACTCTGCATCACTGATCACAACCTCTGAGTTCTCAATCCACCTCACTGTTCACTCATCTAACCCACACTTCCTAAGCTTACCTATGAAAACATTATGGGAGATGGTGTAAAAAGCCTTGCTGACATGGAGGTAGACAGCATCCACTACTCTCCTCTCATTCACCCAGCCAGTCACGCCATCAGAGAAGGCTATCAGATTGGTCAAGCATGATTTCTCCTTGGTGAGTCCATGTTGACCAGTCCTGATAAAATAAAATTTATTTTCCTGTTTGCAGAGTTTGTGAGCAAAGAAGAGGATCCCTTAGAGTCCTGACATCATGTAGAAGTCACAAAGGGCAGAAAAGGCTGTCTCTTGTCTTAGTATGTAATCCATATTTTGGCCTCTAAAGCAATAGTCTGAAGGCCATCTGTCCAGGCAGCTGATTTTCCTGGGTGGCACACAGCAAAGCCAATGGGCACATCAGTGCTTTTAACATTGTAAGTCTGTCCTCAGATTTCATTTGCACAGAACTGAAGTCATATGGGATCTGGCTTTTGAAATGTTTCCATATAGGTCTGCTGTGGTCTTTCCTCAGACATAAGCTTGTGCTGAATACAAGGAGCCATCACCACGCACACTCAGCACATCCTGATCCAGGAGAGAACATTATCCAAATTATTTTCAGTATAAAGGGAAAATTTAGCTCCTTCTTATAGACATATTTGTTGTACCAGTCTCTCTTGACTACTATGTGAGCACTTTGGAGATATCCCTGGACAAGGACGGATATCCCTGGACAAGGATGGATATCAAGAGTCCAAGCAAGGAGTCTTGCTTCAGCAGCAAATTAGATTAGGTAAAGATTCAGCTGGCCTTGTTCCTAGCATATGGTCGTGATTGTGAAATGCATAGACAGAGATTCTCCTTTCAAGGGCAGTACCAAGCCTGTGCCTCCATTCCTCCCCATTGCCTACTTTCATCCAGAAGATACTGTGCAAGCCAGTCACTGGCCCTGAGAAGCCATCTCACATGAATGTGGCCACCTGGCTGTCCATTCAGTACTGGGTACTGGACTTCACATGATCGAGGTGGACAGACACTAGATGAGACTGAGAGGAGAGTGTGTCATAGATATGAACTTCACGTGTTTGACCATCAAGTGGATAGGGTGGTCTGAGGCACAGAGAAAGTAAGACCATGACACCCCACGGACCTATTATCTGTAGTTTTGAATACTGAAAGAAAGATTTTGTGACTCTAGAACAGCAGGGATGACTCCCAATTGTGTTTCTTTGTGCTCACAGATGCACTGCCTGCTCCGGCTATGAAAGAGCCCTGCGTGGGACCTGTGGAGCAATGTGCCATCTGGTGCCCCAGATGCTCTCTGTTGAAGGATGTAACTTGGGTAAAGATGGATTGCATCTGCAAAGGATTTCTATTTGTTCATGATGCCCAAGAATATGACTTGAAGGGTCAGTGTGGTCTTTATGGACCTTGATAATGCACATGGCAGCCTGAATGGGACACGGTGGCCCTAATACACCTAGTGATCTCCAGTGCCATGAGAATGTGAATGAGGATTTGGGCCTGAGACGGCCAAATGACTGCTGAGAATGCAGTGGCTGCATAGCATAGACACAGCCGTACAGATCCCAGTGCTAGATAAGGATCATTTGACCTCTGGCAGATCCATCTAGCCTTTAGGAGATGGTTGAGCTCACTGTGTGGTGTAGAAGTAGGTGAGTTCAGCTTTTCTTAGAAGTGTTTCTACTACTGCTAAAAAAGTAGTGTGACTGGAAATGGGGTAAGATTTTTGCTCTAGATGCAGAAGTATGTATTCAAAATGCATTTTGGAGGTCGACTGTATTTATAGACTAAAATATTACTAGTTCACCAGAAAACATCTCACCTCCAGCTGGACTGTTGCTTCAGAAGCGTGACTGCCTTCGTTGCCTCTGCCTCCTTGCTGAGTTAACTGGTGGCCCCTGTCGCCTTGTCATATGTCACAGTCATGCAAGTGAACAGTGGTTGCACTAAGTACTTCACAGGGCAGCCGCAGGCAGAAAGACAATAAGGCAACATGCCTGCAATTCTTCCCTCCCAGCCCTCCACCTCCCCCTGGGACTTACAGATAGTTTGGGGCACATTTGTATCTTGGTAATTGGGAAATCTAATTAGAAATCTTGGAGTCCTAATTAAGTGGCTTTTATGATTATAAGACAGTTTGATAATTATCATCTGTGAAGACTTGGGACCCATGTTCCATTTGCATGTGTAGTTTCTATGACTGTGTGAGTAAGTGCTGTAATTGTCTGTAGGAATTTATTGTGTCTACCCAAATGGAATAAATTACAAATACTTCATAGCATTCAGTTTTTAAGTCTCTGATTTTAGAATTAGGGAGACAGCTGACATAAAATACTATATATGACTATAAATGCAAGAACAGAAATCACATTCTATTCACTTTAACTGTGTCTTTTTCGGCAACTTGTGTATCAGTTGAAGCAAAGTTAAAATTTTGCAGGTATTATAACACCTGGTTAACCATGACAAAAATCCTTGGAAATGAGTGAGAGAATATATGCTAATACTGTTCCTATACAGCAGCATATACTGCAATTGCCTCTCATTAGGTAAAAAATTTCTGAGGGAGGTACGCTAATTAAATGTTTTTCCTTATTATGTATTTCATCCTTAAGAGGAGTTTACTATATTTACAGCAGTGCAACTAAAGCTATTCAGAACTAACTATGCCAATATTTAGAGAACGTGGAGAGAAATTTCTTATGCTTCTGTCTTCTTCATTGCTTATAGTGAAGGGCATGTTTAGTTTCATTATAGAGGTGCTTTCACTGCTGTAATGAATAAAATGATGCCTAAGTTAGTAAAGATTTTTGGGATCCTCTAGAAAATAAATGATTGTATAACTTTAAAAATGCCATTGATATTCAGTCCTTTGAGTTATCTGCTGCTGTCTAGCAGTTGATTTGCTTATTTATAATGGTAATAATAAGCTGTCTGGTTTAACATTGTATTGCCATGTAAAGCTTGTTAAAACAAGACTGTTGCAATCAACTGGAACACTTAGGCTTAGAAAATCTGTTTGCTATATCCTATGGCAGCTTATTCTCTCCCAGAATTATGATCTTTTTATTCCTTCTTGAACAGAGACCATCTTTATAATTGGTTGCATTTTTGATAGGAGCACATAGTTTATGTAGCTTAGAGAACTTTAAGAAATGTTAGCTTTTATACACAACTCTACTTTCAGTACATTAGTTTCATTACTACAGGGATGAGCCTATCAAGATGAAAATTTTTCTGTGGTTATTGTTTGTGTCTGGGTAAATGCCATACCGATTTAAATAACTGCTGTTAGGAGCCAGGAGTGGTAGAAGTGGTAGAAAAGTAACAACTGGCTCTTGACTTTTCCAGATGAAAGGCTGGATCATGATAGCTCATATACTTGGGATCAGGAAACAAAATCCAGTTTCCTTGCACCATGGTGGTTTGTCAGACTCTTGCTGCAGTGATTTCACACCCATGCAAATTTTTAATGCATCTCATGCTGTTGTGGCAGCTAAGTTCAATTTAAATGCTTTCTTGTTCCTGATGTCTCCTTTTGCATTTGATTTAAAATGAAATGGTAGCTTTGCAGAATTGTAAACCAATTTAATACCTTTTCTTTCTTATTGTTCTCCATCCTGTGGACTCTTCCTTTTGCTTGTGCTTCTTTCCGTGAAATCCCTGGACCCTAAAAAACAAAGAGAAGCTCAGAGGCCAGAAGGCTTGTTCTGCTTTTGTTCCTCTCTTGGAAACATAAAGCTATTGCTATCCAGCCTGCTCTTGTCCTTGTAGTCATTCCTTTCCTCTTAACAGACAAGCAATTTAATTATTCTCTTTTCCTCCTTCACTCATCTCATTCACAAAAGAACATGGCCAGACACTTGTATAACTAACATTTCCATGTACACTTGAGGGATATCTGAGCTGTTTCTCAAGCCAATGAAGCTGAGACTATGTAAGACTTACGAGAAAGCACATATCATTTTGCAAAGATTGTCCTTTTAGAGGTATTCCTTTGTGTTTGCCAAAGTCTGCTGTTAGAATCATAGAATCATAGAATTCTCTAGGTTGGAAGGGACCTTAAATATCATCTAGTCCAACCATCAACCTAACTCTGACAAAAAAATAAATAAGAAATAAGCACTAAAAAAAAAAATCACTAAACCATATTCCTGAGGACCATGTCAACCCGTCTTTTGAACACCTCCAGGGATGGTGCCTCAACGACTTCCCTGGGCACTTTTGAGTCCTGAGCTCCTTCTTGAAGATGCCCTTGAAAGCTTTATTATCTGTGTACAGTGTACAACCGAGTACAGTTCACAAGATAAAATGCAATCATTCTACAGTTCGTCGTTTCTCAGTCTGACTGTTCTGAATTCCAGCTCTAAAACATTGACAATGTTCCCCATCTAAAGTAAAGAAACTTAATTTCCTTCATCTACACCCCACTTGAAGATCCTTTCCCTTCAACTCACAGAATTCTCAGACTTTTAATGCATGCCTGCAGGATGTGGCTTGGGCTTTATTGTGGACAGGTTATCTGGATAGCCGGAGGGATAATGACTCCCACCCATGCTGTCCAGACCAGGGTGCACAGTCAGGGTCAAGCACCTCCTACGTGCCAGTGCACCCAGATTTGGCATTCCTTCACTGTTATACTTAATCTTTTTTTATTCTTCACTCTTTTATGATAAGCAAGTGGTGAAAATGTTTTATTTCAAATAAGGAGTTTGTCTTATCTGAGTGAAAAATGACCTGAAGGTCAGATCTGCCTATAGGCAGCTAATAAGCATTAATTTCTATGACTAAATGACATAAAGAGAACCAAGAATTAGTTATATCACAGATCAGCAAATTGACCTGGGGGTGCTTTGTAATTCTTTTTCCTTTTCATACTATTCTCAATAACTGGAAAAAAAAAAGAGCATTTTGAAAGAGTCTTAATGTGATCTCAACAAGTCTCAAGCTTCTTTTTATTTGTCCTGTTTTTGTTGTAGTGCTTTTTTTATTTGTTTGCCTACACAAGCAAGTATCTAGGTATTCATTAGTTATACAGGTCAATGAGCTGATTCATTTAATTGAGTTTAAAGATTAGATTTGCAAATATGCTTCATTTTCTTCAGTTCTTCACTATTTACAGTTCTGAATAAGTGAATGAAGTATAAATACAGCACATAGGTGTTTTACTGTGTCAGGGAGAGTGGTCTTCTAGGAACCATGGTAAAAAGACGTGAAAAAGACCTGTGCATGTCACTTTAGCTGTCATACATTTGACAAATATATCCAGACATTTCTATGTTCAGATTGAGAGCATATAACACTATTAAGCCAAAAGCAAAATATCTACTTCTTTAAGTTTTGTAAGCTAAAGAACTTGAATGTATTTTGCTTTATCTGGTGACCACAAACTCTTAGGTTGAGATTTGAAATGTGGCTGCAAATTAAGTACTAAATCAACTAGCGGCTATACCAATGCAGTGATTTATTGTCATCATGTAACTGTGCACTAGCAGTTATGGTCACAGTCTACAGAGGCTGTGTTGGCTATTTTATGGCTTGGGTGGTTTTTCACATATTCATCAGGTGTTTGTCAGGCCCTTTGGGCAATGAAGAAAAGTCAGTTGAACCTCGGCCCAAGGGACTTTTACACAACAATTCCCCAAAGAGTCTGGTCTTGGTGTTTTTCTAACACTTGGGATTTTTTAATGTTCACTGTTAAACTACTACTGTTTAAGTACTGTTAAACTTAGTCATCATTGATATCCCTGATATCAAGAACCTTTTCTGTTGATACCCTGTTGCCCCAAAAGATCAGTATGCCACAGATTTCAGCTAATTCCAGCTCCTGTCAGACTTTTCATAAGACCCATCATTTTACAAAGTTTCCTGTGGATAATCCACATCCCCTCTGTGATGAATGTACCTTTTTTCACTTATGGTCGATACTGTCCAGAGGTTTTATTCACGATTGAGGCCAGTGAAAGATTCTCAATGGTGTGAGAGCTTCTGTTGAGCTGCTATGCAGGATGACAGATATTATGAGTTTTATTTTTTAGAATTCACTCATTCAGCACTGTGTGTTTTGCAGAGGTGAAAACTAGGGTTATTTTTTTCCTGTGAGGTACTTCATTCAACTTTTTAGCAGTGGCACCCCAGTAACATCCGCACAAATTTTTCCTCTAGTAGAGGAGGACCATGTTCGGGACCACTTGGCCAAACTGGACATTCATAAGTCCATGGGCCCTGATGGGATGCACCCGCGACTGCTGAGGGAGCTGGCAGATGTTATTGCTCGGCCACTCTCTATCATCTTTGAAAAGTCATGGAGAACAGGAGAGGTGCCTGAGGACTGGAGGAAGGCCAACATCACTCCAGTCTTCAAAAAGGGCAAGAAGGAGGACCCTGGGAACTACAGACCAGTCTGTCTCACTTCTGTCCCTGGGAAGGTAATGGAGAGACTCATTCTCTCATTCTAGATGTCATCTCCAAACAAGTTGAAGAGCGGGGGGTTATTGGAAGTGGGCAACATGTGTTTACCAAGGGTAAATCATGTTTGACCAATCTGATAGCCTTCTATGATGCCATAACCGGTTGGTTGGATGAGGGGAGGGCAGCAGATGTCATCTACCTTGACTTCAGCAAGGCTTTTGACACTGTCTCCCATACCATCCTCATTGGGAAACTGAGGCAGTATGGGCTGGATGAGGGGACAGTGAGGTGGATTGAGAACTGGCTGTGTGACAGGACCCAAAGGGTAATGACTAATGGAGCAGGTTCAAGTTGGAAGCCTGTAACCAGTGGTGTCCCCCAGGGGTCAATACTTGGACCCGTGCTGTTCAATATATTCATCAGTGACCTGGATGAAGGGACAGAGTGTATCCTCAGCAAGTTTGCTGATGATACCAAACTGGGAGGGGTGGCGGACACCCCGGAGGGCTGTGTTGCCATCCAGCGAGACTTGGACAGGCTGGAGGGCTGGGCAAGGAAGAACCTCATGAGGTTCAGCAGGGAAAAGTGTAGGGTCCTGCACCTGGGGAAGAAAAATGTCAGGTACCAGTACAGGTTAGGGGTGGACCTGCTGGAGGCAACTTCTGAAGAGAAAGATCTAGGGGTCCTGGTGGACAGCAAGATAATAATGAGCAAACAGTGTGCTCTTGTGGCGAGGAAGACCAACGGAATCTTGGGCTGCATAGGGAAGAGTGTGGCCAGCAGGTCAAGGGAAGTCATTCTCCCCCTCTACTCTGCACTGGTGAGGCCACAACTGGAATACTGCGTCCAGTTCTGGGCTCCCCAGTTCAAGAGGGACAGGGAACTACTGGAAAGAGTCCAGCGAAGGGTAACAAAGATGATTCATGGATTGGAGCATCTCCCTTATGAAGAAGGACTGAGAGAGCTGGGACTCTTTAGTCTGGAGAAGAGAAGGCTGAGGGGAGACCTTATCAATGCTTACAAGTATCTCAAGGGAGGGTTGAAGGAGGAGTGAGCCAAACTCTTTTCAGTGGTTCCCAGTGAGAGGATGAGGGGCAAGGGGCACAAGTTGGAACATAAGAGGTTCCACTCAAATATGAGGAGAAACTTCTTCACGGTGAGGGTGACAGAGCTCTGGAACAGGCTGCCCAGGGAGGTTGTGGAGTCTCCTTCCTTGGAGATTTTCAAGACCCGCCTGGATGCAGTCCTGAGTAACATGCTCTAGCTCTAGGCAATCCTGCTTCAGCAGGGGAGTTGGACTAGATGATCTCTATGGTCCCTTCCAACTCTATAAAAAATTCAGTGAAATTCAGTGAAATGCACCACACAAGCTGTCATTCTCCATGGCAATTGGGTTTGTGCTTCTTCAGGCTACCTGTCAGGGAAAGATTCAAGAATGAACAACCCTGAGTGTAAAGCCGGGCAAAACAAATGTGGTAATTTAACAATTGTGTACTTGAGCTATTTTTTTCAACTAAGCTGCACACTGAACATCTAAATTTTTGCCACAAATCTAACTCTTGGCACCAAATTACAGTGCATAAGGTTCTTGCTGTGGCATTCTCAAGCTACATAAGAGCCAGGGTGAAGCCTGTTTTGAAAAATTCCTCAAGAACTTCAGAATGTTTTCTAGGTCAGTAGTCTCAGGTAATTTTACAGCTAAGATCATATAGGATCGAAGATGAGCTGATGCAGAATCAGATGCTATAAGGCTTAGTTCTGTATTGTCTCAACCTTTGGCAAGTTGATTAAACTTCTGTAGTTTATTCTTTCCTTGGTATAGTGGAGATAGCAGTATTCTGTGTTGTAATGAAGAAGTTTAAAGACTATAAATATTTTGAAAATGCTGTTTGGGTACAAATGTTGAGGATTTCTTACCTACTGCATTCTAGTTATTTTTCCCTTTGTTACTCTTCCAACTTTCAGAGATTTTTTTTTTCTTTTTGAATGTGTCAGGAAGTTTCTATTGACCTAATTAGTCACGTAACAAAGTCTGACTTCATGGTAGCTGCAAGGTGTTGCTTTGCTACCAGCTTCCTCTTCTTACTTTAAAACTTTGGTTACTTCCATTCTGAAGAATTTAGAAGTATTACCTCTTTTAATTAATATTTTCATTCTTCATAGCCAGCTACTATGGCTTGATCAGCTGTATAGGAAGTTGTTGCTGTTCTAAATCCCTGACACAAACTACCACCAAAGAAGGATTTTTAAATCAGGATACGGTCTGATATGTTGCTATAGTCTTTCACATAATCACTTTTTGAAAACAAAATCAATTAAAACACAGCCTTTGCTCTTCTCAGGCTTACACTTAAAACTATAAACTGATAGCCCTTAGGTTATAATTTTTTTTCAGTTTTGCTTTTTCTTTTCACATTAGTAACACAAAGTTCAAGTGATGTATATAAGACATAAATGCTGTTCTTTGTCTTAGCAGCAACAGTGCTGAAAGATTTCATTTTAAAATCACAATATTCTAAACTGGGAACTTCCAAGTTAAACCCCATTCATAATTTTAGTTGAATAAAAAGAGTCAAATCTCTGGTTGTGCAGTCATTTGTACATTTGATTTCTACTTCTGCCTAAGCTCAGAGAGCCCTGTTTTGCCAATTATGACACAAGCTAACACCTTACAAGGTCAGCATGTCTGTGAACATTTTCTGTTCAGGAGAGCATGCACTTTTCAGATTTATGACATTCCAGCCAGTGTCAGTGTCCCATTGTGATAGAAAACACATAGTGAGAATCCTAGGTTTAAGGAAGTTGCACTGAACAAACAAGTCAGAGTGTGGCTCAGACTGGACAGAGTACCAAGGCAGGGGTCAGCTCAAGGGCCTACTGGAGCTCATGCAGGAATTAAGCTGAGCTTGGCAGAACAGAGCTCAGATTTTTGCAGTGCTAAATCAGAAGTTTAACTACAAAACTTCAAAGTACCATTGTAAAATTTTGATTTTGCTGAAGCCAAACCCAAATCCTGATATTGATTAGGCCTTAAACCTAGGCCTGAATACCAGCCAAGATATAATCCAACGGTACATCTGAGGCCTGCTTCCTTTTTTATATCCTTAAAAATATCTCTGTGGTGACTCAGATTTTCTAGTGAGGCTAAAGAAAACACATTTCAGAGTCTTGAGACTTTCCAGTATGTCTTCTCATCTGTTCTGTTCTCTTTCTCATCTGTTTAGTTCTCTTTGCTTTCTGCTGGTTGTGGTGCAGAAATCTTGATGCTTGCAAGAGAAGTAAAAAATCTCCTGCAATGAAAAAGAAAATTTGGATTTCATTTTGTTGTAAAGCAAGGTCAAAGATAGAAATAAGAGCATTTGAAAATTTGAAAGTGAGCTGAGGACAGCTAGGTTGTTAGATGAAATGGTCAAAAGCAATGTGCAGCCAGGTACATCTATGTTGTGGATGTGGCTGCTGAGAAAATCTACAACTGAAACATGATTCATTAGTGAGTTTTAATGCTAAGGTTGTCGTCTTGTTCAATGAGCAAAACTTATTCTAAATGGAGAACCTAATGATATAGAGAAAGCTGCTACTTAATATTCAGTCCTTGGCTCACAGTTTAAATTCTAAGATATCATCATGATATATTTACTGCTACCAAGTACCTTTTGATGTTCATTTTTAAGGTGGAGTGGTCTTTGATAAAAGCAGTATTGAACAACAACATGTATTTTCTTAACATCTGTAAATATTTTAAGTTCATCCTATCTTCCAAATATCCTATACAGTTATACAGTATGCTTTTCTGGAGAAAAAAAAAATAATGTGAGAAAAAAAATAGAAGAAGATTGTTACCATCTTACAGAAACTCTTTGCTTTAGAACCTCAACATACACAGAGGTAATGGAAATAGCCTATGAGCTATAAATACATTGGTCTCCTATCTTAATCCCCTCTATTAATAAGTATGCTGTCCTCCTCTAGACTGAATATACCCATTAAACCCACATTATAGATCTCAAAATACTGGCAGTTGTGCAGCGGGACTGAGAGGAAATCTGAAGAAGTGGGCTCTGCAACACGTAACATTTCTCCATGCTGGGCTTCTGTGCAGTATTTGGATGCTGAAGGCTGGAATATCTCAGATTGTGGATGTCTATATCACCCAGTAGAAAGTTTTCAGTATCTCCAGCTAGCTCTTGATACCCTCTTTGTATTTTGTTTAATCATAAACATTCTGGCTGTGTTTTCAGAGTTGTAGGCACACAGCATGGCAGTGAAATTTCAAGCAGAAAGGTCACATAGTGGTTTTCTCGGGGAACTGTGTACATTTCCTCAACTGTTCAGATGAGCAAGGAAATCTCTTTTCCGTGATGTCAGAGTGGCACATAATGGGGAGCAAGCTTTATGAAAACTCAGAGTGACTGTTTTGCTGAGGAATGCTGTGAGAAGTTTCTGTTGTACAAATACTAGAACAAGAGATTTTTGCAAGGTCTGAGTGAATTCTGTACAGTCTGGAGCAAAATTCTGTTCCCCTTTTCCTTCCTTCACATGCATTTTTTGAACTATTTATCTGACAATTACAGCCAAATCACAGTACCATTAGAAGAAATGCTAATGACAATAAATAGAAAACCAATCGTATTAGCTATAATAAACATAGCAATTAGTATTGTTACTCAGAAAATGACGATCACTTTTCTATGCCTTGAGGATACAACAAAACCCATGTAACTTCTAGATGGTCAAAAAACCTATTGTATTGCCAAAACACATAATAAGAATGGAGAGGAACTGATGTCTTTAAAATGTAATACTTATAAGGAATATTTGTTCAGCTGGAAACCTTTTGACCTGTTAACAAATGACAGCTGGTTGTATTAGGTATATTAATAATAATTCTGAAAAATTAAAGCTGCCTAGGGTAAGAGAAACTAGCCTCTGTCCTTACTAACATGTATTCACAGAAGCTGTAATTTAGCCACAGAAATAGAAAAAAGATATGTGGAAGAATTCAAGAAACGAGGTATGAGGAATTAGTCACAAAGCACCTACGGTTTGTTTGTTTTTACAATGAAAAATGTGTGGTGAATTGAATGAGGTAGTACTCAGAAGGGAACCCTTACTGCCCCCAGCCTTGCAGGTCCACAAAACTTCTTATGGATTTTTCAGTCTCATTGTCTAGCTGCAGGGATCTATATGTAATTTGTACATCAGCCTGGACATAAAGATGGAAGAAGCAAGCACTGAAAATAAATAACTTTGCAAAAAGACATAAAACTTTTTTTTTTAAGAGTAGAAAGAATATACCATTGGTGTCTTCTGCCTTTTTTTAGTGCAATTTTCTTTCTCCATATTAATCTCTGAACAGGTATTTTTCTGTGTGAATTGCAAAACCTTTGAGTTAGTACAATCTTACTGAGTCAGTGGCTATAGAAAGATGCTAGGTAGTGCTTCTTTTTTTGTCAGTTCTGACCTTATTTGGCTGCTTGAGAATGAAAGAGCTTAGGGGTGGCCAAAACACAGTATCTGCACTAAGGCTGCAGCTGGAGAATGATGATCTGATTTCTAATTACTGTACTTAACAAGAATCAAAACTTATTCAAAGACGTTATGCAAATATGGTTCTTTAAGCCTTGAAGCTGACAGGTCAGAATAAAGTGGGAATCCCAAAGGGAAGCTATGCAATGAGTACTCTAATCTGTTCAATTTCTTAGTCATGGAAACTACAGAGTAACTGGATTGTGAACCACTTCGGATTTAGGAAAACATGAGTGTACAAATAAAAATAAGGTCATCAATGATTGTATGTTGTTCTGTGTTACAGGCTATTTTTTGTTCAGACAATTCCATGTGATGACTAGTGGCACCAGGGCTTAAGCCTTTACAGGGTATTCCTTGTTTTATGTGAGTTTGTGGAAGGTCCCAGTTTCCATAGATGGTTTACCAAGAGTCTATCAGACCCATAAGCAGCTGTTCTGTCTTTCCCAATGACTACTTGCATTGTTCCTTGCTGATCTCCCTATGAACATCCTATGAATCACAACCAAAAGTTGCTGTCACTATGACTCTTTTATCCTTTTTCCTTCTTTTTATTTTTTTTTTATATATATACTGTTCCTTGATGATTATGATAGTAAACATAGATTATCATAACAAATATCTGCGAAGTAACTATTGATCCATGACCATCCTTTGAAAAGTAGTAATAACTGTGTTTTCCTGTATAAAGAATTATCAATTCTTTATATTCAGAAGATATAACCTTGCTCTGGCTAGTAGGCTCTTGCTAACAGTAATCAATAACTCTTCATTTCTGCATGTCATGTAGATTAGCAATGTTGACATTTTCCTGTTTTTGATTTAATGAATAATCAGAGCTGTTCTTTTTCAGAATTCATGGATGTCACTGCTTACATAGTTTCACAGGAATCTCTATATACTTTAATAACTAATTATTTATTGGCAATACATGAATGCGTGGCTGAAATCAAAGCTTGACTAAACTGTCATTATACATACCCATAGAAAAAGTATTCCAAAGGATATATAATCTTCGTAAATGAGAGACAAGAAGAGAAACAGTGTTGTGAAGTGTATTGACCAGGGTGGTTGTTGGCAGAATTTGGAATAGATCTCTGATCTCAGTTCTTGTCAAGTTGATTTAGCTGATATGCTATAAATGATTTATTGGATGATTGAGATTTCTTTCCATCATTTTGTATCCAACATGTCTCTGTTAAAGAACAGATAGAAGATTTGTGTTTGGTGGCTCACTGTGAAGAAAATTTTGCTAGTCAGCAATGCCTTCTCTATTCCTTGAACTTTGTTGTGACATGACATCCATGATATGAATGAGGCTGCTGCAAATTTTCTTGATACAGAAGTAAATAATAATCTGTTTCAGGAAGAATTTATGAACTTAAAATACCAAAAAATCTGATTTTTCCATGCAAAGCTGGGGTATTTTTGGGGGGAGAGTATTGGGAATTAAAATTGTGATGAAAGAAAGAGTCATGAACTTTTGAGTACGGGGTATCTCAAATTAAGAGGATATGCTCTATATGTTCACATATCAAATGACCCTGAGAAATGGAAATGATTACAAATCTCATTACACACTCATAACATATCAGGCAATTTTTAATAACTATATGGGCAAAGGCAATCCATGTAGATCTCTTAAACATTTACTTAATTAGCCCATATTCCTGTTTTCTTCAGAAATACATTTATTTTATTACATTTTTATATTAAATTTCTTAATATAATTGACCTAAAGGCTTAATAAGTAGCTAAATACTTGCAAATAAATTAAATTGAATACAGGCATAGAACTGTAGTCAAGGTGATCTGTGGGGTCATGGGTGATTAGCTATGTAGAACCGAAAAACATAGTGACAGGAGAAAAGGCTGTAAAGGACTAGAAAGGTTCATCTACTTCAGCCAGGTATTTGTCTAATTTGTTCTGAAAAAACATTTAGCTTTTAAATTAGAAACCCTATGCTCTTTTGATATCTGTCATAGTACTTCCCTATCTCCAGCAGTAGAAATCTTTTCCATGAAGTCCAAGTTCAGCCTCTTACTGCACAGCAAGTCTGTTTTTCATTGTAGCCACCAAAGGCAACAGTATATATTACTTCTTTCTTTCCCATTTGAAGTAGCCTCTCACATATTTAAAGACTTTAATCATTTTCCCTCCAGCCCTTTCCCTCTCCACCACTCTGCACCTCTGGCTTATGTAGTCTTTTCATCTTCAGATTAAATAAACCCAGTTATTTCAGTCTTTCTTCATAGCTCATGTTTTGCAGACATTTCATAATTCCTATTTTCCTGCTGTGGGCTGTCTCCAATTTGATCCACATGATCTTGTGAAGTGTTGTGCCTAAAGCTGGGCATTATACTTCAACTGCTTCAACTCCAGTCTTAATAAGAGTACTGAGTAGAATGGAAAAATCCATGTCTGATAATGTTTTTGCCATTTATATGTTTGCCTAACAGTGGACTTTTTTTTTTTTGCTAATAGTATGCCACTGCTCATTCATCTGCAATTTGTAGACTGCTGTATTCTCCAGGATCTCTTTTGAACACCTTTTCCATTGTCAGTCCTTTGCCATCTGATATTTCCTGTTTGTGAAACTGGTTATTCCCCCCAAAGTACAGAGCTTCACATCCATCTAACTGAATTGCATCTTCTTTTTCTTTTTTCTGGACCATGTTTTCAGTCTAACAAGATCACTGTGAATTCTAATTTTGTCCTCCATCAGCCTTGTAGAGATCCCATCTTAGAAATCCTTGTAGACATCCCATCTTAGCATTATCTTAGAAAGCAGCATGCCTTGAAAGACTCATCAGGCTGCTAATGCCTGGTGGAGTGGTGTCTGCTTGGTCTGGAGCAAAACTTAGGACTGCAGCATCTGGACTTTGATGATTCATTAATAGCTAGGGGAATAATTTTCAAATACTAAATTGAAAAAAGCTGTTAGTTACTGAGGATATCTTTTGCTTAAACATGCTGCTTGGAATCTGTGCAGTTTTCACCTTTGGCTCTTTTGTTTCAATATCAAGTGTCATGGAATTATAATTTCAGTTGGAAATTTCACAAAAAATCTTACACCTTGGAATAGATAGAGTAGAAGCTGCCTGGCAAAACTTGGCCACATCTACAGTAAATTGTAATAAAATATGGAGTGCTTAGTACTGCCACTGAAAATTCAGCATTCTGGTCTCTCTCTGCACTGACAAATTTTATAAATCTTGAGATAATTTTGTTTTTCCTAATTGATTGACTTATGGAGTTAACCAGCTTGGACAAGGTTTCAGATGGCATATTTGATTCCAGTATTAGTATTTCAGTATTTGAGATTTATTGGTTGGTTAAGAATTAGTCACCGAAGGAATTTGTGAATCATTCTGAATAATGAATAAATTTACGCTCTGATTGCAAACAGTTTGTGAAAAGGAACAAAGGAAGAAATTAATTTAAAAATGTTAATTCACTCAAATCCAATAGGACTTTTAGCCATCTTTTAAACCTTTGTAGAGTAGGGAACAGAAAAAAAAAGTGAGATCTTATGGTAGACTCCAGAGAAAGCCCAAGGTAGAGTGAGGATTAGACTTTTTAGTTTCTCTCTTTTGGTTCAGTGATAACTCTGGCTTTGTTTCCACATTAGTTCATGTCTTTAGAGTCCTTGAGGGTAGAATATGGGTAGAGGGCCTTGGAGAGCCATGTAAATCTCAAATTGAAATACCAACAGCCTTGCCAGTGAAGGGGAAAAAGAAAACAGTGACAAGATGACAGGTTGAGGCTTAGCGTGCAGTACTTGCATTTACTTTGCAATTTGTCTCAGCAGAATGATAACACACAATTATAATCCTGTTTGTTGACTGCTTATTCCAGAGCACTGTGTGTGCACAATACAGCATAGATGGGACATCACAAACTGAATATTGAATGCAGAACATAAAGCACTAAGCACTTTGTAAGGAAATGAGAAGGGCAGGCCAATAACATTATGAACTAGGGTTTTTCTTTTGGACCACTGTCTTAAAAATTAAATTATGATTCTTTATGTACATCTACCAGTAGGAAGTGCCAAAAATTTGTAAGAAGAAATATTATCTACAAGGTAAATATTGGGTGCAAACACAGAAATCAAATGAAATGAGTAATCTTTAGAAGTATAAAAGTCAAAATTGAAGAAAAGAACTAGGAAAGCTGAACAGTAATATTACTTATTTTCAGCTGTATGTCTGATTTCATCAGTTCTCTCAAAAACACAAATCAGCAATAAAAAATCTGCAGTACAAGGGACTGAAAAATGTCCAAAATGAAGTTTGCAAATTAAAATAAAAATCAAAGCTGTAGGGTTAGAACAATAGTAGAAAATGGACCCCAGAACACAGTCTGCCAAACCACGCGATTTTTCACATGAGAGGACCAGAGTAATAAGTGGTAATTACATGTTACTGGGAGGTAACACTGCTGAGTTGCTAATATTCTGACATAGGATGGTTGTGGCAGCAGTTTTTTTGGTTCACCTTATTTGAGAATGGCAATATTAGGAAATTCTGTAAATAATGATTTACTTGTATATGCTAATTTCTTGCTTTTGCCTTCTTCCTTTTGGCTCTGTCAGAAATGGTATTTGGAGGAGATATACTCCAGCTTTGGAAGAAAGAAGGTTTTCGATTTTACAGAAGTGGTTTGGTGTTGCTAGTGAACTGATCAAAGCCCTCTATATCTTCTGTGTACTTCTATGCCTGCTTGTGACTTGGTGTTTGATTGCAATGTGAAAGAGTGTTCTGTTCTTCAGTTGTATTTTAATTTAAAATATTACAGGTGTTGTCAAAGTTCTGTTACTAGGCTACTCACCATGGAAAACTTCATTTGATGGTATTTCCTTTTTTTTTATTAGTGATGATGACTTTCATATTACTTTTTAAGTTACAGCTCTCATCACTATGACTCACCAAAAATCCTGCTTTGCCAGACTGGAGGCATAGGCATTCAGCAATTTTGGCTAAAAACATTCCCAGCTCCTTCCTGGAGGCTGAGCCTGTGGTTTTGCATTTCTTTTGTCTAAACACAGAAAGACCACAGGCCATAGACAAAGCAAATTGTCTCTCCATCCCAAAGTCCTGGAGAGATTTACTGCTATATGAATGTCAGCTACACAGCATGTGCTTGGGCAGCGTGACTCCTCTCACAGATGCTGACTGTATGAGCAGGCTTTATGGTGTTGGTCTATAGTCCATATGGCTATATGGTGACTATAGAGAAGTTTAGGATTGTGTCACAATGCACAAAAGCCTGTGATTGTGCTCTCGGTTCTGTACTTAAAGTGTCTTGACCAAAGTCCAGCCTATGATTAGATTTGTGATCTGGACTTCTTGTATTATGGCAGATGAAATGCCAAGCAAGAGGCTTGTTCTCAGTAGTTGTTAGTTATCCCCCCCAAGCCAACAGGAGCTGCTGGAGCTCTTCCTAAGTTTGTATCTTCTGCAATTTGCTTTTCATACATCTGTATATCTCCGTGCCTGCATCTCCTTAATGAACTAAAACCAAGGCATTGTTAGCAAGGACGGTTAAAGCAAAGTGGTTGAGGGTTGTGAATATTTTACTGCATCTGCATCTGCAGCTTGCAGATCGATAGAACTGAGGATACATTTTTTATTTAAAAAATAGTAAGTCAGAAGCTTATACTACTGCTTTCCTGTCACTAACTTAATTGTGAATATTTTATCTTGAGCACATTTCAATGGGTTTTAGAAGACTAGCATAATCTGCGGTGACCTAAAGAAATGAGTTCAACAAACATTATCAATAGGAATGAAATTGAAAGAGGAGTCTAATTAAATAGAGGCTGCTTTCAGCCTACTTGTGAAGTAAACACTGATCCCTTAACCCCTTAACCCCTCTGATCCAAAGTTTTCAGCCCAGAGGCTATATCTGCCCTCTGTAGTGATGCTCATCTGCTGCGTTGGGCTATTATTCTTAGCTTTTATTGTTTGGTTAGTCTTTTTATTCCATCAGGTCTTCATATTTTATTGGATAAATTTATATATTCTTTGGAAATAGCACAACTATAAAAGAGTTGACAGAAAAGATTTAGAAGGTTATATTTAGTTCCTGAGAAACATTTCTTTCTATGAAGTCACTGATCCCAAAATCACCTCAACATAGATTTCATACTGCTTTCCATCATACAGTCCACACTGATGTACAGTAATGACTTGAGAAGATGTAATTTTGGCTCTCTTCTTCCCTCTCTGAATTACTGCTTTTCTTTATTTTTTATACATAAGCTCACATAATTTTCCTTCTCCATGCTTTTTTCTCAGCATTCTCATTTTAAATGAAAACACCTTTTAAAATGCAGCTGTATGTGACTATCACTTTGACACTGGACTATTTCTTTTTTTAGTGTCTTGTTGTTATCATCTGCTTCCTACTGCCTCCACTTTTTCCTAACAGCTGCCTCCAAAAATAACAATTTCCTTTATTCAGCTGTTTTGTGCATGATCTGTATGATAGTTGGTTTTGAGTTTCTGTAATTATAATAAGCCTTACTGCTGCCTTCCTAATCTTTGCAGCATTATTTTTCAAGAAAATATTTTCCTATTATGCATAAAATGTTTGAAGATTTCGTTCTCAGCACATTTCATTTGTAACTGCATTTTCTGTTTAGTATGATATTATCTCCAGGAGCTGTCTCTATGTTCCCTTTCCTACCATCAACACTATAAATTGAAGATGTACTTCTTTGTGTCTTACATTATCAATGAAAACTTAACTATTGAACAAATAGGGTTTATTTTGTTGAAAGATTTCAAATATCTCAAGCATCACGGATGACAGAAAAGAAAAAGGCAGTATAGGCAATCTCATTACCTTGGTAATTCAGTGTTCATATCCAATGCTTTTTAATCCATTTATCTGCAAAAGATGATACAACTAACCTGCTTCAGAAAAAATGGCATACACCTGGTTAGACTGCAGGATTAATGTGTTTTTTGATTCATAAAGATAATTTATTTCTCAAAGTGAAATAAATACAGATTTTCCATAATTTGCAGAAACCATAAATTTGAAGTTTTCAGCTAGGAACCGAGCTTCAACTTTGATTATGTCAGCAAAACCTGAAAGATGAATCTAGGTGTATAAATGCAGTATTTAGAGTCTGGCCTTTTGATTTTTTGATATATACCCTTGCTTTTTATTGGATCAGCTTCAACTTTTGCTTCTACCAATAACCATTCTCCGTAAGTCACTTCATGCTTCCTTCTGTGTGGCAGAAAGGATCCCGAAGACCTGTCATACACTTTTCCTTGAGATATTTCTAGCATTTGATTGTCAGTGGCTTTTAAAATCGTTTGACAGCTATGCTGGAAACTCACTGGACAGTGCTAAATGTCTCTACATTTAACACTGAGGAGATATGTACCATGATTGTTGGGAGAATAGGGAGTTATCTTGTTGATGACCTAAGGCAGACCAGAGCATTCACACTGAATTTTGTGTCATTTTAGAGATGCTGTATGGAGCAGAGAACCTGAATGGTAACTCTTTCCCCCTCTTTGTTACATGAGGCTGATGTACTTTCTACCCCAAACGGTGGGGCTCCCCAGCCACACCGACCCTAGTCTGTACTGGGCTCATTGGTTATCCTGAACCAGGTGTAGGACTTTGAACTTGTCTTTGTTAAACTTCATACTGTTCTTGCTAACACACGCTCCCATCCTGTCCAGGTCTCTCCGTAAGATGAGTCTCTTCCTGATGCATCCACCTCACCAACTAGTCTGGTGTCATCAGCAAACTTGATGAGCCTGCTTTTAATCCTGTCATCCATGTCATTCATGAAGACGTTGAACAGCATGGGGCCCAGTATCGATCCCTGGGTGACCCCACTTCTGACAGGCTACCACCCTGAGAAAAAAATGGTATTATTTCTCTTGTTTCTCAGCTTATACTCTTGAAAAGTCAATAACTAGCAGTTTGCGGTTCGGTTGTTTTTTTTGGTTTTTTTTTTCTTTCCCTAGTGTATTTAAAATGTAAAGTAAAAGTAAGTAAAATATGGTGCAGTTTATGCTAGGTGAGTTTAGCTGGTGGAAGGCAAAAGAGAGAAGGACAGATCTGTTTCTAAGATCTCTCGGCAACATGAAGGCAGGAATAGCTAGGAGGACTAAAACACAGTGTTATTTTCTTTTGATTATTTGTTGGAGAGAGGTTTTGCTGTTAGGTAATCCTTCAGAAGGGTTGGAGACGGGAAATTGTCCAACTGACTGGGTGGTTTTGTTAGATTATATTGGGACTTGGGGTGATATGAGGCATCTTTTATTTGATTTTCTGGGGAAAAAATGGAGAGATTGAGTTATATTTCTGTTCTCAATTATTAAATCATGTATTTTACTGTATTGTCAGGAGTTCTCAGCTGAGATCATATCCTGTCTGGCAGGACAAAATAAAAACACATAGTCACAACTGCAGTGCCAATGGTGTTACAGACCAAATAACATGGTTATGTCAAACAACTTGCCTAGAGACAGAGAACAGGTCAATGGCAGACGTATGTGCAGAGTTCAATCTCAGTCTTCAGCTACTGGTCCACGCTCTCTACTGAAAGAGGCTGATACTAGAAAAGGGAAGCTGCAGTCCCAGACCTTACATGTGGAGTTTCACTGGAGATAACGGTGGGAGCTCCCTCAGTTTGTATCCTTCTCTGTAAATGATGGGATTTTATAAACCCCAGCTGCACCTGTTTCCCACAGGCAGCTTTACTTACATGTACCAGCATATCTATAAATCCTGCAGTTATGATCAGTAAATTAAATTCTTCCTTCCACAACTTTATTCCTACAGCTCTGCTCTTACTTAAGATTTGGAGAACACATTACTCTGCTGGCAGCTGTGGTCTTCTGCACACGTGACTTCAAACTGCAGCGTATAAGCGTTATGTGTCAGACAATCTACTGTACAGGTTTATGAAATGCATTTCACAGCCACACTTCTCAGTCACCCCATTCCATTTAAAAATTTTGGCATTACTGTAATAAACAATGAAGCACACACTTCAGGAACAACACTGAGGACCTAGCTTCCTTGCTGAGTTTATTTAAAAAGATTACTTACTATTTGACTATGTAAAATAATAACAAGTGTTCTTGTGTGGTTTATTTCAGTTGTATTTGAAGCCGTTACCCCAAGGGCAGTGACTTTTCAGTAGTGATGGCTTCTGATCTTGTTAGGAACCCTCCCCTTGGAGCATCAGGCAGACAATGATAATTTTCCCCTCCTCTCTGAGCGGTGAAAAAGCAGTACCTGCTGCGTTCTGACACTTTTATGTCACCAATGGGCTGACAAGCTATACAGACTATTAAGCATTCCTTTTATGGGTGTCGTATTGTAATCAGAGTCTATTTTAGACTGTTTTTCCAAAATGGAAAAATTAAACTAAGTAAATTTAACGGACAATAACTGTCTTTGAAGAGACTGGGGATTTTGTTTGACTGCTGTGTCATCTTATTTTATTTTTTAGACCAAACTGAGGACACAGACTCAAGTAATGCAAATTCTTGAGACAAATCATTAGTTGAAACAGAAGTGGGGGGTTCCCTCTGCACTCCTTCCCCATCCACATGCCGACTGTGCCCAGAAGGTACTAGAAGAAGAAGAGGCTGCAAGACTTTTGAACCATCAGGCAGGTGACATCATCAGATTAGCCTGTCACCATGGTAGTGTGTGTGGAAGAGATAGTGGGGAGCAGGGGAGCACTACAGAGGAGCTGCGGCTCTTGCTGCGAAGAACCCTGCCTAAGTCACAAGCAGAATACTGTGTATCTGGTTGTGATCTCACAGGCAACATTGCTGTGTAGCAGTTCACTCAGCTTCATGACCATCCTACAAGTAAAGGCAATAATAAACTAACCTGGAGGGTCATGGTGTGCTGGTTATGTTGTACCATCACTCTTGGAGCTCAGTGTCCTTCTGCACCCTGGGCTGTTTGCGGTCTTGTACACGTGAGTCACAATGGTAATGACTACTTTGCTTACACAAGGTGCTCAGAGACTGCATGACATGGCAGAACTAGGGCGAAGCCTCTCCATTCTCCTTGAAGGGGCTATGAGTTTCTGCAGGGCAAGTGGCAGAGTCTAGGTTAGCATTTTTTTATTTTTTATTTTTCCACAGAAACATTGCATTTATGGTCCTGGCTTTGCAGCATGGAGAAATATGTACAGTGTGATGAATACACACTGAAGTGTAAGAAGTGATGTTCTTCAGGGAAAAAAATAAGTGGGAGACACCCTGCAGTTTCTAGCAAGGGAGCTTGTAAGTTTTTAATTTTTACTACTCTTTCTTGGTAGAATTGCTTGCTGATCTGATAAAAAAAATCTAACTCATACACATCCCAATACACACAACCTCTGCAAGTTACCTGCTGAAGAAAAAATGCACACTTTTTTTTTAGGCAATGATTCTCATTCCGTCTGCTGAATCCTGGACTGAGTTTTGCGTGAATTCCCTAATCAATAAAACATAAATCACCTTAATAACTGAGCAACCCATTATCAACAAAAAGGCCTCAGCTCCTGCATGTACAGATACAGTAAAGTTGTACAAAGCTCTGAAAAAACCTGGTGTGGGGTGAAGGAGTTGGGGATTACACAGATTCCATTCTGAGACATAATAAGAGGCCGCAATAATTATTCTATGGCCAAGTTACAAGAATACCTGGTAATCCTTGATGGCTTTTGGTGTTTTGATGAAAATACTGATTTGATATGTAATGAAACCCACATTTCTGAAACTACAGGATTCAGGTTTTTTGAGTCATCTCCTATGGTATTGCAAAGAACAGCGGACAAAATTATGCCTGCCTAGCTACACAGATATCAATAACTTTGCAGAATTTTCTGTGTTAGGAGTTTAAAGATGGTTTAAATGCCTCAAATTCTACTTGAACAATGTTATGCATTGCATTTCTCTGATGCCCCTTGCTTCAATATTTACTGCTGAAAAACAGTTATGTAACAGAAATTTTCTCACTTACTACTCACTTGGTTACAGTATGCTTATCTTTTATATAAATATTTTTTAAACATGCTACTTCCTAGATTACATTTTTTTAAATAAAACTCTGTGTATATGTTGGTACAAAACCTGCCCAAAATTGTGGATATCTCTTGTTTGTAGTCGAATAATGATTTTTGCTTCTGGACATTTCAGGTAAACACCAGCAGCATAAATACTCAAAGAGTGATACACTTCTCTGTTAACTGCCCATCTGAAATGGCCCAGGATTAATTGCCTTTTAAAAAAGGCAGAACAAGAGATACTTGAAAACTTGCTTCCTGCAGTGGACATTCGATCCATTAAAATGCAAAAGACTTTATTTTTTGAGAAAAAGCATTTAACTTTGACCAATTTTTAGGAATTTTAATATTACTTATATTACAATACAGAAATCTATCTTTCATACAATGATCCTGAATGTTGAAGGAGCAGTAACAGTTTGGACTTTATTCCACCCTTGAAGTATAAAATCTGGTTTCATTTGGTAGTCCTCTCAGACTGCCCCAGGAAAGTGCTGCACCTCTTTCAGCAGCCTTCATACTGATGGTACTTGTGCTGGTGACAAAGGCTCTTAGAGCCCTGGTCACCCTATTCCCAGTAAACAGTAGTAAGCAGTAAATGAACCTCAACTGGATTGACAGCCCTTTCCATGGTGCAGAGGGAGGCGAGGCTCTTGCATTGTCCCCATTTACTTAGTTCTCCTTCATTAGGGGTCTGGAAACCATGCTATACACCTGCAGCCCTTTCAGCCCTGTAAGTGGGAATACTGCAGCAGAAAATTCCTTATTGTACAAACATGACACAGAAACAAGGCCTTGGCTCCATACTTGAGGATTTCATAGAATCATTGAGCTTGGAAGGGACCTCTTGAATTCCTGTAGCCCAATCTTACTCAATGCAGGGTCAACTACAGCAGATTGACCAGGAGTGGACTTTTGGATGTCTCAAAGGATGGAGACTCCACGATCTCTCTGGGCAATGCGTGCCACTGTTCAGTCTCCCTTGCAGTAAAAAAAAGTGGTTTCTTGTGTTCAGATTGAATTTCTTGTCTTCAGTTTGTGTCCATTGCCTCTTGTTTTTTCAGTGGTCACAACTAAGAAGAACCTGTCTCCCTCACCTTTAGTCCCTCCCAGGTGTTTACGCATATTGATAAGACCTCCTGTAGCCATATCTTCTCCAGACTAAACAGCTCCAGCTCTCAGCCTTTCCTCATAAAAGAAATGCTCTGGTCCTGTAGCCATCTGAGTGGCCCTGCACTGGACTGGCTTCTGTATCTCCATCTCCCTCTTGTCCTGGGGAGCCCAGAAGTGGACACAGCACTCCAGATGTGACCTTGTCAGAGCCAAGCAGAGGGGAAGAGTCACTCCCTTGATCTGCTGGTGATGCTTTTCTTAATGAAACCAGGAAAGCTTCTTTGCCCTGAGGGTGTATTAGATTTGTTGTTTCATACTTGAAAAACAGCACCAGCATGAGCACAGGAAGACCTACCCAATAGTCAGTCCTCTGACCAGCTGTTGAGAAAACTGTTCCTTGGAGTTGAAAGCCTATTCAGCAGCATGAGCTGATTTCTAAAAGCAGTAGGGCTTATGTTCATACATCTTGCTGTCAGGACAGTACACAGCACAGAAAGCAGCTCAGCAAGCAGAATATAAGCCCCAGGTGGCAAAGCCTGAGAAATGAGTTAAATATAACTCCTTGAAATAGCTCTAATGGCCATAGCAAATAAGATTCTTATGTTAGCCTTAGAGATGATTATGTTTGGGGTTTTTTTACTCCTTTTTTAGTGGCTGTCTATGAGACAAAATTTATATTCTCCGTTTTAAAATGTAAAGGAAGAGGCCCATACACATGGAAGCAGATTGTTTTTCAAGGCAGCTAATAAATTCAGAATTCTCCTTCTCTGCAAATCAGCCATGCACATACTTGCAGATGTATTGTCATTATTTACTTGAAGGCTTTTCTATCACCTATAGTAAGTATGAAAGTATTGTTGTCTGAATACCTCTGGCCTCTCACACTTCCCTGCTCTCTGGGATCAGAAGTGTAAGTCTTCTAACATTGCTACTTATTTGGAGAAAGAAGGAAATAGCAGAGTAAAAGACACTAAGTTTTTCTGATCTTAAAAATTTTAGCACCCTTTTAGGAGGCAACAGATCTTTACATCCTAAAGATGACTACTAGGGATTCTTTGCAACAGAATTAATGGAGTGTGGGCCTTCTACAATTTCAAGACACCACTGTCAAGTTCAGCTTTGGAGAAAATTCACTTTCCTATGTAACACTTTTGCTTCTGCTCATTTTTTTCCAGTTGATATAATCTATATGGTGTTTCCTTGTTGCCATGAAAAGATCCCAGCAAGATTTTGGGAGGCTTTTGAAATAAAAGCTTACCTGACACTTTTATAAGATGAACAAACATTTCAGTTTCTTAGATAACCTGGAGCTGCAGCCACTATAATTCAAGATATAACAAGTCTCTTTGTTTCTAACTGAGGTCTCCAGCAGTAATTATGACATATACAAGAATTTTAAAATTTCTGAAATCTTAAATTTAGGTTACTGAGTAGCAGGAAGGGTGCAGTATAATTTTTAACTTGTGCTTTAACAGAAATAATATCTAAGGGAGAAAAGAATAGAAAAACTGAGAAAAAAAGGGGAAATTACATGTATGAGAAAAAAATGTAATGATTGTCATTAACAGAAGACCTGACTCACAAATTATAAATAATTTTTTTTAGTGAGATTATGGTTGTTTAAGAACTTGATTCGTCCTAACATGATCCAGACTTCTCTGAGCAACTAAAAGCATGATGTAGTCATACAGAAATGTGGTTAAATACAGAGTCATTTTCAAAGGTTTAGTTTGTGTAAAAGCATTATAAAAACAATTGAGGTTTTCCATATAAACTAACTGAATAGTCTTAAAGTGTCATCCTTTAACTCAGTTCTCATCCCAGATGCACTGGTTTATAATAAGGCATGGATCTGTGTGTGGAAGATATGAAGAGACCACTATGGGAAAAGCCTTAGAGAGCATGGTGCAGACAAAATGTAAACCAGACAACACCAGGATTTTAAGTCAGCTGTCAGCTTACTGATGAGAAGTGCCTTCAGTATATGGGAAATGGTTTGATATTAATAGCATGTAGTTGAAATACAACCTACAGGAGAGTCTGTTCTTTTCTTAGTTTCAGAGTTTAAGTAATGAGAATTGTTGAGTAGTGAGAATCAGCTGTCTTTAGGGAAATAATAGCTGGTTTAGACTTTAAAACTGAGAAGAATTTTCTGCTTAGATTGCCACTGCTGAATTAAATGACTGTGGAAGCTCCGTTGTAAGGTAATACCTGTATGTTTACATCTGAGTAGTAACCCCAGAGACTCCATGCCATAAGTGTTCTTCCGTGCCTGTGAGCTATGTAAACAAGTGCCACATTGCTTCTAACAGTTTTCTTCAGCATCAAGGAAAGATGAACTGATGTCAGCGGAAAAAGAGAATTGATTACAGATTGCTATGAATGGACTGATTTCGGAAATCACAGCCTGGGTGTAAAAGCGATGAAGGATAAATAGTGCCCTAATGCTAAGAACCATGTTTATGGAAGAATTTCACTAAGCATTATGAATGTTGTTTAGATTGTGATTGTCATGTAGTTATATTTTAGTTAGATTAGCCAGAAGACACAATAAACATTTATGCTTCCTTTATGCTAATTTTGTGCTGGGTTTGAGAAGATATGTGATGCTCATTGACATAGAGCACATTGGATCAAAATATGTTGAATAAATATAAAGTAGGAGAATTAATTACAAAGGTGCATTATTTGTAATAACTCCATATTAACAGCCTGAAAGTTATATTTACAGTGCTGTAAAACTCTGGTCTGAGAACAAAGGCAGATTGGCACATGGAGCTGAAGGACAGGGGACACATGTTGGCATGCTGGTATTTCGCAGTTTAAGCCCACTTGATACCTAGTTGTCCAGAGGAAAGAAATTAAAAATATGTGATATGCAAGGTGGGAAGGTAGCCATAAAGAGAGTCATATTGACAGTGCTACCTCCCAGTGTTAAAAAATGGGGGAAATAATAATATTAATGGAGATAGCCTTTGTACATTTGACTGTTAAGTGTCAGAACAGTCTGAAAATCTCTGTGTGGTGAGCTGATCCTGGCTGGCAGCTGAGCAGTTGCTCGCTTAGTTCCTTGCAGTGGGACAGAGAAGAGAAACAGAAAGGCAAAAGTGAGAAAACCTCTGGATCAAGCTAGAAACAGTTTAGTAAGTGAAGAGTACAAAAGAAAAATAACCAACCTACAAACAAACAATATGATGCAAAGGTAATGATGCCCAACCAGTGTCTGAGCAACAGCTGTATTGGAAAACCTGCTCCCAGCTTTATTGCTGAGCATGATGTTACATGGTATGGAATATTTCTGTGGGCAATTTGTGCCAGCTATCCCAGCTGTGTCTCTTCACAGGCTCTTTTCTACCCCTGTCCTACTCACAGTGGGAGCAGAGTGAGAAACAGAAGGCCTTGATGTTGTGCAAGCACTGTCCAGCAGTAGCTAAAATATTGCGCTATCAATGCTGTTTTATTTACACAATGCATACTGTTATGAAGAAACTTAACTCCAACCCAACAAGACACAGTACACTCTGTTAAACAGACTATCATTTAAAACAAGTACATAGGGTGGAGGAAAGAGCTGATCATGCTGAAACAACATGGCTGGAATGATATTCAGTGCATTGTGACACACTTGGATGCACCAAAATAATTACATTCTCTTGTAAATTCATTTAGAACAGCATTTACTACACGACTTCACTGAAGGTGGTTTTCATGCTTGCATAATGGCTTGTAGAACACAGTTCTTAGCCTTTCTCTCCAATTTTCACTAACATTTGAGTCCACAAAAGCTGTATTTTCGTATTTTCAAAATCTTGTACATGTGTAAGAATTTCTTCACTGGTAAATTCAAAAGTATACTGCTCTTCATCATGTTGAATGTAGGTTTAAGTACAGCAAGGGACCAATTGGTTTTGGTTTTGGTCCAGGTCAGGTTTTGGTTTTCTAGTAGGTCTAATAAGAAGTTCAGTTAATTGCCCATTCCACATTCACAGGTGATAAGTTTGCTTTCGTGCAGGATCAGTTCTTGGTCAATTATCTGGACTGTTTTTGATGGATGTTTAAATATCTGGTTGGTGGTGAAGGATTTATGTTGATGTAACATGGTGGAGTAAAAGACAAAGAAGATTTTTGGGTACTGAGAGTGGGTGAGCCGGACAGATGGTGGACACATACATATGTTTTTGGATTTCATGTGTGCACAGCCTTTACTCGTGGCAGCTTGGAGAGAAGGGCAGAGTGAATGTAGGGCAGTTTGTACCTGCCTGTATAGATCTCTCTCCTAACATAAAGTTCAGCATGATTTTCCCCAAGCCAGAAGGGATCCTAGAAATCTTTGACAATGTGTGATGTTTCCAAATGTCCACCTGTCTTCTTAGACACCTCTTTTGTAACTGGAAATTCTTGCCTACATATGTCCTCAGTCGCTTTTAGGCAGTGGTACACATTGGTCACAGGAACAACCAGAACCCCTCCTCATCCCATCCTCTAAAGCCCTAAAGCCCTTCCCTACACTGGTGATTGGGTCAATACTATGGAAGGTGTGGGATCCAAATGGAGGCAATTCAATCCTTGTCCTAGAAATTTCTCCTTATGGCCTTCTCCTTAGGTGGTGCAAGCAACAGCAGAGGACATCCAGAAAAAAACAGAGGCTTCCAATACAGAAGCAACCTCTGCCACTCTAGGGTGGGCACAAATTGGGACAATGTTTTTTGCCTCAAGGAGTCTGCAATACAAGGCCTGATCCTCTCTTGGGAGCTATGGATATGGTTTTTTGATTTTAATTTAGGAGGGGGAATATAGGCAGAGCAAGAGAAGGGTTGATCAGCTCATGAAACAGAAGGTTGATCAACTGATCATAGTGACAATCAGTATTTGTCACTTTCCTAAAATGATTGGTTGATGTCTTGAAATCTGACAAAAATATGAAACTCAAAACCCACAGACAATTTTCCTGAAGTCAGCTGTCCCTCCATAGTTGCATGTCGGCTTTAGGTGCAGTAAGTGATACTTCTACATAGATCTCATTGTTTGAGGTATAGTTTTATACAGAACTAACACTCATTTTTGTCCTTGCACAACTGTCTGTTTAATATCCTTGGCTTACATGTGCAAGTGTTACAGTTTCAGAATAACTATTCTAACTGAGAATATTCATTATTGCAATTAAAGAAAACCTAATTTGAGGTACCTTAGAATAGAATAGTTACAGTTTCTTTCACTGTTGGAGTTTGACACTTTTGAATTTGATTCCAAACAGAAATTTCTAGAATGAGTGAAGTCAGAGGTCTCTGACATACTTCTCCTATGAGTGATTATGAATAGGAGAAGTTCTAATGAATATTCATTGTGTAACCTTTACATCATTAGCAGAGAATTAATTCCATTCTAATTTAGAGAAAAGAGTAAAGTGAGGGCCATACCAAGAAAGTGTTCTAGAAGAAAATAGATAAAATAGAATGAAAACTTTTTATTTCATTAAAATGAATAACCCACCTGTGGGTGATGAAAGTCTATTCTTATCTTACACAAGAAGAAAAACATGGATGAAGGTAAATTGTAACATATGAAAAGGTTGAATTTAATTTAACATTTATCATGTAGACCAAGGACTCTGAAAGTCAACAGATATCTCTCTGTTCTGCAGAGGAATTTAAATTCCTAGACCTCTGTGTCCTTTGAATTCTGCAGTGTTACAGATATATAGGTTTTAGTTTGTCTGGCAGCCATGGTACAACATGCCAGATAGTTATATAATTTATACAATGCTTTCAACAACCCCACATTCTTTATAACCATAAAATAAACTCACTGTTAAACATATGAATTGGGAAACAGATGTTGTATAGGAAATCATTGGCTTTTATCCTTTGATGACAAAGGATCGTGTATATATATGATGAAAAGCAAGCATGGCTCCTGCCTTTAACCTGAAGGGGGATGAATTTTTACCAAAGTGTTCTCTGGATTCTCTTGCTGCTTTTGTTCCTACCAGCATCTTTTTATCTATGCTTCACTGTCATAAGGCAGGCTGAATATTGTGCCATCAGCACAGACTACTGACTTCTAAACAGTTTCCAGTACAAGCCTTTTAAGTCCACATCAAAGATGCCATCTGTTAATAGTGGTAGTCCTACTTAGAGTGCTCTCTTGGTTGTAACTAGGAAAGAATTCAGTACAAGCAACGGGGACTGGGCTTCAAACATTTTCATTAAAAAGAGTCTATCTGCTAAATTAAAAAGGAAAAGGATTCTTGGGGAATACAGAAGAAGTAACATTTGTGTATTGATTGCTGGCAATGAGCAGACTCACTCTATATGTCTCCTTTAAAGACATAAACCTAAAACAGTCAATGACCTGTTTGGAAATTTTGTTTACGTTTTCCAATTCATCCCACTCTAACAGTTTTTCTTTGGCCCTAACATAAGATTTTTGTTGCTTTGCTTTGCTATTTATTTGTATGCCAATGTATATTTTGTTTCCCATTCAGTTGTATTCCCAAACATATATATAAAAGCATTATTTCAGTACCATTGTTATCAATGCTTTAGTGATATATGAGTATGTAGTGATACATGACTCTGATGAGCTACTTTTTCCTTATAGTAAGGGTTTGTTTGCTTGTATAACAAGGCTTTCTAAATGGAAATAAGAATAAGTTCTGACATTGAACAGAATTGCCAGAACAATAAGTTCTAACACTGGTCTAATACTTTTCCATAACATATTAAGGGAAGCTACATCCCTGAACAGTAAGATCGTTCAGTTATTTACTAAAATCCAAACTGGAAATACAGATAGAATTATCCTGTTTCACAGGACTCCTCTGTTTCCAATGAGCCTTTTATTTCTTAGTTTATTTTTACCAATTAATATAAAGCTATTTAAAACAATCTTTTGAGAGCCTGTTGTATGCATAGCAATGAAGAATAGAACAAAACTATTATGTAACACACTTTGAAATAAGTTTATTTTAATGTGAACTCTTTTTCCATCTCTAAAAGCCCACTTAACCTGAATACATAAGGAGGGCAGAAAATCACAAAGAAAATTATGTAATGAAAAGAAAAAAACATTTAATTATTTTGAAGAGCATATCTTGTCACTTTTGAAGACTATGTCTTGTTTACTGAAAAACCTGAATTATTTTTGATTGATTGTATTGTTTTTCATTAATATTTTGCCTCAAGCTATGAATCATTGAGCAACTCAGAGAGCTGGTCAGTGCTGACTCTGCTCCCTTTCCGCTGTTTCTAATAGACAGCCATGTGAAAAGGACGAGGAGCTGGTGACATTATATTATGGGACAGAGGAGAAAAGCTGAGGACAGCAGGCAATGATCAATATGGGGTGAATTTTGAAAGGAAATGACCCACAAGTGGGTAGCAGTTTCAGAAGGATTTGGGCTCTTCAGCAGATCCTGTGCAGGCAGCATTAAATGAATTAATGCTTAATGCCCTGTATAGTTTAATTGTTATGGTTTCCTTTATAGCTTAGCAATTATAGAACAAGTAATTACTTTTTAGTTACATCGTTAGACTTCACCTTAAACCACCAAGTACGTAAATAAAGCATTCTATTAACTTCATTTTACGCTTTGGTCATGTAAGTAGAAGTGCTGTCACTCTACCCCTGTGTATAAAAAGCTTTTCAGAGATCTTCAGGAGAGTAAAGAGGAGTTTTTAAAATAGGTACAAAACTAATGAAAAGTTTGTAAATGCATTGGAAGTAAAAGATCAGTTTTGGCTTTTTTCAGGTTAGTAGCAGGACACTGTGTGACTGTTTACTAAGACTGTTTTTATTGTGTCTGTGGATCATATTAGCAACCTCAATCAGTCTGAAGATTGCAGCATTGGGGTCAGCCTGGCCAAGTGCGGAATTAACTTCCCCTCAGTGCACAAGCCAGCAACCCGCATGAGTGAAGCATTGAACAGAAGTGTACCTCAGGTCTGGGCAAATGCCATAGCATCAGAAGGTGAAAGCTGCTACTTATGAAGCTTTGTAATGGCTGAGGCAGGAAAAGAGAAGGTTAGAGCAGGGTAACTGGTGTGAACCAACCACATTTTTGGAAATGAAAAATAAAATAAATGGAAGTATTCACCATGGGCATAAAATAAGTAATGGTGCAAAGACAACATACATTAGAAGAAGAAGACATATATTTGCTAAGCCTTGATACTCTTAAACATGTGTGAATTCAGTTTTTAATGCATGGCAGCTTTTTGCAGCTGCCATGTTTTCCTCATGTCTTTTGCATAAGAAATATCTAAGTTTTACATTAGTCATATTTAGCAAAGAGAATCTTCAATGCTTGCCTGTCTTTTTTTTAATGAGAAAATTATGCCTAGATTTTCACAAAGCAATCTTTTATAAAAGATTGTGTAATACAAGATACTAGACTAACATCAGCCACACTTTAAGATAAAATTTTTTAAGTCGTCACTCAAATTTTTATTTACTTCTTTTTCAGGTAGTCTTTCTGAATAACAGAAGGTACTGAAAATATAAAATATGAGGAAAGTAGTCTCTCCAAAGCTTTATTTCTGTGGGTTTTTTCTGGTTTTGTTTTTGTTTTTTCCTTTCAATGATACTAAATGGATTCTGCAAAAAACCTGTCAAGTTCTCAGTATGTTACATATTAGTCAAGCTATAATTCTTCCTGCCCATATTACAGCATGTTACTTCCTGATGACCTCTTTGGTGCTAATCAGGCATAGAGAAAGGTGCCAGCAATTTCAGTGCGATAAGTCTATGGTACGTCTTCTTGTATCACACTGAGAAAATTAGAAAACATGTCTTTTATTTGCAAAGAAAAACATTATTTTAAAAGATATTTGAAGAGTATTTAGATAGCCCAAGGAAAGCCCCAGTCATCAGAAAGCCTATTAAACTGTTACTATATTGGATTAATAGCTCATCAGTCAGACATGAAGTGCTGACAGTTAACCTGAGCTTTGCATTTCTTTTTAACCTTGATTTGGATTCCTTTGTCAAATCCTCAGAGATTAATTTAACATAAAATGCGTAGAAGGTCCAGCACCGTTTCTTCCTTTTTTTGCTTTCACTTTTTCAAAATACAAAATATTTTTAATCTCTGTTACTCTTAAATGTTTTTATAAAAGTCTTATTGACACCTGGCAGATTGGCTGTGAAAAGAAGTGTTGAAGAAAGTGTTTAACAAATTAAAGAGAAACTCATCAGGCTGCAATGAACTTTTCAAATGCCTGCTTCCATTAAAAAAGGGGGGAAAAAAACCCTGAGATTTTCACTGTCAAAACAACTAGTTTGTTTTGAAAGATCACTAGAATATTCTGTTCCTCTGTGTATCACTTATACTGGTTTCATTTCTTCTCAGAAAAGAAGGGGAACAGTTAGTAATTTACCACAAAGCCTGAAAGATCACATTAAGTTCATAAAATCGAGCTTTTGGGCTACTTTCTCCCTTCCTAGAATGCATTTCAACAACTTAAAAAGCAAAGTGCAGTGGTGGCTGTAAACAAGTGATTTAGGGATATCAGGCAGATAACTGGAAAACTGGAGAATTTTTTTTTGCCACTGGAGAAATTAACTTAAACTGCCCAAAAATGTCCTTTGCCATGTACTTTGTCTTTCCATCTTTTTGAATATTACAGTTTGCACATCAAAGCAGTTTTACTTGGTGGGGAGTAAAAAAGGGAATGCTTACATAGTGTATTTGCTGCTCCTTTGAGAGTTAACCCTGTCAAAACCAGTTGTTCACCCACCTTTGAGGCTCTGGTTCTGCTTTGTGGGATCATAAAGGCTTGGTGGTGGTAACTTTTGAGCACTGGGCACATGTAAGCCTTAAGGAGCTCTGTGTGCTGTGATGCAGCCTCATCTGCAGCTTCATCTGTTCTTAAATTCATCAAAGCACATGCAAATAGGTTAAGTTTGCATATGACTGTTTTAAAAAGGGCTCTCTTGCTTTAGCTCTGGCCTTTCAGTAATTTGGACAGTACAAAAACCACGGTTTTTGCTCTTCAGTATAATGTGTGAAAACAGAAATGTACGGTAAATCTATAACTATAGAACATGGAAATTTATACAAAATATATAAATAGTAGTAAGGACAGGAATCCTGATCAGAAACCCACCCTGATTACTACTTGATTGAACAAAAGACATGTAAACAGACACTGTCAGTTCTCTTTGACTATACATTCAGGCATTTGTGTATAGCATCCTTCCTGTCTTTAGACCCTTAGGTTTCTGTCAATGCTCATATATGTTGTGGCATTCCCAAATCATCCCATTTTTTTGTTTGCTCTGTTCCTTTTTCATCTCCATCTGTTCTTCCCCTGCTTTCTTCAGCACTTGTAAGCCCTCCCTGGGACATCCCAACCCATAGCTGCTCCCAGGCAGGTGCTCCGTGATACAAAGATGAGTTTAGTAATTTTAGTATGGCTGGATCATCTCACCATTTCCTCAGGAAGAATCACCACTGCTGTTAACTGACTGTCCTTGCTATTCTGTAAGGGACTCTGGTGGATATCTTGTGTAAGAATATTCCCCACATGAGCACTTCTCGGTGACTTAAAATTTATTGTATATTTGTAGCTAAATAATCCTAAATGTGTGCCTTTTGGAGGGTATTTCATAAGTACAAAATAGTACTAGGTGGAGAACAGGAGAAATGTACAATGTCATGTCAATTTAAAATGATAGTTTATTCTACCTGATTTATCATCCAAGACTTTTGTCCAGGCTGTGTTACAGCAGAACTTTAAAACACTTAGGACTTTAACTAATAAGAAGTCTTGGTTTAGTACGTTAATGATTTCTAGGCAAATTAAATTTTAAAAGCAAAATCTGAAAAGCATCACTCAAAATATCTGAAAAAAAGATTCAGAAAGAGATATCTTAGTTGTGAGTTGTGTTTACATATGTGTGTATTTGCTCATGCCTGCTACCAAAAATGATTCAGGTTCATTTAAGAATGGCTAAAATAATAAGAACAAAGAAAGGGTTGCAAAATGATTTGTCAGCGATGATAAAATCTGAGGCATGTGTCTTCCTTTATCTTTCATGAAAGGAAACAACTAAAAAATGGCATGAGCTAATCTCCAGCTTTTGGTCCAAACCTAAAGAACCACTCTCAAATTTTCAGAACAAGAAAATGTAATTATAAAGAGTATCAGCAGATGCCACAGAACCTTTTGCAGAGTTCTGCACAATCCCCAGGCACAGGAAAAATTCACATCAGAAGAAAATTAGATGAGAGATAGAGAGAAAGCAAGTGTGTATCTCACAAAATGGGTCCCTCTAGATTGTTGTGCATATGTAAGGCAGTAGATAAAAGCCATGGTAATTTTGATCTCCCCTCTCTTGGGAAACATTTGTTTATAGAGTGTAATTTTTGGATCCTAATTAATGTGAAATTTCAGTAGCAGAACTGGTTTTAAATTCTTTTTGGAAGAAGCTTTGAAAAGCAAGGCCTTTGAGCAAAACTTCTTGCCTCAGTCCTCATATGAACAGTCCTCAAATGAGATGTTTTCCAGCGGAGACATTCTCATATAGCAGAACAGTAACATAATAAATATTATGGTAGACTGTTGTAGATCTAACAATAAAGGGAAAATAACTTTTATTCATGTTTTAAATGCCAAATTCTTCACATTAGCGAAGAATTTCCCTTATATGTGTTTTTCTGCACAGCCATTGGTTCTTAGGACAACAATGTTAAGCATGAACAAGCCTAATCTAGAGGTTAAGAGATCTGCAGTGCTCTCTATTATTTTACTGTATATCCCTGAGTAAGTCACCTAGGACTGAACTCCAGGAAGTATCTGCCAAAAGTTCTGGACAGGGCTCCCATTTTGGAAAAGCAGTAATGGAGGAACAGGATATTTGTTCTTACGCAGGCAAGTCCCAGAATGGCATCCTCAAATGGTGCCTCACTTTGGGCAGCCATTTAAAAATGAAGAAACACCTTGGTCCTAATTTTGCTGAGGGCAAGCAGTGCTTACCCGTGTTCTGCCAAGAACTTCGCTGTTGAGAGATGTAGTGCAAGTTCTCTATGGCACTATGCTCTTAGGAATGCAGGACATGATGCAGAGTCCACTGGAATTTATTCCAAATACCAGTCAGGGATCTTGTAAATCAAAGTCTCCGTTCATTGCTTCCTAAGGCAGATGTAGTCTCTTCAGCCTGGGAAAACAAGTGTAGAAATGCAACCTTTCTACAAGCTACCTTCAAACTGAAATTAAAGGTCTCTCAGATGTGATGGTACCTGTTTTAAAAGATGGACTCATATGCCAGACAGATACAAATGAAGTAGAGGAGGACCATGAAGTGTGGCAGCACAACAAATCTGCTATGTCCTGTCGGATCTCTTGTTTTCTCTGTAGCGTACAACTGCGATACAGCTTCTCACTGTCCACCATTAACCTCTCAGGGTGGCTACCAGCAGGGGAAAACACCCCAAACTTGATTCTTGTTTTACATTTCCTTACTCTGCCCCTGTTTCCATGCCAGAGATCATGAGTCGGAAATGAAGGCCAGAGTCCCAGGACTGTCTCTGTTCTTTTCTTACTCAGACTTGCTAACACAGCACCTAGTTTATTTTGGTCTTCATAGCATAAGAAAGACAAAGAAATAAGAAAAGTCATTCATTTCTTTGCCTCCTTTCACAGCTCTGCTTCATGGTCTTACCTTAGGCTTTCTTCATCACCTGTAGTCTAAACATTTCAAATAAAATAATTGATGCCTCTGGTCAGATATGTAAAGTTCCTCTTCCTACTCTTTCCTGATTTTATGTTATCTCCATTTTTCCTAAATTGTTCAAAGGGGCAGGGCAGAAATAGATTCAGGTTGATTCTGCTGTTTCTTAGATGTCGAACCCAACACAATAAAACTTGGTCCTTTGAAGTCTTCAGCAGCACCAGTATTTAGATGTGTATATACGAAACCTGGGTAAGAAGGGCTTCCATATGAGTGAATGCCTTTATAAATAAATATGTGGCAAATCCCTGACTTCCAAGAAAGACCTCTGCCAACCAGCATCTCTTTCATTTTCAGAAGGAAAATATAGAATGAAGACCCCATTTTAAGCTTTTCCTTAGGGGAAAAGTCAGTTGTTTAATTGAATGAAACTGATATTTGATGTACACCGGAGTCTTCTGGATTGCTTCACATCTCATTGAGAGACACAGCTTGTGCCTCAGCCTTCTTCCTATTTCTTTCATGCCCTTCTGAAGGACTAGAAAATAGGATAAAAAAATAATTGATGCGACTTTTTTTCCAAAGTGTTCTTGCAAGTAAACAAAATAATAAACTGTAGAAAATGGAAGAGCAAACAGTAAAAGATATATAAAGCAGAATATAACATACTGTATATAATGGAACAGTTAACATAACTCTGAGCATACAGTAAATAACAAAGTAAAATAAGAAGTGATTTGTGTTTCTGTGGATTTTGTATTGTTCAGCATTTGAGTCAGAAGAGAATTCAACTGATGAAATGTAGCATAATCATTAAACTTTATTTATTAGGTGGAATTTTACAAAACTAAGTAAAGCATAATCTGCATTTTAAGGAGATTACAGTTTAGAATTAGAAATCACAGAATTACATAGAATCATAGAACGGTAAGCGTTGGAAGGGACCTCTAGAAATTGTCTAGTCCACCCCCCTCCAAAGCAGGTTCACCTAGAGCAGGTTGGACAGTATTGTGTCCAGCTGGTTTTTTAATATCGCCAGGGAAGCAGACTCCATCACTTCTCTCAGCGGCCTGTATCAGAGCTCTGTCACCCTCAAAGTAAAGAAGTTTTGCCTCCTATTCGGAAGGAATTTTCTGTGTTTCAGTTTGTACCTGTTGTCTGTTGTCCAATATCAAAATATCGTTAAAGAGAAAAAAGTAACACAACTATTTCTGCTTATGACTATGTTGTTTTCTCAGAACTGTAAACGCTGCTTTAAGATCTGCAATGCTAAGCTAAAAGAACAAATGTTTAACTAATCATAATGAGTTTTCACTGAAAAGATGAGAATAGCTTTAGGTTTTCAAACTGGTTAATATACTAGTCAGATCTTTTTAAAGAAGAAAATATAAAATGCATTCTTTTCTTTACAGAAAATAACATGTCTGTGCATGTCAACATTGCCAGTGCATTGAGACAAGGCACAAAAAAATAACGTTACAGTGGAAATCAGTGAGGATACACAAGTTAAAGATAATGTTGCATTAGAAAAGAAGCATGGTGGAATTATTGCTTGTGTTTATTTATTCTGTTGCATACCATCTTGCTCAGATTGTTGCTAGTAGTGGTAACATTTGTGCTATGTCACAGTTTGTTCATATTTATAGGCCTGGAAATCCTTTTTGCTCAGCTGAGGGAGTGAGGTGGCATGGGAGGTGTTTTCACATTGCTTTGGACTGTGTAGCCCCTCCTGTGTGATAGAGCTGGTGTTTAGAAATTGTGAATAATCTGCTCAAAGAAACCATAGGAATAATGAGCACAGGGATATCTCAGTCTGAGATGTGTTAGTTGCTATTCAGGGACTCAAAGAGAAGCGCATTAGCAAGCACTTTAGCAGTAAACATGTGCCTAGGGCCTGCTATCCTTCAAATTTAAGGATGCATTTAGGGACTATTGCCTACATTAATAACAGAAGAAGAAGATTATTTTAAACAATATCCACAATGTGTCAGTAAGGCATGATCATTCCAGGGTCTGCATTATCCTAGATGAAAATGATCCTCTTGAGTGCCTTCCCATTTTATCTGGGCAGATTTAGCCCCCACCAGCCGACACCTTGAATCTCTGGGATTGGCAAAAGACGGGTGAAGTGCTTCCTTTTCTCCTGTAGGAAACATGATGGCTGACCACATGTCTTGGAGAAAACATGAAGTTATTAATCCTTTGATGTGGCGTAGCCTTTGAGGTGTGCTGGAAAGCAGAGATCCTAGCCAAGGTTGAGTGGTGGTTTGGATCGTGAAGCAGATTCTGTCTTACTGTAAAAACACCTTAAATAGGAAAGCGCTTTTGTGCTCAGTCAGTCCTTGGGCTTGATCCAATTTTAAAGACAGGAGGAGAAGCTTTTCAATGGCTGCACTGGGAACAAGATCAGCCCTCTGATATTTCCAGGCTTTTAAATTTTTCTTTTTCCTTCCAGCTCTTTTTTTCACCTTTGCTTTATTCAAAGCTGCATATAAAAGCAAAGTTTGGGATACTTCAGTGAAGAAATCTTACAGACACACGAAGCAAAGCTGACTGTAACATTAATTTATCTTTATACAAGAAAAGCTCCAATTATAATCAGCAAGCAATCTGCATGTGTGAGGAATTTCAGGAACTGAGGATGACCCTGCTAGAGGGGGGACTTTTTCTTTCAAGTCTACTGCATTGTTTTTCCAATCAATTGTTTAGCATTTAACCGATTGGCTTTTGATTTAATTGACATTGACTGCAATCCTTTTGTTCTTTGCTCTATTGCAGCTGTAGCTAACACACATCTGATTGATTATTCTTCGAGTGAGCCCAATCGTTTTCTTCCTAGAGAATCAAAACCTGATCCAAAGTCCTTAAGTTTTCTTCATACTCTTATTGAGTATTTTGCTTGAGTTAGGAACACAGGGCCATTAGTTTAATGAATAACTGAGAGGCTAAATGATTTATCTACCCAGTATCACATAAAAAGTCACCGGCAGAGTCAAGGAGAATCAAGTCACTTTTTCTTTTGCCACAAGACTGCACTTACTCCTTATTTCTATAAAGATCCATCACTGTGTCCAATTTGTATCAGTATGGTAAAGAATCTTTGAAACAATAAAAAAGTGTACTTGCCAGGAACTAGCAACTGATGTCTCCCAGTATTGCTACCCTGTCCAAATAATATCCCGGGGATGTTTTCTTTTTATTAATTTTAAATGAGTAAAATTCGTCTTGATTTAGAATTTTAGAACAGAAAGTATTGGCAATTATGATTACATCTTCTTTCCAGCTTATTTTGTCTCCCCCTACTTAACTCTCATGTCCTAACTTGACACCCTTCCCTCTGCAAGTCTTGATCGCAGTATTTATCTCTGTGTGGGTAGGCTTTCCATGATGGAATTTTAGTACAGCTCTTGTTTTTAACCAGATAGTGTTATTACTTCAGGTGCTTCTGAGCAATATACCATTAACACACTGAAGTATTTGCTATCACTCCTGCTACTGCTGTGGCAGAGTCTTCAGGAAGCCAGTAACTGGGTATCTTCTCTTGAGAGGGCAATAGTGACCAGGTTTATAAACAGAGATAGGTGTTTCATGGGATTTTCAAGGGATTTGTATGAGTTTAGCACTTCCACTGACTCTGAGACTTCCACAAAACCCACTGCCGGCTTTTTGTACAAGACCTTTCTTAATAAATGGAGGCTTAAATATGGAGTTACATGATGGGTTTACCCAGACATTTCATTCATGCGTTTGTGCTGTATGAATGTGTGTTTGGAGTCATGCAACAAGGATAAGTCACAGTGTTGCCCTGGTGCCAGGTAGACCATGTCATCTAGCAGATCATCCTGTGAAGTAGGACATTTCCCTGACAACCAGAATCTTTGTAGACCCAGGTGAAATGGATGTCACATAGGAATATAGCAGCAATCTACATGGTAGGGATTCAGGTTCCAAATAGAAACACTGGAAAAAGGAAATCCTTTTAGATAAGCTTTTTTTTCTAAAAAAAAGGTGAAGAAGACTCATTTATTTATGCTGTAATGTATCAGTTGAACTCAAAAAAAGGTTTATTTTCTTGTAGTCTTTAAGAATTAAAAACATGTTGCTTAATTTCTAAATGACCTACTATTTTGAAAAATATAATTTTTTTTAATGTGGTCAAATACTGGAGGTTCCAGATCCTTTTTCTTCCCTAATTGAAAGCTTTTGCTGAGTTTGACTCCAAATCACAAAATATTTCAGTAGTCCTGAACGTCTATTTTTAATTTATATCTTTGTATATGTTTGTGTATTTGTTGTAGTCATGCAGAAAATGTTCATGCTATGACACGAGGAAACAAGGGAATGAGAGTAATCAAAGTTCTTGGCGTTCCCATTATTTTTTCTTAAAGAATTCCCTCCGAAAATATACTGTCCCATGTTCAACAGGGGTTTCATTGTGTTTTAACAAAATCTGACTTTTTCAATTATACTGCACTCTCTGGCAATGTCTCATTTTTAAAACACTTTTATGTGTCTGTAAATAGCACAAAAAAGGTAATTATTACTGACCTTTTTTTGCTACCTTCCACCCTTCTACCCCCACTACTACCTCCACCCTTCATTGTGGAGAACAGTTTGTGATTTTGAAGTTTTTACCACTGGAACTTTGTAAGTAAGGTACAGTCTGCTTATCTACCTTCAATTTTCTGAGAAGTTTCTTTACCTGGATGTAAGTGTCTGTCTTTCTTTCCCTCTCACATCCTTCCTTTCTCTGTTTCAATGAAGGAACAATGGCAGAGAATTAAGATTACAAATGCAAAAAAAACCCTGAAGGTTTTACTAAGTAGAAAGTAATTTTACCATGAGCATAAGAATTGTTGTTGAGCAAAACGTAGGTAAGAGGAGCTGAAGAAGAAGCAGATGTGGGATGGCACAATAGGCTTGAGTTAGTAAACAGAAATAATGATTCAGAAAAGTTTTCTTCTCATGACTCTATTGTCTTTTTATTGACATTTTTATCTTCCACAGGTTGTTGACATAGTCCTGATGAGCTGATGAGTTGTTAATACTGCTTGCTTTTTGTTTCATTAAATGTAACTCATTAAAAATGGAAAGAACAAGGATATTAAAAATATGATCGGTAAGCAGAATTCTGAACAGAATTAATTTTAAAAACTTTTTCCAAAATATCTATAAATGAGCTCCTTAAAATGCTGTATTGTGAGAGATAGGGTGGTATAATCTCCATTTTACTGCACATCCAGCGTGGAGCAAGATATGCTTCATTTGCTAGTTTGCCCAAAGTGTCACTGGCAAAATCATATTTTGTATCCAATCTTTAATTGTAAAATATTTAAACATTTTTTCCTGTGAGAAGTCACTGAAACAGCTGAATGGAGTGTCTCCTTCAGCTGCCATTTCCTTATTCCCGATTTAAGAGCTTCACTAATATGGAAGTTGCACTTAATTTTCATTTTTTAAATGAACATAGGTTTCTAAGTGGCTCTTGGAGTTTGTTTTGGACAAACCTTTCTAGGTTGTGTTTAGGTAGTACAGTAACTCAAATGTCATATCCCAAAATATGTCAGTATGCCAAAACAGAGATACGTACAGGGATAGAGTTAAGCATGTGGTTCAGTACTTTGCTGAGTAAGAGACATGACATCAGTGAAAGTAAATGTAGCCTCAGGGAAGATCATGTCTTCACTGGCAGTAATTTCTGCTGACTATGAATATTTCCTGTTGTGTAAGGACCAAGTTAAGTTTTGCAAAGGTAAAGAAAATAATTAAAAGGGGAAGACAAATCTCCAGAACAGATTGAAAAGTAGGTTTTTCTTTTCTTTTTTGTTTTTCCCAGAGCTTTTATCTTTTATTGTAGAGGAAAAAGGTAAGACTCAAACGTTTGAACCCTCTCTAGTAGTAACAGCGCTTAACACCACAAACACATTTTACATCTACCCATTCAAAAGAGTGGGTAAATTTGTTTTGGAATTTCATAACCTACTTTGCTGTTGCAGTCATTTTATGTTCTGATCCCTCTGACACCTAACACTCTATTATAATTTGTTTTGATTGTTTAGTGGCTTGTGTTGTGTAGCTTGAAATGACATATAGTACTGAAAAATGAAATGCATTAAACATATGGTGTTCAGTTAACACATCCTCTTTTCTTTTACTTCTTTGTTATGATGTAGGGCAGGCTTTCCCATCTACTGTTAAAAATCCTACAGAAATGAAATATTGATGGAAAGGGGCTATCAAATGCCACCAGCAGTTACCAAGGGCTTAAATTATTTTTTTTCAGTCCAAATCCTAATGTAACCTTTACATCCCTGAATAAAATATTGAAGTTGGTAGGGGCCAACACTCTCAAAACATCCCTGAGTTTGGCCCTCTGTAAAGCACCACTGTGTTTCTAAAGAATTCCTTCTTGTTCTACTCAGATTTTCCAAGTTTTCCCACCCTTTTATGATTACCTCTCAAAGCTTTTCCTTTAAATTAAAGAAGTATTTCACAAGAAAATAGCTACTGAAGATTTTATTTAAAAGTGTTTTGTTTAAATGCTTGTTCTTACAAGCTGGGTCTGTTGATGCGATCTCGCCTGTTGAGTCCTTCTCGAAGTGGTCCTGGAGTCGATCAGTGCAATGCATGAGAGCTGGGGATTCTTGCTTCAAGGCAGGCACCAGGATGAAGTGTTTTCTTAATTCGGCACACATAGTCCAAAGGATTGTGTTGAGATGACCTCACTCTAGCCTCATGTGCTAATTGCCTATGGTTTTCTGAATTAGGCCTCAGCCCTTGCCAATGTCAGTCAGCTCCCCATTGCTTCTCCAACACAGTGATGGGTTATCTTTGATGTCTGGAGTTACCATGATGGAGGAAAGGGCAGCAGTAAGGTTTCTGTACATTTCCTTCTGCACCATCAAATACCGTAATTCAGTCTCTCCATACTTATAGTTTCAATCCAGTATTCTTAAACACATAATGGACAACACCATTGTAATGTTAAAAATCCAGCAGCTGGAAGGGCTGACTTGAAGGTGCTGCTTCTGGGGTCTGCATGGCTATCTACTGCTGTTCAGAATGTGGGCAAAGCTGGATTTTTCTCCCTGAATTTAAAAATCTACCCTATCTTCATGCCAACAGAATTACAGAGATAGCACTGTAAGTATACTTCTTTTTTCCCCATTAAAAATAAGCTTTCATAATCTCAGACAAAGATCCAAACCAGGTGGGAGCTGGTATGCTCCATCACTAAAATCAAAGCAAAAGACCAAGGCAGAAGTCACTGTAGGATACACACACTTAATCTGATTTCATTAGCTGGATGATCTTTAATTACGGCACAAAAACCAGCAAGTCTGCGTAGAGATACACTCATTTGACTTTAAGAGCGGCTGATTGGTTTCATTGTAGCTTAATTTACTGCCTGAAGCTAAATATGGTCTGAGCATCAAAAATAGGCTGAAATGAGAAAAACTGTGAATTATAGCAAATACAGCTACTTTGGTGTAAATCTGTGTCTGGATCCATTTGCTTCCCGATCAAAGTGTATAAAATCAGTTTACAGCAAATCAATAGCAAACTGGAAGGATTAATATTTTTTGTTCTTACCTTATGTCTTAAGGGCATATAACTCTTTTCCTTCTGATATTCCATCTGGAATAACTCTTCTATATTTACCACTTTAAAGAGCATTATTTTTCATTTTGTTTTAAGTCTCAAAATAAATTGCACAAACTGGAATTTCAAACAGAGTGCTGAAAGTTGTTTTACTTCCTCACCGGTTCAGCAGACTTCAAAAAATATGCTTGACTTTGTCTGGAGGGCTGTACAATTTGATGTTGCTGTTGAACCTCTTCATCTCCAAACTGATTTTTTTCATTCTTTACTCTAAAGTGTAGTGCTCTACAGACCTGAACACTTTGTAGCTAAATGCTGCTTCCTTGTGTCTACACACTTTTACATAAATAAGGCTATTTGACTGCAAACCTCAAAACCATTATTGATGCATTGTTATATACAGCGTACACATTATAGTGTGGGCTGTTATTTTGTATTTCAGGTTTAACATTGAAATTATATCTTCTAATTGTTAAATCATATTCTTGAATCAACAAATTTTATCTGCATTCAAATGTAATTATAATTTCATTTCCCCCACAACTTTCATGTTCTCAAAGAGAACAAACTGATACATTTCTTGAATTCTGTTAGTGTTGCCAGGTGCTCTGCCATGCCCCTTGAGGTATGGATGCGAACTAAATAAAACAGAAAATATTTAGAAAGCCCTCCTAATACTATGTTTTACAAGGAGTTGGAACTCTTTCTTTCTGTGAGCCATATCTCATTCATATTTTCAGACCATCACTCCTGAATGGTGGAAATACTGCTGGAAAAAAATGGAGTACATTGAACTTTGAAATAGATATTACACACATGTTGAAGAAAGAGCTCAGATAGTAAACCTATTTCCTGAGTTTATGCACAAGTCTATATATAACTCAGAAGATATAACTCAAAACAAATAACTCAAAAGAAGTTAAATAACTGAATTTTAATTTATTTTAGGAAAATTTTAATTTATTTTATTTTTTTTTAATTAAGATACCACCTCCTTCACCACATTTGCTCAAAAATAAAAGACACTTCTATTTCCAAAATCCTTTTCCTGCCCATTACTTAACCCTGTCGATTTGTCCAGTCTGTTTCAGTGGTTTTGTTTTCTCTTGACCGAGTGACGATGCTGCTGTGGCTGCACTGATGTTGTTTCTTGTGACAGCTAACTTTTGCTGACAAAACTTATACTGTAGCAAACCAATTCCTCTCTTCCAAATAAATATTCGTATCCTAAACTAGATGTCATTGACATAAATTGATAATCTGCTATGGTTCATTAAATACTTCTATTTTGTAATTATGCGATAGGTACAATATCTTTCATGAAAGATATCTCCTGAAACACAGTTTCTGGCTCTCCTGCTAGAGATTTCAACAATATCCTGAACCACTTTTAAGGAAACACTGTGTTAGCTATGTCCAACAAATAAATGGATACACTAACACATCCCACAACAAATATTTTCCTAGCTGAATTACATAACCACCACAGGGTGCTTATGTACGTGTCAAAACCACAGTGTTATCTCCAAATTCGGGGCAGCAGTGGTGGCAGTAATACTGTACTATATTTTTTGCTTAAAAGGTTTGTCGCTCAATAAAGTTTTTTTTACCATACATTTACCTGTGGGGGACTTTAGCAGCTGTGCAGGTAAGCATGTGGGTGAACGCAAGAAGGTGAATGTGTGTATTTTGGTATTGTATTTATGATTGAAGCAAGTGACTCAGGTGCGGTTATGCTGACAAGAGATGGATGTCACAATCCCAAAAGATTCCAAGAATTTATCTGGTTTTACTGAATTGGTATTGTGAAGTTTTCAGTAAAAGATTGAGTCTTTAAGTCAAAATGATGGAGTTTTTCTTAAAAAAAATTCCTTGTCTATATTTAAAAAACCCATTTAGTATCCTCCAGATGAAAAATTAAACAAATTTAGATTTTGAAATGTATGAAGAGTTTTATTTGACTTGTTACATTTTCCTCAATTGTTTAAATGATATAAAACTGAAGAAGACCAGTTAGTCACCTGCTTTATGCGAAGGTTGCAAATGTATTTTGTTTATGTCTGTCTGTGCTGTAATGGAGAGACATTTCAGTTGAGATGATCCTGCACATTAAGTACAGCGGGTTTGGCAGTTAAAGACTCTAAGTGCATTCATATCTAAGTGCATAAGTCAATTCTTCTCAGCCAAGTTATCTCCAGGTTTCTTGGGGGCAGGAGGAAGTTATATAAATTAGAAACAGGAAATTAACAGATTTTCTGAGTCCACTGTGAAATCTGCAGCTTCTGCCATTACCAAAACCTTGCAGGAATAAATTTCATTGTAATCCCCTACAGTTTTTATCTATAATTCATATTTATTGTTCTGACCTTGTCCAGCCTAATTTATCCTTCCTAGCATCCTTTTACAAGTTAAATACTACTTTCTGCTTATGGGCATTTGCTCATTAGGTGCATTTTTAACTTAAACAACTGACACATATGCAAAATAGGCTCACTTGCACTGAAGAAACAATGGAGAAAAGAGGACTTGGTTTGGGGGTTAGATTTCCCTGTTGCTTCAGTACAAAGCTATAGGCTGATCTCACTAGCTGCTCTATCCAAGATCAACAAGGCAAAAAACCATCATAAATAGCATAGTGACTTCATAGAATCATAGAATCGTCCGGGTTGGAAGGGACCTTAAAGATTACCTAGTCCAACCTAACTCTGACAAAAAATAAATAAGAAATAAGAAATAAAAATCACTAAACCATATTCCTGAGGACCGTGTCAACCCGTCTTTTGAACACCTCCAGGGATGGTGCCTCAACCACTTCCCTGGGCCGCCTATTCCAATGCTTGATAACCCTTTCAGTGAAGAAATGTTTCCTAATATCCAATCTGAACCTCCCCTGGCGCAACTTGAGGCCATTTCCCCTTGTCGTATCTCCTGTGACTTGGGAGACGAGACCGACCCTCGCCTCTCTACGTGCCCCCTTCAGGTAGCTATAGAGCCTGATAAGGTCTCCCCAAAACTGGACACAGTACTCGAGGTGAGGCCTCACCAGTGCGGAGTAAAGGGGGACAATCACTTCCTTAGTCCTACTCACCACATCTTTCCTGATACAGGCCAGGGTGCAGTTGGCCTTCTTGGCCACCTGTGCACATGGTTCATTCATATTCAGCCAGCAGTCGACCAACATACCCAGGTCCATTTCTGCTGGGCAGCTTTCCTGCCACTCTTTCCCAAGCTTGTAGCATTGCGTGGGGGTTGTTGTGACGCCAGAGCAGGACCTGGAACTCGGTGGTTTTGAATCTCATACAATTGGCTTCAGTCCGTTGATCCAGCCAGTCCAGATCCCTCTGCATAGCCTTTCTACCCTCAAGCAGGTAGAAAACCCAACTTGGTGTAGTCTGAAAACTGAGAGAGGGTGCACTGAATCCCCTCATCCAGATCATTGGTAAAGATATTAAACAGGACTGACCCCAATACTGAGCCCTGGGGGACACCACTCGTGACCGGAGGCCAACTGGATTGAATTCCATTCACTACCATTCCCTCTAGGCCCGGCCCTCCAGCCAGTTTTTTACCCAGTGAAGAGTACTCCTGTCCAAGCCATGGGTAGCCAGTTTCTCCAGGAGAATGCTGTGGGAAACCATATCAAAGGCCTTATTAAATTCCAGGTAAGCAACATCCACAGCCTTTCCCTCATCCACCAAGCAGATCACTTTGTCATAGAAAGAGATCAGGTTTTTCAAGCAGGACCTGCCTTTCATGAACCCATGTTGACCAGGCCTTAAGCTTCTTTTTGTCCTTCACGTGCCACATAATGCCAATCAGGATGATGGTTTCCATGACCTTTCTGGGCACTGGGGTCAGACTGTAGGCCTGTAGGTCCTCGGACCCTCCTTCTGGCCCTTCTTGTGGATAGGCATCACATTTGCTATATGCCAGTAAACTGGGACCTCCCCAGTTTGCCAGAACTGCTGGTAAATGATGGAAAGTGGCTTGGAGAGCATTTTTGCCAGCTCCCTCAGCAGCCTTGGATGGATCCCACCCAGCCCTGTAGACTTGTGTCTGTCCAGGTGTTGGAGCTGGCATCTCCCTTTGGATTATGGGGGCTTCATTCTGCTTCCCACCCCTATCGGCTAGCTCAAGGGATTGGGTGCTCAGGGACCAACTGGCTCTTCTACTAAAGACTGAGGCAAAGAAGACATTAAGTACCTCAGCCTTCTCTTCCTTATTAATAATAATGCCCGTTTTAATTTCCATAGGGCAGAAACCTGCATGACCTTTAACACAACAAAATCTTGCTGACTTAGTGCAGGGTTCATTTACGTCTGATCCAACATACTTTGCAGGGAGATCATAAAATCATAGAATTATAGAATGGTTTGGGTTGGAAGGGATCATCTAGTTCCAACCCCCCTGCCATGGTCTGGAACACCTCCCACTAGATCAGTTTGCTCAAACACCCATCCAACCTGGCCTTGAACACTTCCAGGGATGGTGCATCCACAGCTTCTTTTGGCAAGCCATTTCAGTGTCTCACCACCCTCATAGTGAAGAATTTTTTTCTTATAGCTAATCTAAATCTTCCCTCTTTCAGTTTAAATCCATTACCCCTTGTCCTATGGGAGATCATTTGAGAACTTTCATGGATATAGCACTCAATTCCTAGTAAATTCCTTTGCTGTTCACTAAACCTCATTGTCAACACCATCTACAATCCGAGTGAATCATTCATCCAAATTGCAATTTTCTTCCAGTACCGGAACTCCATCTGAGCATAGCCCATAGGGCCATGCCAATTTATAGCAATTGGCTGGTTTTGGAGAAGGAATGCTCTGAAAGAGGAAACAAAAACAAAACTGGGAAAAGAATGGACGTTTTTTCCTAGCAGAAACCCCCAACCCTCCCAGTGACAAACATCTTTCATTTAAGCTGTTCTGTCCAAAAAACAGTCTTCAGCCTTGTACCAGGGACTATGACTAGACTGTAGTACCCACATGTGTGACAGTGTCTCCTTAGTCACAGTTCTGCCAAGAATTAAAATTTGGCAGGAGATTGCAAGACAGACATCAAAGTGTGATGGACATGAGTGACATTCAGAGGAAAAACAAGCTTGCCTTGTGTCTGGAACAGGTGACCATGCTGCCACTTTCCCATCCCTTTGTCAAGGCTTCCCTCCAACGTATGCTACTTGCTCCCTCTGCTGTGCTCTCAGGTTCCTCAATGATTATGATTAAATACCATCACAACGTTTTCTGCACTGGAAAGCCAGAAAGTCCCAGACGTCTTAGGGTTGGATTAGCTTATTTATTGCGATATGGATATGTGGGTCATTGTCTGTAATATTATGTACTTCTTTGTTTTATAATATAATCCTTGAGGAGCTTTTTTTAATGTCAGAAATGAAGGTTTAATGTGGTCCAGGGATTACCACTTCACATCTCACACTGCCAGCAGGCAAGAGAAAGTAAAATTATTCTTTTTGATTAAATAACTGAAGCCATTTTATTTTTCTTCTATAGTTCATTAATAAGAACTTATTTGGTCTTAGTAATTTTCTCTTGACACACTGCAGCAAAATACACACAGCTTCACTATCGATGAAAGGGTTCTCCAGAAAAGTAACACAAAGCTCAAACAGGAAGCTGGATTTGACATTTTAAAAGAAGATATGTGCCCATTCCATTCACTTTGCTTTATTAAATAACCAAATGTATCATCCAGGAAGGATAGAAAGAGACATGTTTTATAAAATACAGCAATATATCTTTCAGCTTCATTCCACATGAGTATCTGATGCTTAATGTGCAATCATGTACAATCCAATTGTTATCATATAACTAAAGGATACTAGACTTTTGCATGGTCCTCTTATTGACCTGAAAATACTTGAAGTAAAGGAAAAGACTACTGCATTTTTACACTATTTTACTTGTAAAATAATTCACAGATTTCTGTTGGATTAAGACTCTTGCAGAGGCAGTGCTCCTGGACTTAGACTCTGATAGGTTTTTTGCCAGAAGTAATGTGTGCTACTGACAGAACTACTCTGATACACTGTGAACTAGTGTAAAATAATGACACGATACCTTGTAGGTAATGCAATGTATTTTTGTATGTGTGTTAATAAGATGTGTTAGTGGTTAGTTCAATCTCAATACCTGAATCTATATCCATATCTTTTGCAAAGTACTAAGTGAAACTGAAAACACTGAAGACCTGGCCAAGACTTGGTTTTTAAGATGCTTAAGTTAAAAATTTCTCATATGCCACCTGGGTGCTTGTTTTTATTTTATTTATTATTTTAATTCTTTTCAACCCATCAGTGACCAAAGTTTCTATCTAATTCATGTGGTAGTCCCTATGAAATCTTTAGATGGTCTCAATCATTTCACTGGCAGACAGCAATTTAAATTACAAAATCCAAGACAGAATTATCAGACGTTAATGGGGCTGATTTTTGGCAGACTTAGCAGAGGAATCTGTATTACAAAATATGACTCGTTTTTCTAGTGAGGAAAGTACCTGGCAGCTGATAGGTGAAGCATATTAGTAAAACGAGGAGCTCAAATTGCTCCTTCACAAACTGTTGCTGCTGTGTGGAACTGTGGAGAATCAGGACAGACAATCTTTTTCAGGATCTAAAAATATTCTTAAATTAAGGGAAAAGAAATATATTGCTAAGTAGAATTGCTTTATGCAGCTCACCTGTGTCCTGTGTTGGGTTGTCCTCATCGTCAAAAAGCAAGTTAACCCTTTATCATCTATGGGTTTAAAAAAGGTTAATTTAAATTTAAATTGTTGACTCTGCAAACTTCATTTATGCATAAAAAAGGTAAAAATTTAGTAGCATAATGAAAGAGACTTACTTAACATGCTAACAAGTCCCCATAGCTGTTACCATTAAACTGATGGTTGTACATAATTTAAGTAAGTATATCTTACATATTTATATTTACTTTTTTCCCCCCTGAAACAGGTTTTAGATTTTCTAGATAATGTTCAAACAAATCCTGACATATTTAAGTTTATTTTACAACTGTTCCACCAGTTTGGTATTCATTGAGTGACAAAACATTGGAAGTAGTCTAAACAAATTTAGTTGAAATTGGTAGATGAAAATTGAAGCTTGTAGGGCATTTACTTGGCAAGGAAAGTATGATGTGAAGTAGTGACTGCAGTACTACTGATTGATGTTGGCCTTCTTGTAGTTAATAGCAACTTTCTAGAGAATTTAGCAGGAGGGAGATGAAGTAGAAATTGCTTATCAATAGAGCCTTTTCAGTTGTGAAAAGCTTTTTCCTTCAAAACAGAGACGACTAAGGTCAATGTTCAGAAATCACAGTAATGTATTATGGATAATGATTGCCAGAGCACTTTACAGGACCACAGATTTTTGGAGAGACTAAGGCAACAGCCAAGAGAACCAGAAGTACGGGGGAAAAGATGAAATACTCACCTGAAGTATTTGTAGAGAGAAAAAGGAAAGTCTAAAAACTCTCAATCTCTTTTTAACTTCAATCTGTGATAACATTGGCTAGCTCTGAGGAATTGTTACAATGAGTGTGCTTTTTTAAAAATAATATGTATTTTTCTAGTAGAAGTGTGTATGTCCCAAGCAGTGCAGCTGACAGTGCATCGTGCTCTGTGCCAGCTCAAAGCTTCTTTGGGGTGCAGAGGGAGCTGGGAACCCACCAGGGGTCAGACTGCATCTCTGCAGCCACTCACCACAGACATGGTGGGGATGGGATGGACAGAGGAACAGCTCTGCAAAATCAGTCTGCTGTTCTTAGGCATCCTTCCCATGCCAGGACTGGCCACATTCCTCCACCCCTTGGCAGCAAAGCAGCTGGTGGGTCGATTTTGTGCCCCTCAGTAATTTGCTCCTCTAAGGTAAACTGCTTGCCTTGCTGGCGCCTAGATTTGGCCCAAGTCATCTCACATGGCTGCTTTTGTGACAAAGTAATTCTTATTTCTTTTTGCCTAATTTGCCAAAATGACTTTTTCTGGGGCTGCAGCAAGAGAAGTTTTCAGCCTAAGCTTTCTGAAAGGGAAGAGTTGGAAGTTATATGTATTGTTGAAAGAAACAAGTGCATGATAATACCACCATTGACATTTTAAGAATAAGAACATCATGTCAAGTTCTAGGTCATTTGAAGTTCATCACATGCTCAGCTAGTCCAAATGCTTATCTAATGTACTTGCTGATGCCTGAGACTATGTAAGTTCAGATATAACAGGTGATGACAGGAATGTGCATTAGAAAACAGCAGGATCCAAGAGCATTGTCTGGGTGTGCTGTAGAAAATATTAGGGTTTGTTTAGAAATTTCATTCTTCAGAGAGGATTTTTTTGACGAAACTGTAATAAAGTGTAAGGAAATAGTAGGGTAGGGTCTACACTCTATAGTCAAACGTTCAAGAAATTTTGGAGTTGGGTCTCTGATCCTTCAGAAAGCTCTATATGAATACATCTCATAATGTCCTATCAATTGTGCCTTATGTAAAGTAGGAATAACCTCCCAACCCTAAATTGTACTGTGGGTCTCTTTTCCTCATGAAGATGGTTTCAGCTATTTCTTCACTAACACTGTACTGCACTGGTGTCTTGTGCAGTAATGTATGTGCTCTGGACACAGTGTCGTAAATATTTGCCTTGTGGTCATTTTTCTAAGCTGCTGGGCACTGGGTGGTATGTGTGGTAGTGACGATGTTTTCTCAGCAGCCAGATTTTTTGCTAGAGTAGACCAAATGGAGAGGCATGTCTTAAAATTTTTATTAACTAACAATAGACCTTAACCTCACATCTATTCATCAAGAATATTTTTCTTTAAGACCCAGTTAATTATTCAAGGCAGACTCTAAGATCTCCCATGGGTGTAAGCCTGCGAAATGAGCCAAAAACTTAATGGTTTTGAGAGCTTTTGTGTCAGGACTGCCTTATGTCTTCTGCCATACCTTGCAGAGCAGGTTAGCAGAGGTGCTGGGAGTTGGAGATAATCGCCCCTTTCCCTGTACAATTCACTCATAAAGCATGTTGCAGTTGCAAGGCAAAACACTTGAGCTTAAGCCTCTGCTAGAGGTGTTTATCAAATTGCCTAAAAATTGAAGACCAAACCCTGCTTATTTGCTCAGGTTTCTGAAAATTTCTATTGTTTGTTCCTGCTCTGGAAAAATGCTGGTGTTGGAGTTTTTTTTAGTTTTTCAGATACAATAGAAAATTAAATATTTCTTGAGGCCTGCTTCAGTTTACTATATATGGGAACCTTAAATATATAGCAACTAAGGCATAAGCTTCTCTTTGCTCCTACCAAATAAAAGGGACCCTTTAAGGGAGAGAGCATGTAGTGGTGTTTTTCTGTGCTTTTGCTAGACTTAACCGGACTGCCACATAGTATTTTATTTTGGTGCAAGGCAGCTATAGGGTACTACCTGAACTGTGGTGTTATCCAGCCACTTGGCACTGTTGGAGGCCCACAAGAAATGCAGGCAAAACTGGAGAATGAAAACATATCCTACTGCAAGGGCTAAATACACCCACATGTGCAGCCTTGTGCCTGTGCAAACAATCATGTTGAGAACTCAAAGGACAGGAAGCAAGGAAGCTCCCTGTCTCACCAGTGCAGAAAACTGCCCAGCACTGAAAGCAAGGGTGTGGAGCATCTGCATGGCATGGTGTGTATGAACATCTCTCTGCTTTCCCTAGGGCCAAGCACCTCCAGAGTGCTCTCGTTATGAGCTGAAGGCATAAACATTTAATATGTCTCTCTATGTGTGCATATCTACGCACAGAGAGACATTAGCCCTTCGTGTAAAAATTGGTCTTCCTTGATAACTTATTTTAAAGGAAATAATTTATTTTTAGGCTTGTCCCACAAAGCTTTGATAAGAGACTATGACTATAACACTGCATTCAGTATAAGGCATAGTTTTCCCATTCAAAGACAGCACTCATGGATGAAACTTCACAGATTGAGTGTTCCGGCATGCTCCAAAAAGCAAAACAGTTCATATTGTGTCTTCATCTCCTTTCCCATTACAAAATCCAACACATTGCAGCCAAGTGTCCCTATGAGTCACTGTCCAGTAATTAATCTCTGCTATGCCAAAGGCATTCAAAACCACAGAATAGAATCACACCAGGGAATACTGTATTAGCTGGAAATTAAAGTTTAAGAGGCTCCAGCTCTTGTTTTTCTTGTGGCTGCTACTTTAATTTTTTTCTAAGTGGAAAATGGAAATTTGCTCTTACGGGGAGGAGGGGAAAAGGGAAATTGACTGTTCCTAAGTGACGTAAAATGCTTGTTCTAGAACAACAAAGCCAGGGATAATCATGAGACACTCGTGCATAAAATGCCTTTAGAAAATAAGCAGCTCATTAAGGAAAGAAAAAAGCATGATTCCTGCTTAATTATTAGGAACTTGTTCGAACTGGGAAAATACCGGATGGGTAGTTTTATCTCATTGATGGCTTTATTAATGATGTTTTTTAAAGCAGTGGACCCAGAAACTCTCTGAATTATTAATGCTCAAAGCAAGATGGTCTCTTAGATTTTCAGTTTTATGCTGTGATTCCCTTTGAAGTATTTCACCATAGTAATCTGTCTTGTTTACAGGATGTCTCTGTCAGGTAAAAGAGGTCTTTCCTTGTTATACTTTTGCTCCTAGTACCTAAATGAAGGAGTATCTTCACAGCACATCTGAATTATGCCCTGAGATATGCACTACAGGTAACCGCTGCTGTTTGTGTGGACAACAAGAGCTGCACCATAAATGCTTTTGTGAGAACTGTGAGCCTTTGCAGAGACAGTCCAACTCTCCTGGGGAGTCTAGGTTCATCCCTATGAATAAATCCTCTGTCTCCTTCCATCTCTGGGAAAATTTCCCCTTGATAGAGGAGTCTTTTAAGGTTTCTTCATTCTAAGACTCTTCAGACGTGTAGATGCTGTGGCTGATGCGAGCCGTATGCATTTCAGCAATCACCTGAATCCAGAAAGGTTTTAGCTCAGCATAGGTGTTTCAGCTGGATGGCTATGTGTTCCCCCTCATGCTCAGCACCAAGACTGGTGACACTTGGTTTGTGTGGTGCCTTCTGAAGGGACAGCTCCCTGCTTAATTCTTTCCTAGCAAATTAATAACGGTAACGAAAAATAATATTATCTGCAGCTTGAATAATATATGAACAGCTTACTAACTAGCAGATTGTGTCCAGAGAGTGCTAGAACATATTGCATTTTAGCTGGTTTCAGTCTTTTCAAATGCATATACTTAATTTCGTGTTGGTTAGCACTTGCTTTCACTGAATGTATCTGCTATTTCTGTAGCTTCTCCTTAGTACAAATATCAGTATTTCTGGCACCACATCTGTGCATTTTCTTGCAGTGAAGTGGAAACACATTAATCTTTATTTGCTTGCAGGTTGCTAGAAAAATTCCTCTGACCTCATGGTTAGTGCTGTTGCCATTGTCTTTGTCCATGTGGTGGTTCTGCATACTATCACAAAATGTACATCTTGGGGCATAGTTGGAAAGATGTGTCAAAGTCCGTTTAGAGTTTTGTGATATAAATCTTTGAATGTTTCAAGAAAGAAAAGGGTGATTCATTACGTGAATTCTTTCAACAATACAGTCCTAATGTATGCTCTTCCTTGGCTGCGCAAGCTTTGAATAGGTTTTGCCTAAAAACATGTTCTGGTCAGGAACAGCTCAGAGCCTAGGACTTTGACATCAGGTTGCTTCACCCTTTGTCTGAGCTAAAGCTTCTGGGCATTGTCTGTGAGAAATAACTCAAGGTGAAGCTATGGTCAAGTCTTAAGAGAAAAGGAGTGGATACTTCCTGTGCCAGCTTTATTCTTTAAGCCAGCAATTCAGGAAATTATGTCTTTTGTCTGGACTGGGCAATTTCTATTGTTTAGCAAATATTTTTACTTTGTCAAAGACGAGTTCCACCTCAGGAGCCTTTGTCATCTTCAGAGATCTTCACAGTCCTTTTTCCTCCCACTCCAAACTGGATTGACATGAGGGACCTAGTTAACATTTGCAACTCTATCCAACCCCTTCAATCCTGGATAATTCAGGACAAGCTCTTCTGAACTTTTACCTTTTTTCTATCCTCCCCATCAGAAGAAAATTTTACATTTTTTTCTTTCCATTTTTTCCCTCTCATTATATTGACAGTCCTCCTCTGGGGCTACGTAGTGTTTCAAAATCAACTGGTTTCAAAGACTTGGTTTCCAGCTGCTGTTGCTACACACATCACTTGAACATTGCATGAAATTCTGGTGTCTTCTCCAGAGTGTGCTTTCAGTGATGTTATTCTTCTATTCAGTGGGTTCTTAATTAGTTTTGCCTCATACCATGTCCTGTTCAGAGACACTTGGAAGCAGAGTTTGACATTGCTTTGCTTCCTTTTCTTTGCTTTTTTCCCCTTATCCAAACGGTAAGTCAGCATAGCAACCAGTTCCAGGTAGCTGCTCTAAGAACTTCATAGAATCATAAAATCGTAGAATTGCCTAAGTTGGAAGCTACCTTTCAGATCATCTATTCAAACTTCAAGATACAGTTCCCTGCAGAGAGCAACAAGTAATTTCTTGGAGGTTGATGAGACCTTCTTAAGAAATTCCTGTCTTGATCATCACTTCCTGATGTGAAATTTGCAAAATACTTCCTCCTCAACTCTCTCTCCCAGCCAAAACTGTAAGTGAAAAGAATTAATTATTGGTTGTGGATGCTCGTATCCCTGTGGGAATGTGCAGTGTGAGTTCTTTCTCCCTGTTCTGTAAAAATGTAACTTGGCTCTACCTGTTCTGGTGTTAGTTTGCTCAGGGGCCCTGAATAGAAACAGAAATATTCTCTAATGCAGAAGTTTGCCTGCTCTAAGGTATTGCCACATCTCAATGCCTTAAAGAAAATCTGAGAGACAACATGGGCCTGGGTTAAGACTTCAGGATTTGGCTCCCTAGTAATACTTGAACACAAAAAAAATATTTTCTTGGGCGTAGTCTGTGCTATTCAAAACAAATGGAAAGCAGAAGATAGGCTTTGTTATAAGTATGATGTGAATACTCTCGTGAGAGACTTCCTCTGATAATAGAGGTGAACATGCTAAACCTTTCATATAGACGTCTGCTAACCTATAAAATCTTAAGCTGTCAGGTCTGATTCAGCGCTTGCCGTGGGTTTCCATTTCTCTGCTTAGCAATTGCCTCCCAAAGCACACAAGTAGGAGTACAAGCAAATAGAAGCCGAATGGCAAATCAAGGAAAAGGGTTGTTTTTTTCCCTGTGCTTTGTTTGTTGCTTTTGTTTGCCTTTCATTTCCCTGGGGAAATGGGTCCCTATATTTAGAAAGGAATAAGTGACTGAGAAGGTTCTCTGGCCTCTTTCTGTTCCTTCCCACGGGGAGCAGGCTGGAATATGTAGTGTGGTCTGGACCCAGTCCATGGGAATAAAGCAGAACATCAGGTGGAAAGCCAAGAGAGCCTTCAAGAGGAGCAACATGCTGACGTGAAAAAACCACATCCTTTCACAGGTTTCTGCATCCATTTTTGATGCACAGTTGTGACACCTTGGTGTGAACACTTCTGAGTGCTGTTGTAGTCCCTCTGTTTATGAGATGGAACCTGACAGAAGATGGAGGGCAGTTCAGCTCCCAGGGTAAATTTGCCTCACCAAGGGGAAGAGGGGTAGAGCTGCTGGCAGAGGCAATGGCTCAAATCCTGCAGTTCCAGGGCTGTGTGCTCCCACTCTCAAGACTGACAAGCTGTGTTCCAGTGCCCTGGTCTGATGGGGATGCCTGGTTATAGTTCTTTTTCCTCCTGGCACTCACCACTTCACCTTGTCCCCTCTCCCTTGCCCACATCTGGGTAGGGAACACCACTCACTTGTGGATGAAGAAAGCACACCCTGACTCTTAGCTGACCACCAGGCTCCAATGACAACTTAGCTGGGAGAAGTCTGGGCATTGCATTTCTGCCTTCAGTTTGACGGAAATATAAAGCTGCTGTAGGCTTCTCGAAGCTTCAAGTCAGCCTTGAAGCTGTGTGTGAAAGCATAGGAGTCTTCAGGATTGTGAAAGGATTCTCATAATCTTAAATACACAGCACTTCGTTGTTTTTTTTCTCTTCTTTGTTGAAAGCAAGCCACAAGAGAAACCCAGGTCTTGTGGGTGAAATTTCGTTAGTGTTGCATTCTCTCAGTTAAATTTGTAGCCCATTCACGTTTCCTACACCTCTTTAAGTGTGTGTGGCTGTCACATTTCTGCAGCACTTTTCTCTTGGATTGTGTCTTAATTTTGGCTAATAGTTTAAAATATTGTCTTCCTTGAGTACTTGCTCACAGGTCAATATGTGCTATCTGACAGCCTCGTAAGCCCTGGCCAGCCTTTAAGAGCTGAACAGTCTTCAAAACTGGCTTTGCCAAGTGACTTGCTAGTCATCTGTAAGTACTGAGAGAGGATTCAGTGTTCAAACCAGCCTGTTCTCTTGTTCTCTTTTTCTCACCCTTACAGAACCTCTATGTCCCTAGGCAGCCTTGCATGACTGCTGTCCTGGGACAGGATTCCTCCCTTCTGCAATGCCTGTAGAGAGCACTTCACCATAGAGACAGCAGTCAGGCAAACTATATTAATTACTGAGCCCAATCTGTGACTTTGGGGGTTTTGAAGAAAGATCAGCCTCATTTTTCTTCTCACCATCAGCCTCTGGTTATTTGACTCTTGGGCCAGACATGAACTCCAGCTTGCTCTTCACAGAATGTCTGTGGTTTCAGTCAGACTTCATGCCTAAGATAATAAATTGAACACTGCTATGTAACCAGCATTAAGAGCTGAATTTGTCTCTGTCCCTTGCATGTCAAGTTAATAAAAAAAAAAAGTGTTTAAAGATTTAGATTCCTAGTTCACTAGATTTAGACACCTAGTGCCAGGACTAGGTAAAATGTTAGGACTGCCTGAGACTGGACTTTCTCTGGATGCTGGGCAAAAACCAACCTTTTGTGTCTGTTAATTCCTTTTAAGGACACACAGCATAGCTCTACAGCAGAAGTGATGCAAAACTCAAGCTTGATAGACTTAGTATATTTTGGGGACTTTTCTCTGTTTGGCCTTGTTCCAACAGAAGATTTACTGTTTTTATTTAAGGAGGAAGAAAGCAAAGACTTCGAAGTATCTTTTGCAGAACCTGAGTCATCAGGATACTCTCCTCACGTGTTGGCAATTTGACTACTCTAGCAGGATTGCAACTTGGTTACTTACTGGCACACATTAAAAATTCAGTCTGAATTGCTTTAGTAGGAAATTTAGGTCTTGATGATGATTGAGATGGGAGTTGTCTATAGCACTGTCTGTCATATACCATGACAAGCAAGCTGCAACCGCACATAATAATAAAATGACTAAACATTAGGAGAGAATTATCGTAGAAGGAAGATTTTTCTTGTGACATGACCAGAAAGAAATGTTTGTGATTGCAGAGACCAGAGCTCGGACTAGTCATATTGTGTCCAGAAATGCTTGAAGTTTGTCTGGATGTCTCCAAGCAATGGCAGAAGTTTGTCAGTCTTAAGACAAAATCTACTGCAAAGCACTTGTATGAAGAAGTGGTTGTTGGAAGGCAAGGAGAAGGGAGCTAACATAAGAGCTGTGAGGTGGTTTAAAGGTGAGGTAGCAAATGGGTATCATTGGGTAAGCATTTGAAATGGAAAGATTAAACAAGCAACCAGTCAGTAGCAATGCAGAACACCTTATTTTGGATGTCTGGCAGAAATTCAGTTTGGGAAATGATAGTGCATCTGTATTTCAATAACGACCATGCTATGTTGGCATATATGGTATTACTACTAGGATAAAGCTGCTAAAAAACATTTCAGACTGTGTAAAAGGTATATAAAATGTGTTCTGACTTCTAAGAAGCATATTTTGTCTGAAATTGAGTAAAAAGTAAACAGCAATTCCATGTTAGATATGTGTCATTGTTCACTTAACTCTTGCTTAGGTTTTGTCGAAACCAGCTCATGATAAGGCGCAATATATTGTGGGAGCAGAGCCAGTAGGGCAAAGCAAGAGCACTACGCTTGCAGGACAGGCAGCCACGAAGATCTGTGCAGCCATGATCATATGCAAATTAGTGTCTCTGGCAGCCATTATCTTGTTTGGCATTTTCCTCAGAAGCCAACTAAAGGAAATGGTATAGGCCAAACTTCCAAACTGGAGGGTATAAAACATCAGCTTACCCAAAAAGCTTTCGAAGCGGATCCAACAGCAGCTGGACTGCTGATGCTTTCATGCTTCCAGGTATGATACAGGGCATGCCTGCACCATGATGGAGGAAGAAGGATAAGCACTCTTAGCTAGGTAACTAATCCTTTTCTTTTGCTCATAGGTGCATGATATTAAGAGTTATGGGTTATAAGTGATGAAATCTTGTGACTTAAATGGTGAATAAGTGAATTAATGTGATAAAAGGGGATTGAATCCCTGTTTGTAGTGTTTATTTATTATACTTCTAAATAAACTCATGAAATAAAGTTTAAATCACAGGGAATGTGTCATGTAAATTTGAGAGATCTGAATGGACCTTGAGAGACATAGGCGTGATTTCATGGGACATGTGAGAGCACTACAGCTTCAAGCTGCTAGTCAGGCAGGAACAGTCTGCTCATGGCTTTTAAATTTCCTATTTGGTAGATCTGGAAAAAAATAAAGTTATAGCTTTGATGTTTAGGCATCTATCCTCCCCTTCACCCTGAACCAAAAAAAAAAAGAAAAATATCCTAAGTCCTAACTGTTGATCTGGGTTATTAACATTAGGGAACCCTGTGGATAGGTGTATTCATCAAAGGCAAGATGCTCCGTGTAATAAGAGCGTTAATCATAGTGACTGCTTCTACACAGTACTAAGGGAGAAATTACATTTTAGAAAAACTTGTTTATAAGCCAGTAGCTGCAGTCCTGGTTGAGTATCCTGGGGATGATGTCTATCCTGTTTGTAACCCAACCTAATCTTTAGCCTAAATCCAGTCACTGCCTCCAGTAATGGGTCACCTAAAGCACTCACCAAGGTCAAGTCTCTCAATTCATGTTCCCTGAGAAAAGGAATTCATGGCCTAATCATCCTCAACGCCAGTGCTGAGATCTTCTAAGCCTTATCAGCCTCTGTCTCTTCCAATCTATGTGTAGATGTTTTAGTTCAACTGTAATGATTAAACAATTTGGGGAACATATGGCATATAAAGCTAAAAGGAAATTGATAAAATGTACATATGTACATGTAGGTAGCTTTAATAAATCATGGGTATAGGAAGAATAGCACATGCCAGGAGATAACTGCTGCTCAAAATCCTTATTACTCATATTACCAAAACACTGACTGGACTTGGAAGAGAGAAGTTCTGCACCACAACTCCATTTTGCTGCATCTGCGTGTCTTTTAGGGGCAGGCTTGCTCTCCCATTTTAAAAAGACTCTGACTAGACAGATTCTGCTCTCCTACCCTTTCTATTCCTCTACTGGAATTGTTCCAATTTAACATTATAGGGTTAAGAATACCTTATACATATATATCAATATCTGTCTCTTTTAATGACTGATGAGATGTTCTTTGGGCATGTTGGGGCCACCTCAAAAGAAGCTGGCTCGTATATTTAGGAAACTGAAATGAATTTTAAGTCAGTAGATTTGATGATCCACTACAAAATTTTCACATACAAAAAGACATCAAAATTTGCACTAAAGATTACAATTATGCTACATACAGAAATGGAAATAATAAATTCACATAGTTTCCTGACCTTTTTGCACTAGCAATAAGAAAGGCTTCTTACAGCAGGTGAGGCAGCTCTGCTTGGGTTTGCAGCAGCCACTTTAAAGAAAACATTAAGGAAACTGAAAGTAATAGCAGACAAAGAACAAGGGAAGATCAAGGAGTGAGAAGTGATGGCAGAAGTAGTTAGGGATTACTTGAGGCTGAATTGAAGTGATCAGAAAGTATTTGTGTGACAGTCTTTCTGGTTAAGTTTTGACTCTTTGGACCCCATGGATAATAGTTTTAACACCAACTGTATAACCATGATGCATAAGATTAATTACATCCAGGAAATGGTTGGTGTTGATGCTAATAAGAGCTCCAGTATATCGGCATGTCAATGACTGGTGGAGATCTCTCAGTCACAGAAGAGATTTGTGCAAAAACCTATGGAGCTAAATTTCTCTTTTCTGGAAATACAAGGAAGGCAGGTCCCTGGTGTTAAACTGATGTATCAAATGAAAAATGCCTTTTTTGCTTTTTGGAAGGCCTTTACGCAGAAGAAAAAGGAGAACATGTCGGGGAAAAGGTACAGATCATGCCCAGTTTCTTTCATTCTGTCAAGAGTTATAAATAATCTGCCCTTACACTTGTGAGCCATGTGCACACAAGCAGCAGACAGGAAAATGTTGGTCAGTTCCCAGTTGGAATGGAAATCAGGTTTTATCTCTTCTAAATTAGAGCCTTAAACTGATTTTAAGAGTTGGTTCTCTGCTTACAGAAAAACTGAATTTGTGAATATTTTGCAGAAGAGAGAGAAGTTAGCAGTCTGGAAGCACGTGGGCTGACTGCCAAAACATGAGCAGCACAGCCTTGCTACTGTGGAGCTGTGTTACTGTGTCCCAGCAACCTCTGCCAACCTCCTCTTGTGCCGCAGCTGCTCTGCAGTATAAAGAAGTCTCGGCAAGGGCTTAGCTGCTCACACAGATGCTGCCTTACCCTCCACAATTCTCCTTCAAGCAATAAAAGGGAGGAATTTCAGCTCGACTGCTTGTTGGTTAATGTGTCAGGATGTGTAATTCATTAACACCTGAAGACTGTTTAGATGGGCTACTCATCCTGGCTTCTGAATCAAGCTTGAAAGAAAATATCCATAATTACTTACTATGGCTTGGAGAAGAAAAGCATTTACCAAACCAAAATACTGAATAATCTTCAAAAGAAGGTTTTCAAAATGTATTAAAATCCCTTACAGTGTTTGAGTGGGGTGAACCTGCTTTCTGCAAAGTTGTCCAGTTTGACAAGGCCTTGCAGTTGGTGTGCAAAGTTGGGGTGCTGGTGGCTTAAAAAAAAATATGCTGTGCTACAATGAAAGCATCCAAGAGCTTTTCAAGATAAAAGGTACAGGTGGAACACCTATCATCTGAAGAGATTTGCAAGGCACAGGAGATGTAAACTCAAAGTGCGTAATTGGTTCAGGAGTTCAGAAGATGCCCTGGTTACTGTGGCTTTTCATCTCCTAAGATGTGGAGAGAAAGGGTTTTAGCTAACTCTCTAGAGCAGCCTGTCCAAAGTTATCCTGCTGAACACCTGTTTGTGAATCAACTGCCCGACAGAATGCAATGAAGGGATTTGATGAGTTGGGGCTGCAGTCTCTGGCTTTTGTGGAGGCTGCCTGCCACTTTGTGAGTGGCATCTAGGAACAGCCAGACCAAAGCATCAATACCACATTGAGGGAGGAGACCTGGGTCCTCCGTGCTTTATTGATACACCCCAAAATCCCATTTTCTTCCATCCAGATGGGTTTTCTTTAGTGAGAGAGATTGTTCTTATTGCTACATTAGGAAGAAAACGTCAGGCCTTGTGTTTGCAGAGAACACGTGGGAATAAAAACAGGACCCTGGAATATTGCATGATAGTCTCAGGACTCCTCACAAGCCCAAAAACCAGCAAGGAATCGAAATATCCCTATGATCATTACAAGATTTTCCCAGGTTTATTTTCTTCTTTTGGAAAGGCTTTTCTAAAGGATGCTTTGGGTGGTGTGCAGGTGCCTTATTTTCCCAGTTCCTTGGTAGAACAGCCTCTTCATTCTGACAGTCTGGCAAGTTTGATATAGCTGATTTAGAGTAGAAAGAGCAGGGCAAAATTTGGAGGATAAAACCAGCAAAAAACATATGTGTTGAATGCACGAGTGGAACACATTCAGCATCACATCATCTCTTTGCACGTCATGTTGTCATATTTTACACCTCAGCACCATTACCTTCAGGCTGAATTAGTGCAGTGTGACCTCCATCAGGATCTTTTTTATCCAGGAGTCCTACACTCATTCCTTGACTTTCCTGGACTAAAGCACTGAACTTTGAAAAAACTAGTGTCTGCTGTTGTGGAAACTTTTAAAAGAAAAATAACCAACAGCTAAAAGAAGATTCTTCCAGTCTACATAAGTTCTCCAATTCATCTTTTATGGTATGTTTCTTAATTACATGCTGCCAGCTTCTTGGACTGTGAGAAACAGTAATCTTTAAATGCAAGAATTACTTAGCAGAGAAAAGTATTGTTAAGATTTCTGGATGTATCAGACCAAGATCCAAATCAGCTTAAATTTAGCATTAGGCATTTGTTGTAAAAGCTATGATCACAGCAAACTTGTCTTTTGTTAATGTGAATGTCATGTGTTCCCACAGGAGACCCATTGAAATTCAGCTATAATTAATGTACCATTGCAGCAAAGTGTCAATGGAAGGTCATACTTTCTAATGCTTGTCCTTTCAAAACAATTAAGCAATTAATTACTGTTCTCTAACCTCCTGCTCAGTTAAATTCCATTCTGACAAAAAGATGCTGTTTTTTTATATCTTGTTATTCCTGTCAAATTATTGACCTAGCCTTTAAAAATTAACTTTTTTCTTTGTGTCACAAAGGTCACATGTAGAAGGAGGTCATTGAAATTAACACACTAATAAGTCAGCTTGTAACTTTTTCTGTTAGCAGATCTTTGTTGGCCTTAATATATAACACCTGTCACTTAGAAATGGGAGATAAATTTTACAATTTAAACCTCTGAAGCTGAAGAACACTTTCTGCGAATTCTTGTGCACAGCTCTTCTGCAAGAATTTGTTTTTGCATGAGAGTTCCTCTTTCTTTAGTTTGCAACATCCTTTACCTAAATACTATAAGCCAGTTATTTATTTCTAGCTTTGTCTATATCTTAGCTGATCACTTCTATTTCTATATCCGGATAGGAAGTGAGTTTTTTAGACTGGCAGAAACAACTGTTTTTTGCTTTAGTGCAGGGAGTCTTGGAAATGATGATACAAGTCTAACAACAATCAGTTTTTTACTCACAATGGACAATTTTCTGTTTGAGGGTGGGGTTTTTTTGCATACCCTAGGAAATGTGGATTTGCTGCCTGCCATGCAGATTTGTTGCCTGTCATATAGCTGCAGTCAGGGAGGAAACTTTTTCACAGCACAATCAGAACATTAAAGGGGAAAGAAATACGCAAATTCTCACTGAGAGCAGTGTGGCATATTACTGTGGTGGAGCAGGACCAAGCTGCCAATAAAAGAAAAGCTTCTGTATGCACCAAACCAAGACAGAAGGTAGTGGCCTTGAGAGAACACTGCTCAGCTCTAGAACAGAGAATCAAGCAGAAAACTATTGATGGAGCAATAGCCACAACTTTTGAACTATTTATTCAGTGAAGAGATTTTATGGTTTCTTAACACTTAATAATTTTAAATGACTAACAGACATGATCTGTGGAGTAGATCTGAGATCACTAGACCATGGAATTCTAAAACGGGTCTTGGAACACCTCATAATTTATCCCTAAAAGAAATAAATGCCCTTTTTATGGAGAAAAGTATCTCCTGTATGAATATATTCACAGGCTTACGTTTTACTTCAAGGGAATTTTAGCATAAATATTTTTTCTTTTCAACATTCTTCCCCATATATTTGAAATGTGTATCCATCTGGACTGGTAAGTCAAAACTTATGTGTCGCTGGAAAAGTTTGTACTGTAAACAACTATGAAGGGCCCAGGTCTTCCTCTAGACAATTAATTATGATTGAGGAAAGCTCTTCAGTATGAAGGATATCTAACAACAGATTTTACTAGGCAACAGATTTGAGACTGATGTCAGGATGCCAAAAGTGCTTCTCAGCAGCACTTTTTCTGCCTGCAGAAGTGCTATCTCCAGTCCTCCCTGTTTCTGTCCCTGTGTTGACAAGGATGTTCATGCAGTTGGATACCTGAACCAAGTAGAGTACCAGCATCCATATGGATATCTAACAAGAGGAGTACTGACAGAAACATGCTCTGCAGAGACATGCAAATATTTACCTGAGTCATCAGTGTGCTGGTATTTTACTAGCAGAATAAGGTCTATATTTCTAGGACACCTGAGTCACTATCAGTAATGGATGCAATTTGTCTCAAGTGGAAACATCTTTGCAAAGTTGTGCTAATTTGATATGAACACATGTTCATATTGATGTTTCGGAAATATTTTTGAATATATTGATATATGGAGAACAGACTCTCCAGACTCCTTCATTGAGCTCTCAGACTATTCTGAGACTTAGACACATATCTTAGATTTAAGGCTATACATCTCACTTTTCACCCTGGTTTATCTGTACTTTGGGTACTGATAATTGACTAGTTTATTTACATGCTCTTTTTCTCTTTGAAGGAATAAGTAGCAAGGACTGGACATCTAGTTTTTCATCTGTGCCTCCTAAACAGGTATACCTTTGTTTCCTCTTCCATTTTGCAGCTAGATCTAATGCTGTGTAGTTAATGGTTTGTATTAATTTAAATTACCAACTTCTTCTGAAAGGATAAAGGCGAAGTTGAAAGAATACGTGGCATACAGACCCACATAATCTGCCACGGCTGTTCTATTCCTGTATGAGGGTTAACCTATGGTTTGATCTGGTCACAGTATCATCATTTAAACTAGTACTACAACACTTCATGTAACTTCTAAATTTTGTTCACCTTGTATCTGAGACTTCTGAATTTTAGTATTTATCATTTAGAAACTCTTAGCTTCCCAACATTATATTGTGTTTTATTGGAATATCTAGTGTAATAAAATATAATAGATTACTTCATATTAGGTCTTGCCTTATATACAGTACTGTCATGTCAGTGAAACTGCTTGGGCTAAAGTATGATTCAGCACAACTAAGAGGACAAAAAGTCTGCCTCAATGTTTTTAGTTCTTGCAGAATAGCAGACAATCACATTTCTTTCCCCAACTGCTTAAGATTTGATCTTGCTAAACAGTGTGTAAGCCACGACAGAAAAGCTGTGTGGACAGATTTTGTGGATAACTCCTCCCAGGTTGGATAAATTAAAGCTTTGTATGCTCAAAACATTAAGCAATAGGTGTAGTTCTTTGTGCAAAGGGTCATAAACCTCAAAACTCATGTGCCCTTTCACTTAATACGAGTGTTACATTATATTTGTGATGAGGTTCACCCTTTCACCTTGTCCTATTTATCAGTGTTGACTGAGGATGCAGATGCTTGAGATCTTGCTGGTTTATGAAGCTCAGTTCACAGAGCAACCTGTGGTTTACTTTGTTTCAGTGACGTAATAGGGCATTGATTCTGTTGATGTTAGCAAAACAGTAAGAATAGAGATGTTTCTGTCATAGTTAATATACTGCCTCATTTGGCTGTCTTTACAGAAAAAATCCACCTTCTCAAGACATACACAACCACCACTTGCAACAGTGAGTGCTAGACTTGTGCAAAGCTTGCTGATGCTTAATAAGGTGCCCCAGTGTGTTTAGTAAGGTGGCAGTCACACTTGAAAAGCCTTGAGCCACATTACAGGCACTTATACCAGGCATTCAAAATCTGATCTGCGCAAGCATAAATGCCGCTACTTGTTTCTTCTGGTCAGCCAGTAAGTGTTGTTTTACATGCAGGTTTATTTTGCAGTCTAAATGAGTTTTCAAGTGTCTTTTAGGATTTTTGTTGTTCCTAGATATTTCAGATGGAGTTACTATTGAAAAGAAATTATTTTCTTCAGCAAGCACCAACTTTCATGATGTGTTTTCTTCACCATATTCTGATAGCTAATTTTACTACAACAGAGACATTTACCTCAATGAAATATGACTTATGAACATTTTAGCCCATTTATTTGCCCTCAGGGGACAAGTGTAGCTTGCAGGAGCTGGTCTAGAAGACGCTGAAGGTAAAAATAAGGCAAGACACAACTCTCTCTCCTGTTTATGATCCCAGATTATCAGGGACATGCAGAATGTCCTAGCTGGTGTGTACCACCTCAGTGTCAACACACTGATTATATTTATTTTATTTATTGTTTTATAAAGGAAAGCCCTTCTGAACACCCCTAGCTTGGATTTCTACAAACTTTTAACCGTCCACGAAAAAAGAAGAGTGCCCAACTGAGAGACAACTGTCTGTACTGTATCTGACAGTAAAATTGGAAGGTGATCTAATCCTACCTACTTTAGCATCTCTTTTCTTTTCCAAGGAACCTATTCTGGTACATCTCTCTATGGAGTCTAAGTTTGCTACAGGAAGTGTGGAGGCAAAGTGTGAATGTGTCTGCCTGCTTTTATAGTTCCACAGGCACTGGAAGAGTCCCCAGACAGAAATGTTTTTGAAGGAATAACAGGAACTATACACAATGCCTTCAATTACACTGCTGCAAAACAAGGATGGCATGACAGGGATGTGAGGCTTTTGGAAGCTCCTATCCTCCTTAAAGGTAGTTAAAGAAAATATTTTTCAGCACAAAGTCTTCAAAGTGTTGCCTTTTTTCTTTCCATGTCAGATGAAGTTTACTCCAAGACCTTGACAGTTGATAGCTGGGCTGAGAAGGATCCACACAACTGGTCTAAAGCACACTCAGGTTGAATTCCTGCACCACTTGTTTTGAGGCATGATCCTAAGTACTCCACATTGCTAACTCCTCCCTTTCACTTGTCTTTTTTCTTCTCCATTTTGTGTGAAATTGGACTAGAGATACGTTGTCTGACTTTCTCATGCTCAAATCACTGAGTCAGAGACATGAGTTCATATTCCTGATCTAGACTGAGTAGATGTGAGTTTTGAACTCAAATACATCACATCCCATGAGAATTCCCCGGGGGAAGGGAATAATTCTGTAGTGCACAGTTTCACAAGCACAACTACTTGCGCAAATATTTTGGAAGGATTTCCTTTCTTCTGTGTTCGAGGACAGTTGAGTTCTAGAGGAGGAATGGAGCTCTCTGGAGAGAGAGTTCTCACTCTCTGGAGGAGTGGAGTTCTAGAAAAGTTCTCTGGGAGTATCAGTTGGACCACAAAGTTCATCATATATTTGACACTGAATGTATTTAAGTAGCAATTTAAGATGCATTGAAATTTTGAAAGTCTTTATTTGAAACTTGTAGATCTGTGTTTTGACACTGACTCAGTAGAAATCTGTGGCCTTATCAGCTTGATTCTCACAAGTGTTTCATGTCGCAGGGCATTTTGACAGGGCAGTTGCTATCTTTGTTTCAGTCTTACTGCTAATGTTGGCCCTCAGAAATGGCCTCCAAGACCTGGGAGACAAGAAAGAGAGCCTGGAGAAAGGAAGATTTTCCCTTGGTTGAGAAGGATCAGGTTAGAGATCATGTAGGCAAACTCAACACCGATATATCCATGGGCCCTGATGGGATGCACCCACAAGTTCTGACGGACCTGGCAAATGTTATGCTGGAGCTCCTCTCCATCATCTTTGAAAGATCATGGAGAACAGGATAGGTGTCTGAGGACAGGAGAAAAGTTAATGTCATGCCAGTCTTCAAAAAGGTCAAGAAGAGGTCCTGGGAAATATGGGCCAGTCAGCCTCACCTCCATTCCTGGAAAGATGATGGCAGCTCATTCTGGATGTCATTTATAACAATGTAGAGGAAGAGGTTACCGGGAGTGGTCAATATCAACTCACCAAGGGAAAATCATGCTTGACCAATCTGATAGTCTTCTATAATGGCATGACTGTTTAGGTAGATGACAGTAGAGCAGTGGATGCTGCCTACCTCCACTTCAGCAAGGCTTGGTACACAGTGTCCCATAAAATCCTTATAGGTAGGCTTAGGAAGTGGGGATTACGTGAGTGGACATTGAGGTGGATTGAGAATTGACTGAAAGGAAGACCTCAGAGGGCTGTTACCAGCGGTGCAGAGGTGGTGCTCTCCAGCTTTCAGTACTGAGTCCAGTCTTGTTCAATATGTTCATCAATGACCTGAACGAGGGGACAGAGAGAACCCTCAGCAAGTTTGCTGATGATAGAAAACTGGGAGGAGTGGCTGACACACCAGAAGGCTGTGCCGCCATACAGTGAGACCTGGACAAGCTAGAAATTTGGGTGGAGAAGAAGCTAATGAAATTCAACAAAGGCAAGTGTAAGGTCCTGCATCTAGACAGAAATAACACCATGCACCACTACAGGTTAGGGGTTGATCTGCTGGAAATCGGTTCTGCAGAGAGGGACCTGGGAGTTCTGGTGGACCATGAGCCAGCAATGGGTTCTTGTGGCCAAGAAGGCCAAATATACCCTGGGCTGCATTTAAAAGAGTGCAGATTGAGGGAGGCCATTCTTCCCCTCTACTCTGCCCTAGTGAGGCTACATCTGGAGTACTGTGTCCAGTTCTCTTCTCCCCAGATCAAGGACAGGGAACTACTGGACAGAGTCCAGCGGAAGGTTACAAAGATGATCAAGGGAACGGAGAACCACTCCTATGAGGAAAGGCTAAGAGACCTGGGTCTGTTTAGCCTGGAGAAGAAAAGACTGGGAGGGGATCTCAGCAATGCTTATAAATATCTAAAGTCCAGGTATCAAGAGGGTGCGATCAGATTCTTCTCAGTGGTGCTCACTAACAGGGCAAAGAGGCAACAGGCATAAACTTTAATACTGGAATCATGAGGAAAAACTTCTTCACTCTCAGGGTGACAGAGTGCTTGAACAGGCTGCCCAGAGAGGTTGTGGATTGTCCTTCTCTGGAAACACTTAAAACCCACTTGGATGCATTCTTGTACAACCTGCTCTAGGTGAACCTGCTTTGGTAACAGAGTTGGACTAGATGATCTCCAAAGGCCCCTTCCAACTCCTAAAATTCTGTGATTCTGTGATTCTATTGCAAAACAAGAGGGACATGCCCATAAACACCATCTGCAAGCCCCAAATGTGAGATCACATTTAGAGCGTTGTGTCTTATTTTGGGCTCCATGATACAAGGCAACATGACATTGACAAAGTGAAGTGAGTCTCACAAAGGGCCACCTAGATGATTGAGGGACTGAGGCACCTGTCATGTGAGGAGAGGCTGACAGAGATTTGTTCAGTGTGGACAAGTGCAATAGGGAAACCTCATTGCATTCTTCAGCTCTGCAATGGGAGAACATAGAAAGGATGGAATAAGATTCTTCTTGAAGGCACATGGTGGTAAGAGTAGAAGCAATGAACATGAATTCTGATTAAACACTGGGAAACTTTTCACCATAAGGGTGATCAAATCCTGGAAGAGGGCCTGGCGAGTCTCTATCCTTGGAGATATCCAGAATGAGACTGGTCACATCCCAGTTAATTGGACCTGTTCCAAGTGAGGTGTTTGGAGCAGATGATCTCCAGATGTCCCTTCCAACCTATTTTATTGTGTGATTCTGTGATCACCTTAATGCAATTTAAAAAAAAAATAAAAAAATCCCTGGTATTTTGGCCCTTACATTATTTGTTTTATTGATTTAATTATGTAATGTTTCCCAACACCCATATTTTTATATCTTCATAGATATAAAAAGAAGATATATTGGTTTGGTTATATCTGCTTAGATGTGTACTGATGCTGGTTCACTGGAGGATAAGCTGTGAATTCCTGTTTAGATATTCCTATTTCTTAGCATTTTTTGTGCTCAGAAAACAATTTATCCAGTAAATATAATAAATAATTCTTTCTGAACAATTACTGTGGTAATTCAGTTTCTTTTTCAGCTCAGCAAGTATCTAGAAGCAGATTAGGATTTCTTGAATTAATTTGCTACACTTCATTCAAAAATATTTGAGCTTTGTTTCTTTTGTCTGTGATTTGACAGTCAGCAGTGGGGCGTTGAATATTCTGTACTGGATATTCAAGATACAAACTTATTGATGAGAAAATGGCAAACTATTGCACTGATCTCTAAAAGAATGAATGTGAACTGGGAGATGCAGAGCTGAAAGAGGATGCATGACTTTTAGAAAGATTTGGATTTACTACAAAGGTTAAAATTTCAGGTCCTAATGTACCAGCACTGCAGCAGGATGTAAGGAATAGTAAACACAGGGTGTTATGAGTGAGTATTTGTGAAATTCAAGGACTGTGGAGGGTTGTCTTGACCCGTCATCTTTTTTCTCATTTCATGTTTACCTATCTGCAACTGTAACCTTTCTGTTGTACAAATGCTGTCCAATTCTTTGGAAAGAAGCTCATTGTGTTGTGTTTTTAATCACTCTGATGGGCAAAGGCTAATCACTGTCCTCTCCTTGAAAAGCCTGCTGAGGAGTGGAGGGATAATAATGAATTGAAAATGGTAGATGAGAACAATTCTACTGAATCAGACCAAGGTAATTTAAGACAGACTTTTGTGAGAAAATGAACTAGTAGCTCAAATGATAAAAATCATAATAATGGAGTGTATGTGGGGGGTTGCATTTGCTTTTGGCCTGTGAATGTTCCTGTGATTGAAAAAAATCAAAGTAGCATTCATTGAAATCCATGATATTTTAAGTAAAATAGATCCATTTCCGAAGTGACCACAGGATACTGGGCTATTTAACCATCTTGTTATGGTATGTGATAAATAGTTTGGATAGTCCATCTCCCAGTTGTGTTTAAATGTGTATTGTTTTTTTGCATTAAAGGTATACTTCCTTGCTAATTGTTTGGTGGAAAACCATAATTAAATTTTTGAAACTTGAAAGAATCTGAAACAAATTTTCATCTTACCGGCATCAGCTAACACAACTAATAAATCCTGCATCTGTTCATTTCGGTTTAACACTGAGAAAGTTGAGAGTGCGTCAAGGCAGTTCTGTGACTCCCACCAGGGATACACTAGCAGTGATATGCACAGGGAGAAGTGATCCTGTCCTTAAACAGGAGCAATAGAAAATGTAGGAGATCACAGACTTTCAGTGAAGTGCTGATATAAACTGTTTTCACTTATCATGCTAATTTGATACCATAGTTGTATGTGCTTCTGCATTTTCTGTATCAAATTCATATATGATGGCCAGGCGTTTTATGTAAGATTTATATCTGTAAAAATTCATTATGCTGGCTCAGTAATGAGACTGGTGTTTTACAAAATAGTTTGAGGTCTTCATACTTTTTCTCTTCCCATTTGCGAAAAGAACTGTACCCGTAAAAAAAGTGGGGTTACCCAACCCTTAAACAAAAAGAAGACAAGAAGATTCCTGTTTACATCCACAAGGGCGGTAATTCTGGGTACAGAAAAGATGTATATTCTGTTACCAGTGGCTTCCTGCTGATCAAGTTACAGCTCTGAAGTTGAATGTGGTACTGTCAGGGCAGTCAGTGCAAAACTTAGCCCATGAGCAAAGACCTGTATTTCACATTAACAGAGAAAAATACCACAGTGTGCCAATGGACCTGTATTTCACATTAACAAAGAAAATCCCACAGTGTGCCAATGTACATAGAAAAAGACTTGCTACAGTTGAAGGGATTATGTTAACAAAAAGGGTTCTAAACTCAGCACACATCTACTTCAATACATAGGAGTAATTCTAGTAACGTTTCAGGAAAAAAAGATTAGATCAGGTGTTGTCAGGTATTAGATTTTAGCTTCTGAAGAAGAGTATTGCCTAGATTGGTATTGCCTTTACACAAGTGAATGACATTTCACAGGTAAGATGTAAACACTAACTCGTCTGGTTTGCCAAGTTGATCCACACTCTGCAGTCCCTATTCACTGAATCTTCATGGCTAACCTACAGTATCTGAAAAAATTTGTTTTAAACATGATGGCTCTTATCTGACCTTTCTGTTAAACTGTCTTAGTCTTATTTCTGCTTTCCCACTCAGATGTAGCAGTTCTCATTAAGGTCATTAATAAGACCTTCTTGACAAGACAAGTTCCCCCTTTCTTTACTCTTCCCTTCAGATCTCCCTTCTCTGTCTTTCTTGTAGTTGGGTTTCCTTTGTTTTTTGCTACTGAGGCTGTTGTCCTGTTAGTTCTGCTGTAGTTGACAGCAGAAATGTACTGCTCACAGATAACAGAGCAGTCTCTCATCTGGAGAACAGATTGATGCTATTATTTATTTTGAGTTATATATAGATGCTGGCTGCATCGTGGCTAATTAAGGAACAATTACCCATCATTTTTAACTCGTAAGATGTTTAGAAAAGTTTCTTGGTTACTCTGCATCTAGCTGCAGTTCACTTCTGCGTCCCACCTCCTTCTCTCGCTTCACCCCCCCTCCACCCACCAACCTTTTCAGGATGGATTATGAGTTCATGATTTCTCAAAAGCCCAGTCTCTGCTAGATTAGTCAGAAGCCATCTTTGCTCAGCTACTTTAAACTTCCCAAAGCAATACTGATCCTACTTAGTTTCTCCAACTATTATTTTTCAGATAACTTAATGTTTTCACTCCTTTAGACCTGATTATAAAAATAAACTGATGTAAAGCAGCATTCAAGCACATGATACTTCAGTAACCTTTTCAGAAAGGGTAAATCCGATCCATGTAGATAATGGAAGCCCTTTTTAAGACTCATTTCTACTCTTCACAAACGTGTTATTTCTGTTTTTCACTTTACTTTTTTCTTCTTATCAATGCATAAACACCCTCTTCCTCAGCACAGGAACCACTCAACAACATCTACTTTAAAACTGATCATCATAAAAAATAAGTCAGAGACTACAACCAGAATTTGTTTGACAGAGTACATACATTTGGCAAGTAATGTTAGTGATAAGAATGGCAGTAGTTGTCAAATGAGAAGTCATGGAGTCTCAGAAAGAAATTATTTGCCAGAGTTTACTTTCAATTAATTCATAAGTGGGACAAAAGTGACATTAGTGTCTTGATACGTGAAAAGTCGATCCCCACTGCCAATGATCAAAGAAAAGGTTCATGTGTGTGGTGCCTCATTGTAAAATGAAATGGTGTGATAATCCCTGAGTTTTCAAGATTCATAGCACTTGCTGCTCCACATTACCTGAGGAAAAAGAAAAAGAAATCTTGCTAGATGAAACGGGATTGCTGAGGTTTAGTTCTTTGTCCTTGTTTTTGTTTGTTTTGGTTTGTTTGCTTGCTTTTAGATAAGAAATATAACTTTAATTTTTCAGCTTTTTTTTTATTTTAAGTTTAAAGTGGTTCTCAATTATTACCTTCCTGTAGTAAAGTAAAATCCTTTATTTTAAATAGTACAGTTATTATTAACTTTTTGAGACTTGTCCTTTTTTTGGTTTGGTTTTTTTTGGGTTTTTTTAATAGCTAAATAATAGAAACATCAAAGCTAAACTGCCAGTACTTTGCTGGGTTTTGAGAAAGATGGCTAATCTTTATTAATGTTAACCATTGGAAGAATTGTGAATAAAATTATTCAATTTTATTATTATATTATCNTATATTATCATATATTATTATTAATTAAGAGAAGAGTGTTGTATGTTGTCAAAATATCAACTAATTAGAGGAAGGAGATATGTTATAAATGAAATTATAACTTTGGTGACAAGTGTCTTCGGAATTTGGTGGGGTCATTACATATTTAGCTATGTTTTATTTCCATTAACAACGACTTTTTTCAGAGTTTCTCTTTATTGACACCCCACCTCCTTTTCTGATTTAATATGAATAAACACAACTATTGCTTTCCTGCAATTGCAAAAATTGCCTGAGAACAGCTAATATCATAAAACCGATCATTTTCTGAGATAAGAATATTTTGATATTTGCTGATGTCTTGAAATGTTCTTAATCCTCTTTTAAAACCTGTCACCAAAACATTCATCCATAGTTTAGTATCATTGACTCCACACCTGAAACTCAGTGGTTAACTGGCTTGAATTTCAAGCCGAAGCATAGTCTGAACGGGCTGAAAAAAGCTGATACTCTAGATGGTGCAAATAATACCATGGAAATAGAAATTCCTGAAATGTGAATATTGCCACCTACAATGTAACAAATGCTACCCCCAGTTTTAAGGAAAAGCAGATGGTGTAATTATGTTAATGAGACCAGTAAAGAAAGAAAGAGAAAATCAAGGACGGTGAGAGGAGTGAAAATTTTGGGGCCCTCTGAGTGGTCTGTATATCCAGGTCAGATCAAGCAGTGACATGACTCGTGCTTTTGCTGCAGCCTGAGACCACCGTTGTAGGGTAGAATACATGATTGTGACAGAGGACTGTAAATTGCCAATTTGCTAATTGTTTGTGGAAATGAACATTCCTTGTAAACTTCAGGAGATCTTGCTTTTATTTTCACATGTGTGAGAAACACCGACTCACACTTAAAATTTGAAGAGGACAAAGTCACTGGAGCAAAGATTTATTGTACGAGACAGCGCTGAATCGGGTGCATCTCAAAGTAGAGGCACACACATCTTTAGTTTTTTAGATATTTTATACCTTTCTTTCCCGGCCGCCTGAATACCTCTCTCTTTTCTCATTGGCTGAGAAGGTGGAGCTCACATTCTTCCCGACCGCCTAAAGACACAAATCTTTAATTAATAATACATTATTTCACAGTCTCTGCTATTATCTACTGGCTAATGTTAGTAGTTACAAACATCCTGGTGGTCATCTTCTTGATCTTGTGTCCATATTCTTATTTTCTTCAGTCACCCCCCCAGGTGACCTTTATCCACTTATCACCTTCCACCGTCCTTTGTTCGCTTATCAGTCTACCATCAATTCGGTTCTCTTTATCTAAATGGCTTCTTGTAAATCAGAGTCTCTGGGCCATTCCAGGGTACTTGTAAGGATTAGTTAGATACAATAGAGGGGACTCCGCTTATCACCGAGCCTTTCCTGTAAATGCAGGCACACAAATAGAAATATACCAAGTAGCTGAAGCAAAATTCAGCTCATTTCTCACACATGAGACCTTTCAATGACCAGTTTGGACTTGGTGGGACTATCATTGTTTGAATGAGAAATATAGAAGTCTGTGGGATGCATGGACTGGTTCAGGTGCAGGTTACTTATGTCAGAGCTACAGATACTTTAGAATCTAGATAAGAATCTATCTAGAATTTATATAAGAATCGCTTCTTGCAAAACCTGGATTTTTAATTTATTTTTTTATGTGCTAGATTTACTATGCATTCTATCAGGCTATTTAGGAAAAAAATTAATGAAGATAAGGTCTGTGATTTGAGATTCATTGGACTTTCCTTTTAATAATACATATATATTTGTTGCTCATGACCAGTATGCCTTGCGACTCATAACTTCAGCCAGTGTTCACAGAGCTTCTGTTCTGCACATGGTTAAAAGTTATCCATTCTGTTTTGGAGAAACTTCTTTAGTACAGCAGAAGAATGAAGCAAAAAGTAGGAATGATTCCAGGCTCATGATACTTGAAGTCTGATTGCCCAGGATATGGAGGTGAGAGTGAATAGCATTCCCCAGGGATGGGGAAATTGCAGATTCAAATGATAGTTCAGGACTGAGACAATTCCTACAATACACTGTGATTTCCATGACAACAGGCTGTGGCCAGGGAGGGTGACTCACAGGCAGAGATGATCCCACAGGATTGACAGTTACTGATGATTGCTATTTTCACTCTCCTGGAGCCAGACTCTGAGATCAAAGGAGAAGAGGAGGAGAGGGTTATGTGGAAACTGAGTCAGAAAAGGGAGAAGCCATTAATGAGTTGAATTCCTTCAGGCTGGGAAAATTTATCACAAAGTCAAAAGATTCCACTCAGCAGCTGAGCAAGCTTCTGTTTTCCGTGATATGCTGCCCTCAAAATTAGCAGAATTCTAGTTGGAAAACCAAGCAATGATTATTGCTGACTGTGCTACTGTGTGATTAGATGAGGATGTAGCCATTTTTAAGGGGTATCTAGGCAAACAACTGAGTAAGATGGAGTGAGGGGTGCAATGCGGTCGATATGGTGATCTCTCTCATTGCTACATTGATATTTAGTGACCTTGGAAGTCAGAGGTGGTTCAGTTATAAAGACAGAAGACTATTCTTGGTTGATCGTGTATTTTCTACGTGGATAACTAATTCCTGTTCCAGAAGTAAAGGTTCAGGTGGTATTTTTTTGTGATGTCAAGACTGATTCCCTGTAAAATTCACTGTTTTTCTGATCAAACCCTGAGATTTTGCATCTGGTCTTTGAAATTGAGTGTGATTACTAAACTGGACAAAGAGAATAATTAAATGACTATGCATGCAATCATGTACATTGTAGGCTCTCTAAAGGTGAAAAAGCTATACATGCTTGTGTGCATGCATATATGCACAAGTATGCACACGTCTGCATATGGAGAAGTTGGCACAAGCGTATCCTGTCTCAAGTACTGTGCATGCAAGTAATTAAAGAGTGATAATGGCAACAGAAGTTAAGAGAACTGCACATAAAGTGGCTTGTTGGATTGATAATTGGCATTTTTGCATATCCTCTTAACTGATGTGCATTTCCTTTTCATCCTAGACCTTTCAGTTACATGTACAGCTTTATGCACATCTGAGTATGCAATTTCAAGTCCATATTTTGAAAGACAAAGCCAATAAAGGAAATAAACATAAAATATTAATAGTTGTTGTCTGTGACACAAAATTGTGATTAGATAAAATTAATCTTTCAAAACAGATCAATTTGAATGGTCTTGTTATCAGTCATGTTAGCATCACAAGGAAGAAAACATGTTCTTTGTAAATTTTAACCTTCATGTGCAAGGCAGAACTTACTCTATTGAACTACCTGCACTTCAATTATTGTAAGGAGTCTGTGCAGTAATTATAAATTTTCTTGCTGTTGTAAAGCTTGTGCCACATGTTAATATGGATTTATGTCATAAATTCTGTTATGAGTAAATTGAGTAGGTCTCAGGAAACTATTGGGTCTGCAATTAATTTTAAGAGTATAGTGATAAATGCTCTATAATTGTTAAGCTCCTGTTCAGGGGGATTGCCTTCTCATAAAGTGATGCACATTTATTTTCTAGTGCCAAAACCACCTCCCCAATTGTGGGGATTGCAACATATAGGGACAGAAAACCAGAATGGTGGGTGACTAATTTATCAGGCACATACTTGTGATTCCAGTGGAAATTGTGAATTGTGGCTGCTTTCTTGAGTTTTAGAGGATAGCCACCAAAGAAGTGAGGGGAAGAGCTACTGGGTTTGCAAGGAAAAGAAAGAGGGTTCCTGGAGTCAAAACTTAAGCTATGAAAGAAGTAAAGTTCAGGACATCACACATAGTGTGTGCAGTAACACGTTTCCTGGTCCTGTCAGAGATCTCCATCCTGACTGTGGTGCAGAAATATAACACTGCAGAAAATGATGATGGGAGGAGGGCTTCGTGGACTACTGGTTGTTGAGAGCATCTGATCAAGGTTTATGACAAGTTGGCTGGTGAAGATGATGAAGTTGTGAACCTCATGAAGTTCAACCAAACCAAGTGCAAAGTCCTGCTCCTGGGGCAGGGCAATCCTCGGCACAAATACAGGTTGGATAGTGAATGGATTGAGAGCAGCTCTGAGGAGAAGGACTTGAGGGTGTTTGTGGACAAGAAGCTCAATGTGAGCTGACAACATGCAGCGGCAGCCCAAAAAGCCAACCACATCCTGGACTCCATCACTAAAATCATGGCCAGAAGTCCAAGGGAGATGATTCTGCCCATCTACTCTGCTCTTGTGAGCCCCCACCTGGAGTACTGCGTCCAGCATTGGAGTCCTTGGCATAGGAAGGACATGGAACAGGTCCAATTGAGGGCCACAAAGATAACCAGAGAGCTGGAGTACCTCTGTTTTGAGGACAGTTAAGTAAACCTGATACCAGCAAGTTCACGGGTCATGATGGGATGCACCCACGAGTGCTGAGAGAAGTCATTGCTGAGCCACTCTCCATCATCTTCAAAAGGTCCTGGAGAACAGGCAAGGTGCCTGAGGGCTGGAGGAAAGCCAATGTCATCCCAGTCTTCAAAAAGGGCAGGAAAGACGACCCAGGAAACTACAGACCAGTCAGCCTCACCTCCATCCCTGGAAAGATGATGGAAGGGCTCGTTCTGGGTGTCATCTCAAAGCATATGGAGGAAAAGAAAGCTATCAGAAGTAGCCAGCATGGATTCACCAAGGGGAAGTCATGTCTGACTAACCTGATAGCCTTCTATGATGGCATGACTGGATGGATAGATGAGGGGAGGGCGGTGGATGTTGTCTACCTTGACTGCAGTAAGGCTTTTGACACAGTTTCCCACAGCATCCTCATAGGTGAGTTTAGGAAGTGTGAATTAGAAGAATGGCCAGTGAGGTGGATTGAAAACTGGCTGAATGACAGAGCTCAGAGGGTTGTGATTAGTGGCATAGAATCTAATCAGAAGTCCATAGCAAGTGGTGTTCCCCAGGGGTCAGTCCTGGGTCCAGTCCTCTTCAATATATTCATCAATGATCTGGATGAAGGGATGGAATGTATCCTCAACAAGTTTGCTGATGATACAAAACTGGGAGGGGTGGCTGACACACCGGCAGGCTGTGCCGCCATAGAGCGAGACCTGGACAGGCTGGAGAGTTGGGCAGAGAGGAACCTGATGAAATTCAACCAGGACAAGTGTAGGGTGCCGCACCTGGGGAGGAATAACACCATGCACAGGTTGGGAGCTGACCTGCTGAAGAGCAGCTCTGAGGAGAAAGACCTAGGAGTCCTGATGGACAATAGGGTGACCATGAGTTAGCAATGTGCCCTTGTGACCAAGAAGGCCAATGGCATCCTGGGGTGCAACAGGAAGAATGTGACCAGCAGGTAGAGGGGTGTTATCCTGCCCCTCTACTCTGCCCTGGTGAGGTCCCATCTGGAGTACTGTGTCCAGTTCTGAGCTCCCCAGTTCAAGAAAGACAGGCAACTGTTGGAGAGGGTATGGCAGAGGGCTGCAAAGATGATTAGAGGCTTGGAGCATATCTCTTATGATGAGAGTCTGAGAGACTTGAGTCTTTTTAGTCTAGAGAAGAGAAGGCTGAGGGGGGATCTGATCAACACTTATAAATACTTAAGTGGCGGGTGTCAAGAGGATGGGGCCAGTCTTTTTTCAGTGGTGCCCAGTGACAGGATAAGAAGAAATGGGCACAAATGTGAACATAAGAAGTTCCATCTAAACATGAAGAGAAACTTCCTCATTTTGAGGGTGGCAGAGCACTGGAATAGGCTGCCCAGAGATGTGGTGGAGTCTCTTTCTCTGGAGACATTCAAAACCCACCTAGATATGTTCCTGTTCAACCTGCTCTAGTGGCAGGGAGGTTGGACTAGATGATCTCCAGAGGCCCCTTCCAGCCCCATGTGATTCTGTGACAGTCTGAGATAATTAGGGTTGCTCAGCCTGGAGAAGAGAAGGCTGGAGCTCCTCTGCTGTGAGGGCAGGCTGAGGGGCTGGTCTTTGCAATTACAAGCTTCCACTCTGTGTTACTGTCCCTCTTCCTGCTATGTGTGCCAGAGTGGGAGTTTTTGACTGTTTGGCTGTGTGTCCATTGCAGAATGCACTTAAAACCAGCTGTCTGTCTGCTTCTCAACCTCCCTGATGCTACGCAGCCTCCTCACTGCCTCCTGCAGCTCAGCCACCCGCTGGAGGAGGTTCTCTGCCTGGGTGCACCTTTTGCAGGCAGGTCTGCTGCCTGTCCCTGCCCCAGGAGAAAGGTCAAGGCACCTCCTGCAGGTCTGAGGTCTGTGCTGCAGCTTCTCCCTTCAGCATCTCTGTCTGGGTGGAGGCATTGGCTGCTGCTGGGGTGGATGGTGCAGACCTTCCAGCCAGAGCTGCAGCCTTTGCTCGCAGACCAGTGCCCACTATTCTGCCTTGAAGGCCCTCGAACTGTGCAAATGGCCACAGGATGCTGCTTAACTAGTGGGATGCTCCTCCTTCAAAGAGGCGCCCTTCTCATGTGCCCTCCTGTGCAAACTGCCACACCACACCCCGCCCCTCCCTGCTCTGCCCCATCGTATCCCACCCCACCCTGGCTGCCGCCCCACACCCTGTTTGCTCATCCTGGTTGCTGTGCTCCTGATCACTTGTGATCCTGGTCACTTGTGCTCCTGGGGTTGCTTTTTTAAAGGCAGGGGGTGGTTGCTGCTGTTCTGGCAATGACCAGGTCTCGTGAACGCCTCCTGCGAGAGCTGCTAGCTTCTGCCAGGTCTCTCCACTGCCCTGGCATGTCCCTACCTCATGAAACCCCTCTGTGTGCCCAGATCTGCTTCTCCACTGTGGGTCAGGCTGGGTCCAGAGCAGTTCCCCTTGGTGACCGACCAATAGCCTGCCTCCAGTATTTGGAAGAAAGGAAATTTTACTGAGACCAGTTTTCTTATCAGTTGCTATAGTAATGCCCAGCAAAAGTAGAGCATCAGAAATCTCCTCCAGAGTTTGGGAGACAGTCTCTACTTTACTTAATAGCTTCTTTGGTAATGCTTCTTGCATCTTATTTGACCTGGTGTCAGTTTTACGGCAAAACAACCCTAACAACTGAGTGCAATTACAAGCCCTTCACAGCAGCTCAGGCCATTCAGTCTGCAGAGGGGAGAAGAGAGTATTTCAGGGTACAGTTTCCTGCAAGCTTCATCTGATAACCATTTCTTACCTTGCCCCCTGCTTTGGCCCACACATTCCTGTCTTCTCTCTCATGCCAGCTCTAGGGTTCATAAGGCTCAGGGGTAAGGCTGATCAATTGCTCCACTTTTCTTCCTCCGCTAAGAGTTAGTTTCTACCAGTTCAGGTCCACTCATGCAGCTTACCACTAAGCCACTGCAATGCTAACCATGACACAAGGGATAGAGTTATATCCTATGGAAGGACTAGGAAATGCAGACAGAGGGAGAAAAACCTTTGTTGTCAGCAAATATTTGCATCTTCTTAAGTCACATAACCACAGTTTTTGGATACTCCTCTGGATCCCAGAGTTAAAGTTCTGGATCCCAGAACACAGAAGTTTATTCCATGTGTGCACAATGCCTGTGACAATTCAGGATCCTACATGTTATATGTAACGAAATCAGGTCTTAATAATTTTTATGCAAACATACAACCCAAAATATAGTATCTCAGAGTTCTAAAAAATGTATGGGTTGAAACTATAAATATAATTGTATTTCCTTCTCTCTTTTTATTTTAAGCCTCTTTAATGAAAACATTTCATTCGTTTTATTAGTATAAGAACCACTCCCTTTACTTCTTGTGTTTCCAGGATTCTAATAAAGCTACAAGTGCTGAATCAGCTTTTTAGTAATATGACTCCATTCTACTTCAAGTGCAAAGAAAAAGATCCCAGTTTGGCTAATTGCTCTAACGAAAGGTTCATTTCAAATCTCTCATCAGTTGTGTTTTTTTCTCTTGCTCATTCTCCCCCAAATCAAAAGCCAGTTAATATGCAGGATATTTTTGTCTCATTTCAGTTTGATTGCTTTGAGACTATTCACTGACAGGAACTATGAATCCATCAAGTTTTACTTCAGTATTTTGCGTCATTCACCATTTTGAATCCATGTCAATATTGACAACAGATGCAACAGGTGTCATCTACCTGGACTTATGCAAAGCATTCGACACTGTTCCACATGACATCCTGGTCTCAAAATTAGAAACTAATGGATTTGATGGATGGACCACTTGGTGGATAAGAAGCTGGCTGGCCGGCTGCACTCGAAGGCTTGTGGTCAATGGCTCAATGTCCAATTGGCAGCCAGTGACAAGTGGTGTTCCTCAGGGGTCCGTACTGGGACCAGTGCTGTTCAACGTCTTTGTTGGAGACATGGACAGTGGGATAGAGTGCACCCTCAGCAAGTTTGCCGATGACACCAAACTTGGTGGTGCGGTCGACACGCTGGAGGGAAGGGATGCCATCCAGAGGGACCTGGACAGGCTTGAGAGGTGGGCTCGTGCAAATCGCATGAAGTTTAACCAAGCCAAGTGCAGGGTCCCGCACCTGGGACGTGGGAACCCCAGGCACAAATACAGGTTGGACGGAGAATGGCTGGAGAGCAGCCCTGAGGAGGACTTGGGAGTGCTCATGGACGAGAAGGTCAACATGAGCCAGCAACGTGCACTGCCAGCCCAGAAAGCCAACCACATCCTGGGCTTCATCAAAGGAAGCATGGCCAGCAGGTCATGGAAGGTGGTTCTGCCCCTCTACTCTGTGCTCGTGAGACCCCACCTGAAGTGCTGTGTCCAGCTTTGGAGTCCCCAACACAGGAAGGACATGGATCTGCTGGAATGGAGGACCACGAAGGTGATCAGAGGGATGGAGCACCTCCCCTATGAGGACAGGCTGAGAGAGCTGGGTTTGTTCAGCCTGGAGAAGAGAAGGCTCCAGGGACACCTTTTAGCAGCCTTTCAATATCTGAAGGGAGCCTACAGGAGAGCCGGAGAGGGACTCTTTGTCAGGAAGTGTAGTGAGACGACAAGGGGTAATGGTTTTAAACTGGAAGAGGGGAGATTTAGATTAGATACTAGAAAGAAATTCTTTACAGAATGGTGGTAAGCCACTGGAACTGGTTGCCCAGAGAGGTCGTGGTTGCCCCATCCCTGGAGGTGTTCAAGGCCAGGCTGGATAGGGCTTTGGGCAACCTGGTCTAGTAGGACGTGTCCCTGCCCATGGCAGGGGGGTTGGAACTAGGTGATCTTTAAGGTCCCTTCCAGCCCAAACCATTCTATGATTCTATGATTTCTGTTCTTGGGGCTTAAGAATCAATTCTTTACCAGCCCTGAAGCTCCCTGAAAAGGTATATACTTGTTCTTTTCTCTTCTGTCAGACCACTTAGCTGCATTTAAGTATGTTACTCCTAGCTTTCTTTTAAAAGACATATTTCACGATGACATATAGCTAAAGGGACTACTAGACAATACCTTGTTGGTTATTTACTGCAGCAATGCAGACTAATCAAACAATCCAATAGGAATCAGCTTTTGTAATGGCATGGATCTTAGACGTTACTGGAGAGTTGTGGTTCCTTCTTGCCGTGTAACTGTTATTTGGTTAATGCCCATACATAAACATTTTACCTATATGGATGTCCTTTTCATTTCATATGTTTCTGTAAGTGCCTTCCAAGTCATGTAATCAAGTATGTACCAAGTCATATGGGCAAGTATGTAATGTAAACTTCCATTGCATCTAGCTAGACACAAAGTATATTCAAAAAGCCCTCTGGGACAAGGAGACCCATAAGCAAGTCACAGGCTGTGTTGATTGTTATGGATATAGGTTGGCTGGAGGCTGGCTGTTCTTGACTTGGCTGCAGACAGATGTCAACCCCATCTTTTCCTCTAAACTCAGAGGGCAAGAATTTCTAAGACTATTCCGTACAACTCAGACTGTTTAGCCTGGAGAAGGGAATGCTTTGAGGGGAGATCTTATTAGTGTATATAAATCTATGAAGGGAGGGTGCAAAGAAGATGCATCCAGGCTCTTTCCAGTGGTGCCCAGTGACAAGACCAGAAGCAATGGGTACAAACTGAAACTAAGGAGGTTCTGCATGAACAGCAGGAAACACTTTTTTACGGTGAGGATAACTAAGCACTGACACAAGTTGCCCAGAGAAGTGGTGGAATCTGCTTCCCTGGAGATATTAAAAAGCCAACTGGACATGGTCCTAGGCAGCCTGCTTTAAATGTCGCTGCTTGAGCAGGAGTTGGACTTGATATTCTTCCGAGGCCCCTTCCAACCTCAACTATTTTGAGATTCTTTGAGTTTACTCTACAGTTAATGAATCATTAGGATAGTCCACTTTTGGGGACTGGTCAACTCACATGATTTTTTTTCAGTACAGTGACAAAGACAATTAATCATTCAGGCTAGTCCATTCTGGTTGTCTTTTAACATGTGAAATGTTAAGACCCCATAAATGTCTCTGTTGATTGATGACAGCTAGTCTCCCAAATACTTCTGGAATACCAGCAGGCAGCTGGTGAATGTATGTAGGTGTTTTCAGCATTCACAGAGATTCTTTTTTACTTTGATGCAGGGTTTAGTGTAAAATAAAATTATGGCTGTGGTAAGTCGGCCCTCAGTGTCCTTCAGCATCCCTCAGCATGTGAGAGGGATGCTTTGAGCCAAAGCAAGAACGGAAAGAGCTGGGCTACAGGTCTCTAGAGCACTCTGTTTAACTGAGAGGTTCGTTGGGGTTGCTTACTCGAGAACAATTTAAAACCAAACCAAATTATGATGGAATGAATTGCCATTTTATGTCAGCAATTACTTTGAGGCAATCTCAGCCAGACTGCAGAGCAGTGAAGTTACAGAACTAGAGAGCTGCTTTACCTGTTGTTTCTTTTCTGGGACTAAGAGCATCTTACAACACAAACGGAAATCAACACCATTCTTAACTGCACTAGTGCAATGCAACTGTTTACTCTGCAGGCATTATATCTTCTTCTTTCCTTTATAAAACATTGTTTTAAGCTTTAAACTTTGCTCTAAAACTTAGACTTGGTTAAATATTATCTCTTTATGTTAGCTTTGCTATGGTTTGGTGCTATAGGTATTTGAGTTTATGTAAGCATTCACATTTAATACCATATATTAAAATGCTCAAATGATATTGATATGGATATGTCAGACACTTGTAAGTAGATATAGAGTGGTGATGCTTTCTGGAATTTGTTATTATTTTTGTCCAGATAGTGTTGTAGGCCTTAAACACTTTTCTTGCAAGTCAGGCTCCTAATAAAAACTCCTGCCTCTTCCCTAGATATTCTTCTTCCAAATATTTTTGGAGCCAGAGCTGATTATCTGGCTGTGCCACTGTGGTTTATTTTTAGGAAAAATGCTTTACTTGCAAATTACGAAAGGTTGAAAAAATGACAGCCAGTAGTCTATGTATGGGGACCTAGGGCAGGAGAAAAAGAGTGTCTACTGACACTATTCCCTATCTTGGTCAGAGAAGTCCCTCTAGAAAGCCAAGAGATTCCTCAGAGGTAGAATCCCTTTTGTGAACTTGTTGTCTCCTCAGGGCACCTATTTCATACCAAGAATTCAAATGTGATATAAACAACGCATTGGAGATAGAATAAAAATGGAAAACAGTAACAGCTATCAAAAAAGAAGGAAGAGGAATTATCTTCTGACTTCCTTTCAGGCCCCCAGATTACTCCTTATTCAAAATAAAGTTTCTCAAACTAGAATAAATCTTTTCCCCCTCACTGTTTGTTCCTTGCTGTCCTTTAGGCTCTGGATGTGCTCCTTACAGTCTTCTTGTTGTTGTAAACTATAAGGAACAACAACCAAGGTTTGTAAAGCCTAGAAATAAATTGTATATGGTTCTATGAAGAAAATCTATACTGATATGTATTTCTGACTTCAGTGAGTGTTGGTCCGGGAGCTTAGGTGTCTTTAGTGTAAGTTTTAAGATACTGACAACTGTTACTGAAATTACCCTTAGTAAGGTCTTTGAGAACTTAATGAGTTTATCCTTCCTACACCCTTCACTTTGGTGACTATATAATCATGCATGTTTGATACTCAAAATTATGAAAATCATGAAAATCTGAAGTGACAGATACTCTCTGAAGTTTCAAAACAAAAATAACCAGAGCCAGAAGAAAAGCAGTAAGTTTTTAATATATCTTATTGCCAAGATATAATCATGAGTGAAAGACAATAAATAAATACCACGAGCAGGTGATTATAAATCCAGATGAAAGGTTTTATACAAATCCAGCACAGTAATACATGGCAAATTTGAATAATTTTTGCCAGACCATGACATTCTTTGTATTCTGCTAAATGCATTACAAAAACATACAACACATGCTGTTCTGATATGCTCTGAAATGTAAAGGTTGTCAAACAAATTCTTCGATTCGGAGAAAGTATCAATGGAGGAGAATAAAATCTCATTTCTACCTTGAAACGGACAGGAACATTTTCTTTCTGCTGGGCTGATCAGTTGAAAGAAATGTTGTTCTGACATATTGACTTTGATTGCTCATTACTCCACGTCATACCTAAACTCTTGATCAAATCTTATCTGGACAACACCAAGCTGTGTGGTGCAGTTGACATGCTGGAGGGAAGCAATGCCATCCAGAGATATTTTGACTGGCTTATGTGAACCACATGAAGTTCAACAAAGCTAAATGCGAGGTCCTACATAATAATATAGGTTGGGCGGACAATGGATTTGAGAGCAGTCCTGAGAAGAAGGACTTGGGGGTGTTGGTGGATGAGAAGCTCAACACGAGCCAGCAACTTGAGCTTGCCCAGAAAGCCAACTGTACCCTGGCTGCATTGAAGCTGCATTAAAAGAAGTGTGGCCAGCAGGCTGAGGGAGGTGATTCTCCCCCTCTACTCAACTCTAGTGAGAGCCCATCTGGAGTACTTGTGTCCAGCTCTGGGCTCCCCAACATAAGGAGGACATGGACCTGTTGGAGCAAGTCCAGAGGAGGACCATGAAGATGATCAGAGGGATGGAGCACCTCCCCTATGAAGACAGTCTAAGAGAGTTGGGGTCGCTCTGCTGTGAGAAGAGAAAGCTCCAGTGAGACCTTTCAGTGGCCTTCCAGTACCTTAAGGAGCCTACAGGAAAGCCGGAGTGGGGCAAATATGTCATGGTAACTTCTTCCCCAGGTGTGAATGGTGTCTTAGAGACCTGCGTTTCTAATATGTTTGTCTGTTCATTATGCTCATGCTTTAACAGTATTGCTAAAAAGATTTATGCTGAAAGATAACTTTGGTCAGAAGAGTTGCAGCGAATACCTGATGCATGCGAAAAATCTTCCAATATAAACTTGGTTGTCATGTAATTAAAATTGTAATCTGATTTGAATAGAAGGAAAGAATTTAACATTTATATAAACAAAAGTCACACTGGATAGTGTCAGAAAAGAGATTTTCTGTTAGAGTTGAAATCCTTTTTGCATTTTAGTTACCAGAAGAACTGAAATTCTATGAGATGAAGGTATATAACTGACAAAAATTTCCAGTGGTTCTTGACAAACGCTTGAGGAAAGCATTTCTTTCACGAGCTGGACATGGAAAAATAAATCATGCGCAGGTTTTTTTTGTATCTGAATTATTTCAGCCACGATGGAAATGTTTAAATAAAGAACTGCAAACCTACTTTTCCAAATTGCTAGGGCAGTAACGTGGAGTACAGCAGTATATTTATTATTTTACAAATCACAACTATTTCATGTGATTTTTCCATGAGCAAAAGGTGTTATAAACATTGAAATGAGTTCTTAGAAGAAGTTTATAGTATGTTGCTTTTTTCCAGGAAATCTCTAACTAAATCTGCAATCATCTTTCAAATACAATTTGGAGCTATAAATGTGTTATTTTTGCAGGAGATTTACACAATATTGAATCCTGGTGGGAGACAAATGTCTCTGTCAAGTGCAGATGAAGATTCTGCATCTGCAAGTTTGTTTAAAATGGGTTTTAATTACATTGGAGAAATTAAAATATAATGATAGCAGGTGGTTTTGCTGTACCACTTCTTGCAGTAGAAAAGGGAGGCCAAGCACAATGCAGAAGTATTTTTAGTTTGTTGTGTGGCCCATTTTTTCTAGAGGTGAGGGTCTTCCTTTTACAGTGTTAATGGGAAAAATGAAATTAAAATACACCAACCATAATTCTTGCCAAATGATTCCACTGTCCTAAATTTCTACTGCCATTTGCCTGCTTAAAACCTCTGTTGGTGTTGGTTGTTTTCATCTGTAAATCTTCTACAGGAAAAAATATTTCATATTAATACAGTGTTCCTGTTCTGGCATACCCTAAATATAACAGATTCAAATAACCTATTTATTTTGCTCATTTATTTCATTCCTTTCACTTAACTGATTATGTAGTTCCTTGCTCAACTGTCATCCAATAGATGAATTTTGGCAGTGTCATTTCTGGTCTCTGCTTGCAGTGCTTAAGTTTCTCTTCTCCTGAATTTCCTGTTTCAGGATAGCTTCTTGTCCCCAAGAGAACATGCTTTCTGGAGCAGGAGTGTCATACTGAACTTAACTTGGCATGGTATGTTGAGACCAGCCAAAAGAGTGCTAATGAAATGAAAGCAGTGATAGGGACATAACTCAAATAAATCAGAAAATATAATCTCTCAAATTTCAATAGATTCTTTATCTTTGTTTGATAGAATTGTTTGCAAAAATAAAAGTGAAAGCAAGATAAACAAAACAGAGAGAAAGGGAAAGGGAAATGGGGAAAAAAAGCCACCTCTACTAGAGTTTTAGGCAAATTACCTCTAGTAGAGTATTACCACTAGCAGAAGTTGTTCCAGATCTGAGAATAGTCTTAGTAAACTGAGCAATATGAGCATACTGGGCATTATTGGTAACATTCACTTTTTTCCTCTTCTGAAGGAATGCACTTTTCTTCCTCCCCTCAGTGGCACGTGATTTTATCCATTTATTGAGAAGTGCTCTGGAGAAGTAGTTCTGAAAGGTATGCTAATTTTTGACTCATACTGTGACATGGTTGATATTTTCAGTTTTGTTTCCAGTGCAGATTACTCCTATGCAGACATTTTGGCATTTGAAATGTGTGAGAATTTGAAAAGGTGCCTAACAACCACAGATGGGGTGTGCTGTTTCTCAAGCATCCAGCCATCTCTGCAGCAAGTATTAGCCTAATCAGGACTTTCTCCTGTTATATTTCTGTACAATTGGCAGGAATGTCTGTTTGGGAGAGGAATCACAAATTCTTTGTTTAATTCTTTTGTATATGTAAAGAGCTCTTTCCATGCCAATTTGTACAATACACTGTTGCTTTACACTAGTCACATCAAAGCAAAGATGTGCCTTCATAGTTATAGCCTGATACTGGATCTTCCAGAAATAGCTGCTTTCTGTACTTTATATGAAGCTGTGAAAGAAACAATTTGTAGGTAAAAGATGACAGAAAATAGAACAAAATGCAGACCTCTGAGACTTGGATGGAGACAAGGAAGGTTAAATGCTGGTGTCCTGCAACAGCTGTAAAGTTTACAATAGTTTCTTAATAAGCAGCCACTGGTCAGTTGGCTCAGCTCTGCGATGGAGTGGTGGCATCTTACACAGAGACCTCTTTGGCTGCTCCTGTTCCAGGACCCTACTGCTAGGGCAACTAACATGACACTTGCTCCTTTGTGTGCATTTCTCTCTTATTCAAATAGTTTCTAAATATAGAGAAACAACAACTGTTGGGATGGAAGAAGGAGTAAAGAGTAATACATTTTCTAGTTCTTTGCTAGGAGAAGGTGCCTGAGGCCATACATTTGTGCATCAGATAGAAAAAAAAGGGTAATGTTCTGTTTAAATAGTAAAATGAACAAATGAACAAAATACATATATAAACCAGTGTGACCTAAGACTCAACCCACAGACAAAATGTAGACAAACTGCATGCCAATGGTAAAACTTCAGGAGTTCAGCAGTTTGTGTCAGTCCAGACATGGGTGTAAAATGTGTGGGAACTAGCAGGTCTTTCCTGAATCTGCGTACTTAGGCTACAAGTCTTTTAAGACTTGTTTTCTTTCACTGTAAGAGAGATATTTGCTTAAGTGCTGCAGTAAAATGTCTGGCAGCAGGAGAAGATGTGCACCAATTTCTAGGCTATGGTTCACAGAATTAAGAAAGGTAAAGATGGGCAACTTAATTTGAAATAATTTAAGAAGAAAATTATTTGTGCATAGGAACTATTAAGGCTCACTATGCTGTGTTCTAGCAGAGCTTCATAAGAAAATTCATATCTATCTATATCTATATCTATCAACATTATCTATTTCTATCATCTATATCTATATTTATCATCTATATCTATATCTATTTATGTCTGTATATATACCATGCATTATAAAAAACTCTGTCTGCTCTGTAACAGTTTCTTGGATTATCACTACTTTTACTAGAGGGCTTTTTTCTGTTTGGTTGTCTTTTCAAACAGGTTAGACACAAGACTGTTCAAATCAGACCCAGGGCACAATAATACACCTTTTGTTTCATTTCATGTTCAAAATTACTTCTATGGGTTAAAGCCATTTATGGATTCTACCTCCTTAGCGTTTTACAACTGTTTTAAGACACAACATTAAAGCAATTCACAGCAGTATGTGTTTATTTGTGGTAAGTGCCACAGCTTGTTTTGGAAGAGCGAAACACCAGGCCATACCAAATCCTTTGTAACAGCCCTGATTCCCATTGCCTCTCTCTTCTGTTCTCATTCATTCAACACTGTACACCCCTTCTAACGCTGAGCATTTCTAATGATTAAGCTATTCACATACACTTGGCAGATGTTAAATTTTTGTGCCACTCCCTTTCCAGCTCTAAATAGATGGGGAACTGAGGTTATATATGGCAGTCTTATTCTTAACCCATCCTAGATGACCAACTTGTACTTCACTGGTGATTTTCACAAAGCCCATGTCAACTGTGCTATTGCTACAGGGCACCTGGACTTAGAGACAAACAGAACAATCACTTTTTCTATATGTTACCCAATCATTCATGTATAACATCATGATTGAAGCATAAGATTGTATGAAAAATGGTCTGAAAATATGCTTATAAACAGTTATGGCAGTGGATGGTGTCCTGGTTCCGGTGGGGACAGGGTAAATTCTCCCCAGGCTCTGGCAGGGACACAGGTATCCCATGCCATGCGAGCCGTGCCCAGTCTACAGCCAGAGCTGGCCGCGGGGAGAGGGCAGAAAGTCCCTGCTTGGGAGCGGGCTGGGGCATCCCAGGTCAGGTCAGTGAGAGGGGGTATTGTAATCCTGTTTGTACAGTCCTCTCTCGGTGTTAACGCTGTTATTTTCTTGGCTGTTCTGTTAAACTGCCTTTGTCCCACCAATTCTCCCCTGGCAGCCAGGGGGCGGGGAGGAGGGACAGCGTCTGGCACTTGGTTCTTTGCTGCCATCTGAGGCTAAACCACAACATATTGCTATATTACAACACATGTGTACAACACTGTACACAATACAGAGTCTAAATGCAGCCAGTTACTGCAAGTATTAAAGTGTATTGTTAGTGTGCCATAATTAAAATTGTGATACCACTAAATGTGAAAATTTGAAATGATCCTTAATTCGCACGCACATAAAGTGTGCTGTCTTTGTAAGAAAAGGCATTTCCTCACATGCATACACTTTAGCCCTAGGAAAAAAGGTTTAATTCCTATTTTCTCCACTTGTACAAGTAACAGTGAATCTGATCGGTTTCCCACCTATGTTTTGCAATTCATTTGCTTCCTAATTATATCTTTGCCAATATCTGTGCATAAATTTGCAGTGTTTAAGTCCAAAAGCAACCATGAGATTATCCACAACACGTATATAAATTCAAATTCAGGCAGTCATGTTCCACATAGTACTGAACCCATTCAATTGGACTTGGCTGAGCATGTACTGAAGAAGAGTGCTCAGTCCTGATCTGCTGAAGTCACTGTGATGTTCCCACGTCACTAAAATACATTTTTAGTGGCTAGCTGTTTTGAATTGCTCCTTCTTTCGGTCACTGGGCAACCTGAGAACATCTTCCCACTCCTAGCTGGACACACCCTGGCCCCATTGTTACCAAAGACAGGCCTCTGCATTGTTAATTACCGTACGCTAACTACAATGTTGTTTATTTCCTACTAACCTTCTTACTGTGTAACAAAATAGTTAATCACTGAGCTTCTTACTCTGTAAGAAAAGAGTTAGTCACCAAGCTGATAGTGATAATGAGGAGACAGCTAGAAGTACTTGATTACTTCACAGTTCTTTCGTATGTCAAAACATGTACTCCTATGCCAATTAGGACAGAGCTGTGGCTACTTCAAAGGGCATCCTTATCATCCTCATGAAGCTGGCAAACTTGAAGTAAATTTTTACTGTCCTGTGATGATTCAATACCTTAAAAGGATAATGTGAGGAAGGGTATCCCTACCCAAACAAGCACTGAGGAACTCACACCTGTGCAGAAGAGTTTTGTGGATGTGCATTTAATACACAAATTTAAATAAATATGCAAAATTTAATACACATGTGCAAAAGAGTTATTCAGTCATCATAATGTGTATTTAAGCTGAGGTGGAGTTATGTATTAGGTAGGAGGTATTATGAGAGTCTTTTGTGTAAAAATAATTAGTGAATGTCCCCTGTAAGGTGTGTTAGATTTGTGGACTCCCACCTAGCACCCAATGTCGAACAAAGCAATATCTCCTCTCTGAACTACTTCTGGTTTCGAGATCTTTTATTTCAGGTGACGTGGCTGCATGTCAGTGGGAGCTTTCCCCTGCACAGAAAGGTTCCTTTCAGTGGCAGGAAGGGTCTGCCCAGTCAGGAGACCAGCACAGCAAGAGGCCCCAGAGTTTGCCCTTCAACAAGGCTTAGGCACAGTTGCTAGAGATGCTACTACTGCTATTACTACTGTTACTGCTGCTGCTACTTATAATTGTTGTTGTTATTATTGTAGCTAAATAGCTTACTTGGAGAGCACAATTGTATGACTGATCTATCTTTTTTTTTGATAAGCTGAACAGTTAGAGCTCTTTAAGTCTGTATATGGCTTTTTCTTCATTCTTTGACTTATTTTTTATGGCCCTCCTGCATTATTTCCAGTTTTTCAATTTTTTTTTTAAAGAAAGAGCACTAAAAGTCTGTGCAGAAGTCCAAGCTTGATGTCTTAATGTCAAATAGAGAGCGAAAAATCTTTCTTCCATCTCCTGTAGCTATTAATACAGCAAAGGACTACACCGGCTTTTTTAGCTAAAGTGTTGCAAAGGAATCTTTAGTTCTGTGAGTTCCCCGTTCTTATTCTGAATGCCTTTTTATCATATCTGTAACTTAGACATATCAAAATGCTTTTTATTTCAATTAGTCCAGGTTGAAAAAACAAATCACATTGCTCTGTCTTCCTGTCAGCAGGTATATGCCTAAAAGACATCACATCTGTACATCCTAAATACTGGTATACCCCAAGCACTCTTTTGTTATTAGAGACATTACTCCCAATGGTACTGTTGATCAGAATATATTAAAATTTACAAAGATTTGCTTCCCCCCCCTTGCATGTCAGCATAGAAATAAAAATTGCAAAAAGCCTTGAGTGCTTCTCAGTGTTTTTAATTCTATCAGCCCTCATTAGATAATAAGTCAGATGCAATATGCCTATGCAAGCGGTACGAATATTTTATTTCTGTTGGAAACTTAGGCTACCACAACTATAACATGAAACATAGTTACTACTTGAAAGTTTTTGAGGGGGCTCCAGATTTAAGTGCAAGTTTGCACTTAATGAACAATCTTGTATATAAGATTTTATTCACTGGCATGCTGTCAAAACTAGTAGCAAGTGTATTCATTGTTATGTAAGCTCTCTATACTCTTGAAAAAGCATATATTTCTCTCAAAAGCCCATGTTGTTCCAGCATCAAAAGTCAATACCATTTAAATACAGTTGCTCTCTTAGTTTTTCCTTCTATGACTTTATGAGGTTTACCTCTGAAGAACACGGCTTCTTGTGGACAGATTTCAAGTTCTTATTCTACTTGACATTTCTAATTTTCAGTTTTTGTTAAAGTATCATGTTAGTCATATAATGAGCCATTTTTCTTGTTTAAATGAGTTGATTTTCCTTGGCTCTAGCTCTTTTTCATGTTTGATTGATTGTTTCACTGACTCTTGTTTTCTGTCAATTTGAACAGCCTTGTTTGCATATAGAAGGGCAGGGAGGAAGAGAACAGGTTAGTTTTTGAAGCTCTCTCTGCTATGGGATTTGTTATATAGACACAGTGGCACAGAAAGCCGCTGTGTCTATATATATATTATATAAATTATATATAAGTGATGAAGCAATGGATAAAAATGCCGATTTCCTAGAGCTTTCTGCTTCCAAGGGGTAACATGCATAATTCTTCATGATTTTTTTTTTTTTAATGGTGTCAGATCGGTTCCTTGATAGATTATCTGAAGATAATTTGTCTATAGCCAGTTTAAACATCTCATACAATTTTGTGATGAAAAAGATGAAATGGCTCTGTTTCAGGACACCATGGACAATTATTCATTTTCCATTAAGCCTTTTGGTATTTTGAGGCCTTAATCGATAATACAAAACTCTATTTAACTTTCTGGTTTTCTGCAGCTCTGTAACAGTGAGATTAAGCTAATATTTCTAAATAAATCAAAAACTACTTGATTGAAAGCTACAAGTTTTGCTTTTAAAATTTGGTAAACTTACTAAACAATATATTTGTGACTTTCGCAAAAACTTTGCTCTGGATTGAAGCAGAAAGTTTCATCAGCATATGGGAATTTTCTTCTACCAGAAAAAAAAATATAGAAAAAAAAGCTGAAAACACAGTGTTCTCAGGTAATATAGCAAAGGGAACTTTCCAATGCTGTTAGAAATAGCACATTAAAGGTCACACTGAAAAAGGCAGACCAGAAATGTCTAGCATAGGCCATGTCAGCTGCATCCTGCAGCACAAGCCTGCCATACTAATGGATTAACCGGTTACAAAACAACCCTCCTTGCACCTTGCCTTGTTTAATATGAGAGTGTGTTTTTGCAATGAAAATAGCCTGAATGCTATGCTTTGGAAGATGGTCCTAATGTCAAGTAATTGCTTCTTGGCTGACTTTTCCTATGCAGCATGAACCAGCACTCGGACACTCCCTCTCAAGTAGCTTCCTATCTATGAAGTTCAGCCATGCTTATCTGGCTCACCAACACAGTTCCAGCTGCACACACAAAGCAGGCAAGAAGCAACTCATCTAGTATAAACTAGCTTTCACAGGTGTTTTTACCAGCTGAGAATCTATCCCAGGACACTTAAAATCCCGATGTGCCTTCTAATAAGCGGAAGAAGAATTTTTTTCCAAATAAGTACTTAGTTATTCAGTTACACCCACTAATAAAATCAAAATAAGTGACACAGTTTTGAGACAATGAGAATGTATTAAACGCATGACAAATAGGGGGAATCAATGAGACATAAACATATAAATATGTAATTACCTGTTTACCTGATGATTCGATATCAATCATTTTGGGGAAAAACCCCAAACCCCAACACTTTCATCTCTAGTATGATTAGATTGAAAAAAATAATTATAGTTCTCAGAGTTTTCAGCTTCCAGGTGAATTCCGTGGAGTCTCTCAGTGCACATATATACATTCATAAGCAGAAAAAGAATGCATATGATGAAATTACCATCTTTGGTTTTTTGATTTGCATGTAGCAAAGGAAGATGTTCTGTCATGCTGGTTTGGTGCCTCCTCCCTGCCTAACTTCCAGATTACAACCCTTTTGATAACTAATGAACCAACCTGAAGAGCACAAACAGGAGGTAGACAAAAAATCTTATTTATATTAATAATTTCAGATAATTGTTAAGGTAAGCTACAGTAAAAATAAATTCTGACACAAGGCCAGGAATACACAGTAATATTTCATGTAAACAAGAAAATACCAAATACTCATCTCCTACTAAAAATTCCACCTCACAGTTACTTAAAGCAAGTACTATTTGTATTTGCAGCACACTGAATAACTTTGCATTTTTTAAGAAATAAAAAACTTAAAAGAAATTAAGATCATATCAAGGTACATGGGGTTTTTTTACTAAATATACATAAAGGTCACGAAATCTACAGGAGTACACTAAATGCAAGTGTCAGTCTGAAGGATTTAATTTCTGCTCTATTTTTATCTCATGCTCTTAACTTAATTGGTGTGCTTTCCTTATCTTTTATTAGACAGTTTGTTGCCGTGGTAGAGTTTTCTCTTCCTGTCATTCCTTTGTTATCAAAAATATCTGGCATATTTCTCTAGAATGGATAGCATTTGAAAGGCAAAATAGCTGAGCAATGACAGCTTTTTCTATTGCACACAAAAGTGTAGCTGAAGCCTAGAATCCTTTTTTAAATTATCTTTAGTGGGAATGCTGTTGAGCACTGCCTTGCAGTAAAGGACTATTGATAGTTCCTGCTATAATCTCAATGTATTTCTTCTACTAAACTGTATTTGCATTCTTTTTGTCATGTCTTCATCATCATTATTAATGTTTTATCTCAGAAGATCAAATAATATTTTTAATGATGAGAAAAGTAAGTACAAGTGCCGCACATAGCTGCACAAGAAACAAATGCTTCAATTTTCTGTAGGAGGCAGTGAAAGTCTGATCTAACAGAGAAAAAAAAGATTGCCGAAACATACATATAATAGGGTTAAGGTGGGACATTGGTGAAATTGGTTTTCTACATTGCATCATGCCTGCAGGAATGGCACTGGCACAAATGGCATTTAACAGTGACACTAGAGTAACAGATGATATAACTTTCATCCAAGCTATTCGAATTAATTTGCAGACAGTTGTCACAAAAATGATAGTGTTTTCCAATGTGGTAATGGCCATGGCACTTGTGCTTGTACAGTGAGGAAGGAGAGAGGAAAGGAAGTGGAAATCTTCAGGTGGTATGACACATTCAAGGACAATTACTTCAGTGTTTTTCTACATGACTTTTGGGAGAGAGCCAAATAAAAAGTATGCCTTCAGGTGTTAGATCCCTAGATCTTTAGTACCATTTTTCACTGTGAAAGCAATAATATTATCCACTCTTTTTAAGCTTTTTCTCACCTCTCATATTTAACTTCCTTCTGCAAACCTGAGAGTAAGCACTGAAATTGTCTGTCTGAGTTAGTAACAACAGCCAAGACGGAAGGAGAGAGTGCTAACTAAAACTCAATCTGAGAACAAACATGTCCCCTGAATGAAGGTAGCTCTGCTTAGCCTGATGCAAGGACCATGCAAAAGCTGGTTATCTGCCCGCGAAAAGTGGATCAGCAACTGGTTAAACTTTTCACTGTTGTGTGGGGTGGGGCTTAAGGGCTGTTTCCCTTTTGCATTGCTGTTGGCTTAGAATAGAGAGTATTCTTTTCTGAAAGTTGTCTGGTAATTGATTAACCTTTCTTTGTCCCAAATGAAAGGACAAAAAAGATGTGATGCAAGCTTTGAAAGAAAATTACTTTAGCTGCTGGCTAGTAACCTGTAAGGGAATCAATTACAGGACATACAAGGAACAGTTAATTTGTGAGAAGTGGGACAGATGTTTTTGTTGCACATGCAGAGATACCTCTTCTCCGTAAGTTCCAGTTACTTAACCAGAAGCCAGGGCCCCAAAGAAGCATCCACTGCCCTCCCAGGAGGAGTTTGGGCCACCTAGCTGAGGGCAGGCACCACTCCTTTGTTCTTTTCATTTCCAGCCTTGCCACCAAGTACACTGAGATCCCACCTCTTCCCTTTAAAATCACCTTTCAGAAAATTTGTCCATGCACTTTTTCCCTGCCAGACAAAGTTAAAAAGCATAGCTACATCAATCTACATGGAAAACACTTTCTTTTTCATTTAACCCCCTTCCTGGCCAATGTGGTTTCAATTCCAAACCTACCTCTGGTCACATTCCCAGCAACAAAGAATGCTTTCAGCATTTGGAAGTGAAATCCACCTTGGAGGACTAAGAGAAGCCTGCAAACTCTTGTGCCCAGGCTTTGAGATTTACAAATTATGATTGCCATCACCTCAGTGGTTGTGTGAGACGATGCAGGCAGGACGCAGGAACAACCACAAAACCACGGATTAAGGGCAAAGAACAATTTAATGTCACTACCTCATGGATCAGGGAACCTCTGAAGCAGCACCGGCGCAGAGGCAGGCAAGCAGGGGACGCAGGCACTGCGGAGCCAGAGTCCTTATTAGCATGAGAGTCCCTGTTAGCAAGGGAGCGAGAGAGCTCCCACTTGCTGTTTGGCCTGTATTTCAAGGATTCTGGCACACAGAGTTTTCTGCTGTGCTTTGATCTCTTCAGCAGCAGGGCAAGAATCCCAGGCGTGTTTGATAAGGTGCCCCTGAGTCCATCCCAGGCCTATGTTATCTGAGTGCAGATGTTCTACTTGTTGAGCACACAAAACTAAGCAACAATTAGTGTGATAGATGTGTTTTCCAGCACCCCGCATGCAAGTCACTTGAGCATATTTACAGTCCTCCTCGCCAATCTTCCGTTAGTTTCCCACAGTGGTCAAGGGCCAGTTCATTATAATAGATACCACCAGAGTTGTAACTTTCAGGCCTCAGAGAGTAAATCATGGTTTTCCATACTTGGCAGGATGCTTTGGATTTTTTTCCATATTCTTCTATCAATCCTAACATACTGATTTTAATATAATCTCTAAAGAGATAAGTGGGTGCATTGTCCCCTTAAATATGCCCGGGTGTTAGTCCCCACAAAGCATTTCTCTTCAATTGGTGCTTAAAAAAAAATTGGCCTAGAAGTATATATGAGGATCTCTAAAGCAATTTATGCTAAATTACTGCAGAGAATTGAATTTGCAACTCAGCTCAAACAATAACTGTCTCTATTTAAAGTCATGTAAAGAAACATTAGCTTCCCTTGTGATATATGCTCTTCTGGATGACCTTTGGCAGATTTCAGTGGATTGCGTGACAGTATTGCAAAACAGTGCAGTCCTAAACAAAGGGATTCTTTTTTTAATTATTTTTTTTCTGCAAATTAGCAGAGTTGCAACTACTGATGAATTGAAAGTTCCTTGAGAATTGTACAACATCAGTGCCATGATAAGATAATTATTTGCAAGTAGGAATATACCAGAATTTCAATTACTTAGTCATGAATGAAGAAAGAAAATATACCAAATACTTCTTGAACAACCTGTGAGATATTTTTGGTAATCACTTAATTTTGCAGCAAAGTAATTTCACAGGCTGTCTGAATTAGTGTTTGTATGGTTTCCAGACGACAGTGAAATATCCACCTGCAGCTTTGCTGAACATTTGCTGGAATCTAATGATCATCTGAAATGGTTTCAAACTCAGAAGTAGCTAACCATCTAAATGACAGGTACTGATTGAAATCTGAAGAGCTATTTTGACCTTGCAATGATTTTTACTTTAATAAGTGCTAAATATCTTTCTAACTAATCTTTTATTTTCTAATCAATGTTATCTGGTTAAAAAGCCTGAGTTAAAGCCTGCATGAGTTAAAAATAGAGTGAAGATAACACCTACTTGGCTTAGAGTTTAATTTTGACTTAATTTAGTAACTTTTGCTCAGAAAAAATGAGATTATTTGAAATGACACTTCAAAAAATCCCATGTCAAAATATTTTCATTTATAATTTCTTGTATAAATGGCTACAAATTTGGTTTGTAATTCTGATACAGAAAGACACCTTCACTGTTTTTACGGATGTTTGCAAATGGTACTGTGACGGTTGGTACTGATATTCATCTGGATTGATAAGAGATTCATAAGGAGAATAAAGAAATCTCTAGTTCCTTTGCAGAACTAGCACAGGCTCAATATTGCACAGAAATACTATGGGACTGAAAAGACCTGAGCAATCCTCTTCCTTCTCCCTTTTCGCCTTCTAAGTAACAAAGCAGGGTTGCGTAAACTGGGGAAACTATATGCAGTGAGAAAACAAGCACAAGCCGGGTAGCCTGGGTGATCAGCCCAAGTAAACTGTGGCAGTCACTTGGGATGACTCATTTGCAGAACGACAGATTACAAGTGCTCTGAGACAGCCTCTTGTGTGTAGACAGGCATTCAAACATGCTTAGCTCCTACATACCCTGCACTTACCATAAATATCTGATAGATGAAAGCTATTCTATAACTGCAAGTAATAGTCATGACTGCCTTCCCTAAGTACTATTGCCTACTTGAGAAAATATATGCATTAGTTTGGCCTATTTTTAAAAGTACTTGATTTTTTCTTCTTTTTCTTTAATTTTTTTTTCATAGGAAAAAGTCTTTCTACTGATTTTTTTTCTCTTTGACAGTCAACTTTGCCTGAGTTAATTTGATAAGTTTATCAATACAAGTGCACACAGATGAAGTTGAAGAACATCTGAAAGCCATGTCAATACATGAAGGCCATGTCAATGCGTGAAAAGGAGAATAAAATACGTTCTGAAAAGGCAAAATTGTTGGAGGTATCAAGGGTTTGACTATACAAGCTTTAATTTTCAACTCAGAGTAGCAGAACAAATTGACAGGATCAGAGCATTTTTCAAGATTTTTTTGGGGGGGTGGGAAGGGAGGAGAAAGAAGGAGAGATCACACAATACAGATTGGAGCTAAATGACAAGTTTAAGAGTAAAATGCACATATATCACCATGCTTTTAAATTAATGGAATGTAAATGCCTTTGAAATCATATAGAACAATAGAAGGTCTTTTAAGGGTGAATTCACAGTTAAAGCTGGAGAAGATTTCTATTGTCATCTCCAATGCAAATTTCTTACTAATATTGGGGGTGTACTAAATGTGAGCTGCACTCACTGAAATGCAGAGTCCTTAGATTTCCAAAGCCTTTTTCCTCAGCTGTAAAACTGAATTTTACAGACCAAAATTATGGAAATGATCCATTTGTAGTTGGTCCTCATACTCTGTTCGCAAAAGCAATAAATCATAATGAATATGGCATAAAAATAAAGTGGTGGTTGGAGAAACATTGCTCATTTATTTGTTAAATTAATAATCTAACACTCAATTTATAGAATTTCTACAGCATATCCTTCTCACCAGAAGGGAATGTCAAGTTAAAACTAAGTTTTTTATTTTTCCCAAAATAGAAATTTGATCACCATTGCAATTCTAACCCGAACCCTTCCCCTTGTCATTGCCCCTGAAGAAAGGCAAAGTAAGCAGAATTGTGTGAAGTATCAGGGTTTCATGCAATTAGGTAATAATTTTTTAGAGTATAACATTTCCCAGGCAGCTCTTGCCCTAAAATTTTATCTTCAAAAAGAAATTATAGAAAAAATAATTTACCTGATGCTCCTATGATCAATATTATGATATGTCATTGTACCACAAGCTTAAATGCTCATGGTTTCTGGGTTTCAAATTTTGTTATTACTGATTAAGGATGTAACACATCTGGAAAAGTTTCCTGATATTGTCAATATTTAACTTCCATGTCCCTTTCTATAGATGCCAGTCAGATCTGTCCTTGCCTTTCTTTTTGTTATTGCTTATATAATAATTCCAGTCCTGCCTTACATTATCAGAAAAAAATCCAACTCTTTTCTCTCTACCATGAGATTCTCAAGATAGCATAGCTTTGGCATTGGACTCACATAATTTCAATCAGTTCAACAGATTGCAAAAATAGTCCAGATAGGTTCAGTAGTTTTAAAATTCCCTCTGTAAATCTTTAAATGTGAATTCTGATAAAGACTTAATAGGTTACCACAATCACTAGGAGCGGAAACACTAAGCATTTCCTTTGTAATCTACAAGGAAACTTTGGCCTAAAGATTGTTTGTAAATTTTCAGATAAATGAAATGCCATTTTTTGCCATGAAAATACATAACCAAGGGAAAGCAGGTAACTGACTGCGACTGCCTTGTCAGATTTGCAGTCAAACCGACAAAGCTATACTAAAACCTCTTAAGAATGAAAGAGAGATTTTATCTGTAAGACAAAAATTATGGAGTTCATTTTAGCTTTTAACCTTGATCTAAATGTATTCTTTAAATAAAAAACTACTTATTTTCTTCAGTACTACATAATGATTTTGTATATATGCCAATGTTAAAATAAGATAGTATTTTAAAATAATTTTCAAATGAGCATATCTTTTGAGAAGTTTTGTTCTTCTGCTTTCTTTGAAATCACAAGTGATTATTTAAATTCCTGTCAGTTTAAAGCCACTCAGTCATTCTCTTCGCTCTTCAACCTGAATGTGTTGCAAGCTTCCAATTCAAAGGCTTTTCTGTGAAGATTCCTTTACAAAATAGTTCTCAACTGCAGCACTGGCCTCTGCAGTGGCTAAGTGAAGTATGGTGCATGGACACTAGTTGATCAAAAGTCCATAGAAGTCCGAAAATAGTGTGTTGTCCTAGATTGATTCAGAGAGGCTAGAAATCAGCAATGTTTCTATACTGTATATTATATTTCCACCTACTGCAGAAACATCTACCTTTCCTGTACCTTCTATGTAGGTGCTAATGATGAACTTAAAATCTAGTACCCAACATAGGTCTCACTCAGAAATCTAGATGCGTACAGGAAATGCCTAGATCATCTTCTCCTGCCTGCACTCACAGATCTGTGATTGAAGTGATCGCAAGCCAGATTTTATTCAGAAATCAGAACATAGCCAAATTTCACAAAATTTTGAACAAAGGTGAAACTTTCTGCCTTAACGTCACTGAAAAAATTTCATGTCTGGATATTGCTAAAGAGTGATGCAGGAAGAAAAAAAGCTTCTGAATATTTTCTTTACCTAATAAAACTTGATAGACCTTACCTTTCTTGTTTAACAAGCTATACTTCCCATATAAACCTTGATGCCCTACATACTCACTAATGAGCCATTAACAGGATTAGAAAAGATATAGTACCAGTTGCATAACAGTAAAACACTTTCTTAGTATCACTCTCCCTCACTACACTTTTTTCAAAAATAATTCTTGCAAGTGCTATGTATTTCTTTAGAATTACTGCAATACAGAATACTTTGCCTGAAGACAAGTTAGTGTGAAAGCTAATAAACTTTTGAAAAAATAACAAGTTGTTACATAGGTATGAAATGTCATAATAAACAAGTAATACGAAGAAAAATAATTAGTAATAATAAATTTAAAAATAATAAAAAGAGGACATATTTTGTGCTGTCTACCAGGCAGAGATTCTTTGAGGAATGCCTGATACCATTGCTAGATGTTCAGCTAATTAATAGTAGGTGCAATTAGTAAAGCAGATCAGAGCAGAACAGATGTGCAGTCAAGAAAAATGTCGGTCATTTGCTACTTGGGCTGAATTACACAGAATCACAGAATGATACAGTGTTGGAAGGGACCTCTGGAGACCATCTAGTCCAACCGCCCTGGCAGAGCAGGTCCACCTAGAACAAGTTGCACAGAAATGTGTGCAGACAGGTTTTGAATGTCTCCAGAGATGGAGACTTCACAAACTCTCTGTGCAACCTGTTGCAGTTCTCTGCCATCTCCAAAGTCGAGAAGTTCCTCCTCATGTTTAGATGGAACTTCCTATGTTCAAGTTTATGCCTGTTACCTCTTGACCTGTCACAAGGGACCACTGAAAAAATCAGAGTCATAGAATGTTTCGGGTTGGAAGGGACCATAAAGATCATTGAGTTCCAACCCCCCTGCCATGGGCAGGAACACCTCCCACTAGACCAGGTTGCCCAAAGCCCTATCCAGCCTGGCCTTGAACACCTCCAGGAATGGGGTGTCCACAACTTCTCTGGGCGACTTGTTCCAATCTCTCACCACCTTCACAGTACAGAATTTCTTCCTGATATCTAATCTAAATGTACACTCTTTCAGTTTGAAACTATTGCCCCTTGTCCTATTGCTACAATCCCTGATAAAGAGTCCCTCCCCATCTCTCCTGTAGTCCCTCTTTAGGTACTGGAAGGCCGCTATAAGGTATCCCCAGACCGTTCTCTTCTCCAGGCTGAATAATCGCAGCTCTCTCAGCCTGTCCTCTTAGGAGAGACGCTCCATACCTCTGATTATCTTTATGGTCTTCCACTGGACTCGTTCTAACAGGTCCATGTCCTTCCTGTACTGACGATTCCAAAGCTGGACACAGTACTCCAGGTGGGGTCTCAACCAGAGGGGAGCAGAGGGACAGAGTCACCTCCCTAAAGACTGGCCCCATCCTCTTGACACCCAACCTCTCAGTATTTATAAACATTGATAGGATTGCATCTCACACTTCTCTTCTCCAGACTAAAAAGACTAAAGTCCCTTAGCCTTTCCTCATAAGAGTTATGGTCCAGGCCCATAATCATCTTTGTATTCCCCTGCTTTACCCTCTCCAGCAGTTCCCTGTCCCAGAACTGGACACAGAACTCCAGATGGGGCCTCACCAGGGCAGAGTAGAGGGGCAGGATAATCTCTCTCGACCTGCTGGTCACATTCTTCCTGATACACCCCAGGATGCCATTGACCTTCTTGGTCACAAGGGCACATTGCTGACTCATGGTCATCCTGTTGTCCACCAGAGCTGCTCTCCAGCAGGTCAGCTCCCAACCTGTACTGGTGAATGAGGTTATTGCTCTCCAGGTGCAGCACCCTACACTTTCCCCGGTTGAATTTCATCAGGCTTATCTCTGCCTAACTCTCCAGCCTGTCCAGGTCTCGCTCTATGGCGGCACAGCCTGCCGGTGTGTCAGCCACCCCTCCCAGTTTTGTATCATCAGCAAACTTGTTGAGGATACATTCCATCCCTTCATCCAGATCATTGATGAATATATTGAAGAGGACTGGACCCAGGACTGACCCCTGGGGAACACCACTTGCTATGGACTTCTGATTAGATTCTATGCCACTAATCACAACCCTCTGAGCTCTGTCATTCAGCCAGTTTTCAATCCACCTCACTGGCCATTCTTCTAATTCACACTTCCTAAGCTTACCTATGAGGATGCTGTGGGAGATTGTGTCAAAAACCTTACTGCAGTCAAGGTAGACAACATCCACCTCCCTCCCCTATCTATCCATCCACTCGTAGAAGGCTATCAGGTTAGTCAGACATGATTTTCCCCTTGGTGAATCTGTACAATAAAGACTGAAGCAAAGAAGGCATTCAGCAACTCCACCTTCTCTGCATCCTCTGCCACCATGGCACCCGTCTCATTCAACAGTGGGCCCACAACTTCTCCAGTTTTGCTTTTGCTCCTGATATACTTAAGAAACTCTTCCTGTTGACCTTGATGTCCTTTGCCATGTTTAATTCCAAGGAGGCCTTGGCTTTCCTCATTTCATCCCTGCATATGCTTACGGCATTCTTGTAATCTTCCCAAGTGGTCAGTCCCATCTTGCACGTACTGTAAGCTTCTTCCTTCCACTTGAACTTTTCCAGAAGCTCCCTGCTCAACCATACAGGTCTCCTGCTTCAGTTGCCTGATTTCTTGCTCCTGGGGATGCGCTGATCCTGAGCTTGCAGAAAGTGGAATTTGAATATCATCCAGCTCTCTTGATACCCCCTACCTTCCAGAACCCTAACCCATGGGATCTCTCCAAGCAGTTTCTTGAAGACATCTAAGTCAGCCCCCATGAAGTCCAACGTTGCAATTCTATCCTTTCATGATCACTACAGCCAAGGCTTTCAACAACCTCAATATCCTTCACCAGTCCCTCTTTGTTTGTAAGAATGAGGTCCAGTAGTACATCTCTCCTTATTGGCTCCTCCACCACCTGAGTCAAAAAGTTATCCTCAATACACTAGAGGAATCTCCTGGACTGTAAATGCCTGACTGTGTGACTTTACCAGCAGATACCAGGGTGATCAAAATCCCCCATGAGTATCAAGGCCTATGATTGCAAGGCTACTTTCAGCTGTCTGTAGAAGGCCTCATCAGCCTCCCCATCCTGATCAGGTGGCCTGTAATAAACACCCACGACAGTGTCTCTCATATTGGCCTGCCCCATAATCCTTACCCACAAGCTCTCAACTCTCTCTTCATCTGCCCCCAGGGAGAGCTTGATAAGTTTCAGTTGTTCTCTCACATAAAAAGCAACTCCACCACCTCGCCTTTCTGGCCTGTCTTTCCTAAAAAGGACATAGCTATCCAGACAGTGTATTCTCTCACATTCCCTGATGGCCCCCAACCTGCTTGCCTCCTCCCTGAGCTCCATCACTAAGTGGAGGAATTCCTCTACCTGGGCACACCTCCCACAAGCACACTTACTGTTGCCATTCAACACCGGCATAAGAGCAGGGCACATTCTGCAGTCCGATGTCTGGGTGGCAGGGTGTTCCCATGAGAGGTCTGTCTGGGAACGCTGCATCAGAACTGGTGGGTGCTGAGCTCACAGATACCATGGTCTTCTTCTGAGTGGATGCCATTGTTTCTAATACATCAGTTACAGTGCTTCCCAAGAATATTAAAAAAGCCAAAGCTAATAGGCTTTAGAGTAGGAGCTATAAATCAGAAATAAAGACAGTAAAATATGTTAAGCTCATCTCTAATTTAAAAACACATGGCCATAGCCTATCCCTAGCAAAGGACGGAAAGAGTTGCAGGCCAGCTTTGCAAAGAACATACTGCCTTTCTAATTGTGTACACCAGCACATGAAGACTATTGGAAAGGGATATCCAATGGACATGAGATTTCATTCTAAATAAAATGTTAAAAGAAGTTGAAGATTTCACTAAAAAAAGGCCCTCAGGATGTCAAGACATGAGAGTGTGATACATGCATTATACGTGCAAGAAAGATATTGGCATAATTATCTTAAAAATAGTCAAATTAGACTCTTCTATGTTATGTGAGTCTAGTGAAAGACTGGCATCTGTACTCGAGTAGAGGAAATTAGAGGGAGTTGGCTCGTAGCTAAAGAGGTGGAGAGTTTTGTTTGCTTTTTTCTTTTTCAAACAGCAAGCCAAGATTAGCTAAAATGAACATGTATTTTCGTTGCTAAGCAAAACCAAATCAACATTGCCATGCCAAGAATAAAGTGATTACTAATATTAGAATTACAAGCTCAATTAATACTTGAATTAGAAACATTTTTTACTGCAATTGATAAACCCTTAAGGTAAGCAGAGCAAGATCCTGAATTTTCATACAAGACAAGACGAGATGGACACTGCTAAAGAAGAATCTTTTTAAAAGCAACTGGGACCCAGTAAGTGACAAACACTATGTGTCCACACCCTACTCTTAGTTAAGAGAGGGAGCTCTCAAGATGAGACTTTGTTTAAGTATATCAGAATTGCAATTCCTCAGCTTGACATGAAAGAAATATCTTTTCTAGTGTACATGAAAATCATCTGGGATCTAAAAAAAAAAAAAAAGGTAATTTTTTTTCTGGCTTCAAATGAATAGAGACACTGAGAAATGTATATGGCAAAAAAATAAGCCAAGGTAAGCACAATAAATGACATTGCCAACAATGTAAAAAATGTAGCCCTTGGAGGAGGCAGAGTTTCTTGCTGGCACAAAAAAAAATAATTATCTGCTACCTTCCCTGAGACAGTCTTATTAAAGCACATTTACATAGGAGATTATGCATATTGAGTGTTTAATTTTTAGATGAAAAATCAGTTATAACAATGAGACACACTCATATTTCAACAAAATACTGGTGAAATATTGCTTCCCGTTATTGCCATGCAAAATGTCTTTATGGAAAATGGTGGGAAAATAATAAAATACGTCATACCAAAATGATGCAGTCAGGCTCTGATGCCTATTTACTTATGTTAAAAAATTGAACAACACTGATGAAACATAGCTTGTCACCACTGACAACTGACATCAGGGTAGCTAGGGACATGCTGGGGTGTATAGACAAAAAAGGTGACCAATATATTCAGAATATGAAGTTCCAGAATTTACCAACATTTCGTGAAAACAAGGCTGAGTTATCTCTGATGGGAAATACCTGTCACTTGGCAAGCCCAAGCCAGCCTGATTGTTTATCATAAACAACACAAAATGTTGATCAGTAGGAGAGGTAATGAGCCATGTTTTAGAGTCCCAGATGTAGAGTAGCTTCTCACAATGAGAAAACCTCTACATTGAGAAGACATAACTTTCGTGAACTTCTTTTTCCTCCTCCAGAAAAGCGTACAGAAAAACATCAGTGGTTTTGGTATACTTTCTGGGAAATCAACTCTCCCCTCTCAACTTCACTGCTTTTAAAGTTTAAAAAAATGTTGGAGGGATAGGGGAGAAGAAAAGAGGGAAGTCAAGAAAGAGGTACCTCTGTGTCTTGAGTGCAACGCCAATGAACCCCCATCCACAAAAACCACACACTGAACAGCATCCCTTAGGTATAGCCAGAACATACTGTGCAAAGACCAGGCAGGTTTCATACAATGTATGTGCTATTTACATTTTGATACCTGGCTTCAGCCAGGGTGCTCTGAGAACAGGAATAGTTTATAATTAACCCACAACACTGTGGTGGCTTTCCTGGCTCTGCTTTAACACAGTTGCATGAGATGTGTCTGATCTGGTGAAGCATCTGACCCATTGTTCTCTTAACTCCAGTCTACCTTCATGTCCTTGGAGTAAGATTATTCTCTGCCTTTGCAGGTTTCCCTGTCAGAGCCCTTCATTACCCTGACAAAAACTTGCCTGCACCGTAATAAATGGAGACATCTGAGGCTAGGCTTTAATGTGATAACAGATTCCTCTGAATGCTATTTTCTACTTCACTTTCTAAGCTTCACAAGCTCCACTATGGGCAAAGGAATGAGGGCAGGATCTAGTATGCCATAGCATTCAGGGTTTTCAGCAGGAGAACTTCATCATTAATACATTTCTTGTTGTAAAAGAAAAATAAAAGATTCAGTATCAGAAGATTAGATCCAGCGAACACTGTACGTAGCCAACCCAATTAGAAAAAAGTAATGTTGACAGTATAAAATTGGCAAAACAAAAAGTATAGGTTTGCATGGAATACAGAAAAAAAACCCACAACCCTATGATGTGTTCTTTTGAAATACACAGTCTAAAACCATTTTTATCTCTGTCCTGGTTTGAGGTAAAACAGAACTAATTTTCTGTTCAGTAATTTTACTTTTTAGCTGCGCCTCTTCTAACTAACTAAACTCTGAAATTAACTGCATATTGTTCAGAAACTGTTCACTCTCACAGTGATAAGACCTGATTATACCAAAGAATGGATTGCACAGAGGCCTGTGCTTATACTTATTGCTAAAACAACCAAGGTCAGCTAACTTTGTTATTTGCCCCATTGGAGGAAACGGAAAAGCGTAGAGTTGTCACCCCTGTAGGGAGGAACAGACAGGACAGGTGACCCAAAACTGACCAACAGGGTATTCCATGACATCTGCATCATGCTTAGTATAAAAGCTGAGGGATCCAAGGGTCGACTCTCTTTCTTCAATGGCCAATGTCCAAGGAGGACCCTGTCTGTTTGTCTGTCTTTGTTCCCTTTCCAAGCATTTCTGACTCCAGATCCAGAATCCAGCTCCTGTCCGTCATGGAGTCCAGCCTGGGACTTTTCCCTATGCCTGCTGGTGATATGACCATCATCCTGGGAGCTTGATATGGTTTTGTATATACTGTATACTTTTTTTTTCTTTTCCTTTTTAAAATTTTCTTATTATTTATTAATATTTTCATTAAAGTAGCTTAGCTTTTTTCTAAACTCATAAATCTCTTTATCTCTTCGTCTCCTCTCTTTTTTTTAGAGAGGGGAAGGAGGGGCCATATGTCATTCTGATTGGTTAATCCAGTCAAAACCATGACAATCTCCCCCACATCTCTTACATTATGTTTTTAGAGAAATGTTCAAATAAGCAGTTTAACAGGAGAATAAGCAGTTCCAGAGCCTGAGACTTTTACAGTTATCTATTAGCTACTGTAATAGCTAGAAAGTGGCCAAAAACCAGCACTAATAAAAAATATTTGAATATGGAAGTGAAATATTACAACTGACCACCCATAAAGAGAAGATTTAGATTTTTGGTTTTCAGGTTTCCACAAAGTTTTATACATACTTGTAATTGTTATACACTTGGTAGTCTGAGACATGAAGAAAGACTGATCTCATAGTGAGCTCAAAGAAACTTACCTGACAGCTGAAGGTGAGGGGAAGAGTTGGTAGCCCTCAAGCTACCAACTAGCCTCAAGAATAATTACGAAGACCTAGTCAAGCTGGATATTTTTTGTCTGCTCACAGACATTCTGCCACCAGAGGAAAAGCCAAGTACATCCAATAAGACCATCACCAAGCTGTCTTAATCTACATAATGCAAATGCTGTCACCAGCAGCCTGCAGCAACATCCTTTCTCTGCAAAAAGGATTGCCCTTACTTCTAAGGATATTATGTTTTGATGCAGCAGCCTAAGGGAGGACTTTTACCTAGCTGAAGATCCTGAGGAGCCTAGAAGATTGGCAGTAATCTCCAAGCTATTCCAACCTATTTACACACCCCCATTCTTAAAATCTATTACAAGAAAATACCACTTGCAGCACAGCAAGTTAAAGTGATGTTCCCACTGTGCAAGCGGTCTGATTCTACCTGACTCTTTCTCTGTTGCAGGATCTGGTAATAGCTGCTTCAAGAAGATGTCCAATAACTTTTGATTTGGATATGATCAGCAGACCAGAAGGGAAACTGCTCCCTGGTATGTCTTTGAAGGCATATGTGCCTTTGAAGGCACATATGTGGTATGTGGTATATCCACAAAGGATATGTGCCTTTGAAGGCACATATCCAACTTCTACGTTTGCCATAAATTTCAAGATTTTTTCCACTGAGAGTAGTACATATAGCTCTATTCTTTTTTTGGCAGATTGTCCTGAGGCACCAACATGAGATATTTAAACAACAGGACTCAGACTTCATAGACCTTAGTGGGAACAGTGCCTTGGTCCATTCTGCCCACAATATTATAAAACTTAGACCCAACTTTGAATTCTGAGATTCAGATCAGTTTTTACTATTAGAAACCTCAAACCCTTATTTCACAGATTTTTCGTCTTTCCTTTCACTTTGTCTCACTGTCTTCAGTTCTGCACTTTATGATAGTCCTTGTAAGAGTCTCAGAACTGTCAGAGAATGTGGTCTCAAAAAACCTCCTTTTATATATGGATGTGTGCATATTTATGTATGAAAGGGAGAGACAGAAGAATATCTGAAGCCTTCTGGAAGCAAGAACAAAGTTACAAGATACAGAATTTTCTAAATTTACAAAGAGTGCCTGTTAGCCTGCTGGTTGTAAATTAAATCATAAAAACCGGAATGAAGAGCATCCTAAAGGTGTGAGGGACCTGCTCCAGCACCTAGACACAAACAAGTCTATGGGCCCGGATGGGATTCACCTGGGGGTACTGAGGGAGCCGGTGGAAGTGCTTGCAGAGCCACTCTCCATCATTTACCAGCAGTCCTGGAAAACTGGAGAGGTCTCAGGTGACTGGCGTCTAGCACATGTGACGCCCATCCACAAGAAGGGTCAGAAGGATGATCCGGAGAACTACAGGCCTGTCAGTCTGACCTCGGTGCCTGGGAACATCACGGAACAGATCATCCTGAGTGCCATTATGCAGCGCATGAAGGACGCCCAGGTGATCAGGCCCAGCCAGCACGGTTCATGAGGGGCAGGTCCTGCTTGACAAACTTGATCTCCTTCTATGACAAAGTGACCCTCTTGCTGGATGAAGGAAAGGCTGTGGATGTTGTTTACCTGGACTTTAGCAAGGCCTTTGATACAGTCTCCCACAGTATCCTCCTGGAGAAACTGGCTGCTCATGGCCTAGGTGGGTATACTCTCCACTGGGTTAAAAACTGGCTGGAGGGCCGGGCCCAGAGAGTGGTGGTGAATGGAGTTAAATCCAGTTGGCGGCCAGTCACGAGTGGTGTCCCACAGGGCTCGGTACTGGGACCAGTCCTCTTTAACATCTTTATCAATGATCTGGACAAGGGGATTGAGTGTACCCTCAGCAAGTTCCCAGACGACACCAAGCTGGGTGGCAGTGTTGACCTGCTTGAGGGTAGAGAGGCTTTGCAGAGGGATCTGCACAGATTGGATTGATGGGCTGAGACCAGCAAGATGAGTTTCAATAAGGCCAAGTGCCGGGTCCTGCACTTAGGTCACAACAACCCTATGCAGCACTACAGGCTTGGGGAAGAATGGCTGGAGAGCTGCCTGGCAGAAAAGGACCTGGGGGTGTTGGTTGACTATCAGCTGAACATGAGCCAGCAGTGTGCCCAGGTGGCCAAGAAGGCCAATGGTATCCTGGTCTGTATCAGGAACAGTGTGGTGAGTAGGACCCAAGAGGTGATCATCCCCCTGTGGTGAGGCCTCACCTCTACTGTGTCCAGTTTTGGGCGCCTTACCACAAAAAAGACATTGAGGTGCTGGAGCGGGTCTAGAGAAGGCCAAAGAAGCTGGTGAGGGGTCTGGAGAGTAAGTCTTATGAGAAGCAGCTGAGGGAGCTGGGGTTGTTCAGTCTGAAGAAGAAGAGGCTGAGGGGAGACCTTATTGCACTCTATGACTACCTGAAGGGGGGGTGTAGAGAGGTGGGGGTCGGTTCTCGTCTCCCAAGTCACAGGAGATAGGACAAGGGGAAATGGCCTCAAGTTGCACCAGGGGAGGTTTAGATTGGATATTAGGAAAAATTTCTTCACGGAAAGGGTTATCAGGCATTGGAATGGGCTGCCCAGGGAAGTGGTTGAGGCACCATCCCTGAAGGTGTTCAAAAGACATGTTGACATGGTCCTCAGGAATATGGTTTAGTGATTTTTTATTGGTTATTTCTTATTTATTTTTTGTCAAAGTTAGGTTGGTGGTTGGACTAAATGATCTTTAAGGTCCCTTCCAACCTAGTTGATTCTATGATTGTATGATTCTAAATCTAATTGATTTTTTCTTGTTGTTTCATTGCTATTTATTCCATGCTTAAATGTAGGAGGTTGACTCTACAGTTAGCCCAGCAATAATAGCTTAAAAATTCTCAGGAGAAAATGAAATCTCTTTGGATTTTTTCACATAAATGTCTGACCAAACCTATCTGCTACATGCATTGAATACAGTGTTTTGAATTGCTTTATCATGAACTGGAACATAGAAGAGAACTGAAGCTGTCGTAGAGGTGGAAAAGCACTGAGCTGGGGCTTTTCGGTCTCCACAGAGGGACAATTGAGTAGATGGTTAGTCAACAGTAGAAAGAGGAGAGAATCAGCACGCAGACAGATGTCAATGACAGAGCAATTCTTTTGAGTGTGCCTCCACTCCCCAACAGCACACAGAGCTTTTTTTAAATAGCATGTACTGTAGAATCCCTCCTTCACACTGCACACAGACAAACTGTATAATTCATCCAAGGCAACCAGGACAACTGTCATTTTTTTCCCATGAATAGAGTCCTTATTCAAAAATCTTTCTGGATGAGTTCACCTAGTTTTGGAAACCTTATTCTAGCCTTGCAAACACTGCTTTCAAAAAGTCCCGTTATAAGTCTGGCTAAAATTATGTAATAATGAGTTTAAATCCAGCAGCTAAAAAGCCTTATTTTTACAATGAGGTCAGTAAAAGGGAGAAGATGATGACGTATGGTTTGGTGGCTGTAATCCAGTCCAAACAGTCCACAAAGTAAAGTAAACAGTTATAGTCTGGCGTTGGTCTACGCTTCCTACCTGCACCTGCTGAAAGACTCGTTGAGGTAGAGTATATTAAATTATAGTGTCCAGTGTGCACTATTAACATGTTCTGAAGTCATCAGCAATCATGAGTTTAAAAAATATTAATCTGTTTGTTAAGAAACAAACCACTTATTCTTGTCACAGAAAATATTCATTATTTGTTTCCATTGTGAATATTGCATGTCTAAAAAAATAAAAAGCTAAAAGTATAGCCTCTAAATACTACAAGATGCAACTCTGCAGAAAAGAACATCCCACATTCACATATATTTTCCTCTTACTTGCTATTCAGGGTCCCAAATAGAGCTTTACATACCTATATCATATTCCAAGTTCCTAAAGAGAGAAAGAGAGCTTGAGGAGAGAGAGCTAGTGTTCCTGCTGAGTTTCACTGACTTTCATACATCCTTACTCCCACATCCACATCACTCAGTTATGGTCCTTAAGATAATGTAAGCTGCTATTCTGAAGCAGTCTTTACTGAAAAAAAAACCCAAATGTACAGTTTGGTATTAAAACTCCAAGCCTCATCTTTTAAGTACATGGCAAATAGAGCATTGCTTCATTCAGTTCAGAAGTTTCTTTTTCTGTCCACAGGGATGCTGACTGGCAGATCCCAGCATCATGGCACCATGGAATAAAAAGGATTTCAGCATAAATAGGGCTAATATTCCAGAACAGACAGACATGTTCAGAGACTAATGTTTTGCACTCTAAAAAAAGATTAGGAGAGTCATTTCCTAGTAAAATAGTTCTTGGAAAATTCCAATAAAGGTTGAATGTACCTTTAGGTAGGATCTATCATGCACTGGAAATAACATAATCCAGAAATACAGCTTTTACAGTAGTCTGTACTGAAAGCAAGGACATTCTTTTGGCTGAGTTCTTCTGCTCACACTACTTCATATTTCTGATGCAGCTTTTACGCCATGACAAAGTAATCTCAAAATTGCAGAGGTAGGAGAGAATTTAGATATCTCCCCAGGTCCTCTGCACATTCTGACTTTGCAAAGAATGTCAACTCAAGACTGGAAAATCGAGTCACCATCTCTGCTTAATCCACATGTTCTGGCTGATGCCTGTCATGATAGGACTTCTCATTTCACAGACCACACAGCCAGTCATTTCTTCTCGAGTGAGAAGGTATGGAGAGTGGACACCATTTTGAAGTGTGGGGTATTTATTTTCATAAGGGGGAAAAAACATGTAAGCACCGATTTAAAGAAACTAATAACTTTAAGGATCAATTTTAAATTATTCTTAACATTTAAGTACTGTGGTGCTTCTCACTAAATTCAATGGTATAGGCTGGGAGTCAGCTGCTGCTGCCTGTGCCCATGATTAATGCCTCATAAGTAATAAAATGGGCCTCGAGGGGCCACTGAAGCTTTCTGCAACCTAGGTGACCTGGTTATTGGAGAAATGTCAAGTGAATATATTTGCAATGCAACTCCACATATCAATAACTATATTACAATTCAGGTTGGGTAAGAATAATTCTCTCAAAGGATCTTTGTTATAAAAGAGAAAAGCTCTTCAATACGTCTCAGTAAATCTGTCCCTGTAGGCCACAACTCTAACTTTACTATACAGTAGACTTGTGGTGTTAAGTTTCTCTCCACATTGCAATGAGCTAAACACTGAGTAACCTTCTGCAAAAGGTGACCAGTATTTTGGCTTCCATGGTGTACTTGGGAGTTTGGCTAAGTTATATTTAGATATTATGAAGCAGGGATCACAGATGCACTACCAGCTTGCTACTTAGTTATAAAGTCTCTAACAAGAAAATATTCATCATGACATGAGTCTTTAGCTATGGACAAGTCTGTGTTGAATTTCATAAATGAACTATCAATGTTTTTAAAGACTACTGCATTCATTAAGGGACCTGTCTTTTGTCTCACTAAACACCAGTTTTGTTCTTGTAAGTATTAATTGCAAATGCAATTGTTCCTACATGAATGAAGTTGAGCCATTATGTGACACTCTATCTGAGCAGAAAAGATAGAGCAAGGAGAGAACACAGATATTTATTGATAGTTTACATTTAACCTTAAGCTCTTTGGGATGCTGTCTTTTTATTTGCTATTTTGCCCATTACCTAGTAGAACAGGACTAGGTCCAATACTCCTATGTATGTGTTTGGGGTTTTTTTGATATTGTATCAATTCTTTTTTCCCAGTATTTTTTACTACTTGATTTCAATTATCTCACTGAATAGGAAACTGTAAACATAGTAATACAAACAAATATTACTTTTTTTTTTTTTCTGTCCAAGTTTTGGTGGGATTTGAAGATGTTAGAAAGTTGAAAATGTAGCTTTGATTGTTCTCACCACTGGAACTGCAATGCCTCTCTGCCAGTCCCTGCAGACAAATAGTATGTGTATTGAAGTGGTACACAGATACGTGCAGTGAACATGATGAATCCACAACTTACTGACCAGCATGTGTGTGAAAAGTTCAAGAACATGGTTGGTTAGTGCGCAGACTTGTTCAACACCTTGCTTGACACTTGACTGTCCTAAAACACTTCTTTGGATGGAGTTGGCATAAGAAATCTGGTCTTTTGCTTTATTAAAAACATTTCACATTTTGTTCTTATTGTTGAGATATCACAAGACTTTGTTTGAGGATGATGATGGCAGTTTCAGACAGAGAAACAGGTGCCAAATCAAGTCAGCATGCTTGAATAAGAGTTCTTTTATAGGGTGCACAAAGGACCAATCAGAGTGGAAAAACTCAAGAAATCAAAGCTCTGCCTGTCATTGCAAGGACAACAGAGGGGCAGAGACAAACTAGCTCTGTAACCACAACCATCAGATCCAAACAGTTGTAACTTCAGGCACCTAAAAATAATAATAAAAAAGACACAAAGCAGCAACAGAAATCCAGAACAAGTGAATTGATGAAGAAATTTGAAACTTTAAGCAACCCTGGAGTATTGCACAGTATTAGAACATTCGTATGTAAACCACTTTGATTAACTTTAGCTCTAATTTGGAATCAGTTCAGAAAGGGAGCAACAAATTAGCAATGAGGCATACCTAGGCAGTACACTGAACTGTTATTAAAGTGGGTCCATCTTCTGTCGCCTGAACAGCTTTTCAGGATCTGCAAAATGCTTGGTCACAAGCACTGTATTGAGAAATTGAGGTCACTTACTGTATTGAGAAATAAATCATAAGATTGGGACTATACAGAGATAAGGATGAATTTGGTTACACAGTGTTTACTTTTTAAGTTAGACTGACCATCACAATGAGTTATGAACCACACAGCACTAACTCTGACACTATATGTTTTTAATAAAAATTATATTTTAGGAATTATTCCACACCCCTGACTTGACTAAAGTTTTTGAAACTGCCTCCCCATAGAGAGTTGATATCTCTGTGGAGAGACTGATGAAATATGGGCTGGATGAGCAGACAGTGAGGGAGACTGAAAACGAACTGAATGGCTAGTCCCAGAGGCTGTTGATCACTGGCGCAAAGTCTAGTTGAAAGTCAGTAACTAGCAGTGTAGCCCAGAGCTTGCTACTGGATTAAATCCTCTTCAACACTTTCATTACTGATCTGGATGATGGGGAAGAGTACCTGCAGGAAGCTTGCTGATGATCCAAAAGCTGTGACGAATGGGTGGTACACCCAAGGTTCACACTGCCATTGAGCTGGGCTTGGACGGGATGGAGAAAAGGGCTGGCAGGAACCTAATGAAGTTTAACAAGGAAAAGTGCAAAGTTCTGCCTCTGGAACAACACAGAGCACCAGTATATCGTAGTGGCCAACAGGTTGCAAATCAGGGGCGTTCTGGTCAACACCAAGTAGAACATAGGCCAGGACTCTGCTCTGGTTACAAAGCAAGCTACCAGTGTTCTAGGCTGCCTGGGGAGGAGTATTGCCAGCAGGTTGAGGGAAGTGATCCTTTCCATTTTTTCAACACTGGTGAGGCCTCGTGGGGAGTACTGTGCCCAATTCTGGGGTCTGCAGTACAAGAGAGAGATGGAGCTACTGGAGAGAGTCCAGCAAAGGGCCACTAAGATGAAGGAGATGGAAGAGTATCTCTCTTATAAGAAAAGGCTGAGACATCTGAGATGGTTCAGCCTGTAGAAGAGAAAGCTTGGGATAGTTCTTATGAATGTGTATGTATACCTGAAAGGAGGGAGCAAAGAAGACAGAGCCAGCCTCTTTCCAGTGCTACCCCATGACAGGACCAGAGGCAACAGGCGCAAACCGAAACACAAGACGTTCTGTGTGACCATTGGGAAACACTTTTTTACTTTTTTCAGGGTGACTGACCACTGGCACAGGTTGCCCAGAGAGTTAATGGAGTCTCCATCCTTGGAGATCTTCAAAAGCCATCTGAACATGGTCCTGGACAACCAACTCTAGGACTATGTGGTCCAACCACACTGCTCATCTCAAGCAGGCTGGACCAGATGAGCTCTAAAGGTATCTTCTAACCTTAGCTCTTCTGTGATTATGTACACATGTGAGTTTAAGAAATGTGGTTCTCTGGGTGTTCTGCTGAAATTACACGATTTTTGGTGCAGACCAGGGACTCCCTGCCCTGCAGGTGTCCATTGATATTTTTTTCCGAAGTAGCACTTCTGTGTATTACTGATCTCCAGGGCAATTGTGTTCCTGCACCCCTGTTTTTGCACAGTAGCCCTCTACATGGGTTTTGCTGGCTATCCCTAAGCTGGAGGGTGGATGTGTGGCAGTATGGGCTGATCACAAAATGGATGTGTAGGAGGCGTGAACATCAGGAAACACTTTTACTGTGAGCATGACCGAGCACAGGCACTTTCAAAAACAAGTCATATTTGAAAATTACCATATCCCTACAAGGTGATGTTTTTTGAATAGGATTCTATTCAGCAGTGGATAAATCAGAAATACTGAGATGATAAATAAAGAATCAGGCAAGAAAAAACAGGAAGAAAAAAAAGCTTTCAAAGATTCAGGTGACTGGAAGTAAAATCTAAAACCTTTCACCTCACGGCTAACAGCTGCAATGTCTCTTCTGTACCTAGACTTCATCACTGTATCTATAAGCAAAACAACAGAAGCTTTGTTAGACTGTCTTTGATGATGTAAGAGATTGGTCATCATGAAGGCAACAAGGCATTCGTTTGGTGGCTTTTCAATGTACTAGTGAAAAATACCCTTACCTAAGACTGGAAACAAAGCTGATCCAACACAGAAAAAGAGTAGAAAATGGAAAAGGGAGCTTTTGTCCTTCTGCTGAAATAGATTCCCCTATGTGACTGTTGCAGATGGAAATATTTGATATGGTTATGATTTAGTAGCAATTTAAAATTTATTAATGGTTCGAGGTAGATCAAGAGTTAAGTTTTAGCAGCACTTAATCATTAACTGACTTAAGGATTTACAAGATGATTGAACAAAATAATTGAACAGTGACTTAGTTACAAAATGGAAAGATTCACACTAACTTACTATAAGATTATCCTAAATCAATACATATACATATAAGCAGGGACATACAAGCATACAACACTTAAGGGGTCACACATACACCTACACCTGAGTTTTAGCTATTAGGACTAAAGGTCCCTTCACAACAAGTGACTCCAATGAATGTATGGACAATTATTTAGATCCAGTAAAATATAAGAACATCCACACTCATAAACCTAATCTACATATAGAGAGGTGGATGAAAGAGAGACTAGTCTATAGATAAAATTTCGCTTTTCAAGTTTAGAGCAAATACTCACAATGCATTGGCATTCCTCAGTGGGCAATAACTGGGACTGAATGGGGAGTTGACTCATTCCGGCCTTTCAGTCCTTGAGGTGTTTGCCTGATCAGCATCCTGACTCAGGGGAGCTGCTGGTCACAGTTCGCTGTGATCCAGGAGAGCTTATAGGGTCTCACTAGAATTGCTACTTACAGGATTCCAAATAATTTACTTCTGTCAGATATTTTTCCACTCTGGCCCAACTTGGACAATGGATTTTTCTAGTATTTTCCACCAGTTGTACAGGTCTGGAACTTGTTAGCTCTGCAAGTTTTGGTATCATCTCTCTTTGGGCCAAGATCAAGGTACAGATGTACTAGGTTGTCAGGGAGTGATATTCCCAAGCCAGGCACATTAAGGGAGTGCCTTAATGCTCTGGTCCTTTGTCTTTCACAATTCATGCCTGACATCCCCTAGGTTGGTATGTGCCCCATGGATGTGGAATCGCACCAAGTGGCCAAAAGCAGCGGGGAGAGGGGACAGGGAGAGTTGTGGAGTTCTACCACCACAATGACCTCATTTCTTACAAATATTGCAGGTGTTATGGCTGGAATGACAGTGCTGGTAAAGGCTGGCAGCAGCAATAATTCATAGTAGTACATGTGCCGCTTTAAAACATTTCAGCCTTTCTTACAATACTGCTTTCATACACTATCTAATATTATGAGCTATGCTTCATGTTTCATATTATTCTCTAAGGACATGATACAGAATGTCAAAGCCAGCCCTGCCACTGTCAATATGTGTGCTCTGAAAAAATGGAAGATTTCTCCTTTCTGTACTGTCAAACTGACACACCGGAACAGTAAATTCACCTAGAGGAGGTAGGGTGAAAATTTCACTTTAAGGAATAATGTTTTACTTGTTCAATTGGTTTAGCCTTCTCAAATTGCAATATAATTTTCAAAATTTTAACCATGGGAAATAATATGACAGTAGTCAGTGCTATAGTGTTTTATAAAATCAGATTACAATAGGACAATCATCTACACACTGATGACTTTCCCTTATCCTGTTAACTGAGTCTGATAAAAAAAATAGCTAAATTACCTATAAGGAGTGCAAATGCAGTGTATTGCACAAAGAATGTACAGCCCAAATAACTGTCCACGAAATGAAAAGTTAAAATGAAACATGAAAGTACTGAGGTATTTAATATTACGAATAGAATTGTTGCACTTTCTAAGATCAAGGGCAAGATTCCTAACAGCAAACAGAAATATCTACTATCAAGAAAATAACTACTCCTGTTAGGAAGGGTATTGTGCTTAATGTTCCAGGCTCACTTTCTGATAAGTGTAATTTTCCAATGTATACACAATATTCTCATATGTCTTCTCAATGTCTTCTAATTACCACTTCTGCCTATTGTGTATGCATTAATATGAAGTGACAAAGGTATATTAATGCAGGAAAAACACTCCTGAAGCTATCTCCCTGCCATTCATTGAACAGAGGGTTGGGTTTTTTTGAAGGACAGAATTTTTGAAGGGGGTTTGTTTTATTTTGTCTGCTGAGCAGAAATGGAAGGAGTATAAATGGAGACAGACAAACGGGGAGCAGGTTCTTTTGCCTTGGTTAAGAATTGGTTTGCCATCGTAGTGCTCCATTTGCAATAGGGAATGTTTAAATTGGGCCTCTGTTTAGAAGGTGGATAAGGAGAGAGAAGGAAAATGGGAGGGGGGGGTTGGAACTAGATGATCTTTAAGGCCCCTTCCACCCCAAAATGTTCTATGATTCTACGATTCTAAAATTGTAGGAACAAACTTTGAACTTCAGTTCTTAAGTTCCTCATAATTTAAATTCAAATTTAGCATATGGAATAAGCCCACTTTGTAGTTTGTTACAAGGTAAAGAAAAATGGACTGCGATCTTGATCCGCAATTTGAATACTGGATTTTGTTTCGACTTGTTGAATTAAATCTATCATACCCATTTTCTCCATTTGCTATTAGCAAAGGAACGTTTTGTGTCAAATAATTTGGCTTTCATTCTTCTTCAGGAAATATTTCAATGCCTTGAAAGTTTTTGGTCTGCATGTATTCATAGTGTTCAATGTAATTAAACATTTGCACAGTTAATTCACATAGTGGAATCTGAGCTCGTCTTGCTTTTTTAGTTTGTACCAGGACACTGTCATCTCTAGTAGTGGACACCCACCACAATTAAATAAAATATTTATGATTTGTAGCTCAGTAGTTTTGTAAGGATATTGCAGGATATGGATACTATTATTATAAACTACTTCAATTTTCTCTTTTCATACTTTCCTATTACTACATCAACTAGGAATAAGACCATATTACAGATGGCCAGACAGAAAATCTGTAGTTGAAGGCTGTTTCACCCTTTCATAAGTTGCCATACTGTAAACATTCTGGCTGCTGTATTACATAAGGTTGGCATTCTGAGTATTAGTTTATTTGTTAAATGTTATAAAGAAGAAATACCATCTTTGCTATGTTTGCAAAGATTTTTTTTAGAAGTCTGAGAGTAGAGTCATTATATGTTACAATGTTTTCCACATGTTGGTAGTACGCATTTTGCTAGAGGCATTGATTAAATATAATTAAATTAAAAGCTATGTTTCAAGAAAATAAATCCTTCAGGAGAAACTTCATAAAATTTGAATGTCATGTTAAAGAGAAGTTCTAGACTTTGTGGTTAACAGGTGTATCAGAACTGTACTCAGTCCAGAAATGAGCTTCAGCTCTTTCATTTATCGTTATCCTACTTATATGTAGCTTTATGAGCTCCTTTACTATAACTTTCAAAACAAGGTCATAGTACAAGCTATTAAATCAATTTTCTTTACCTAAAGAAGTCAGTGTAGAAAAATGACTTCCATTTCTGTTTTCTAGGTGTAAAGTTTCAATTATGCTATATGACATATTTTTCAAATTTGACTGGGCTACCCAAGAAAAAAATAACCTTGTTTTAATCATGACTTCACAGTTTCTTTGTAAACTACGCATCTGATGAAGTCAAACCAACAGTGTGAATTTGGGATGACAAATACATAGAAGAAACTTTTAATGAGTGGTTTGCAAATAAAGATCCACCTATACAGATTTTTCAGTAAATAGTTCTAAATGAGGATATACATAATAAATACTATAAACAAGCCCTGGGTACTTTGAAAACAGAAAGAGAAGCTGAAACACATAGCATAAATTACTTACTGGAAGTATGTGATACCCAGTAACCACAATGTAACTGCAAGTCTAGTATTAAAATCAACTATATGTTCACCAACTGTCACCAATACTGCCTTTCGAGACATTTACTCCTAACCAAGAACTGCAGTGTTAGTTTGAAACAGCTGGCAAAACCTCTGTCCTTCCATTCCTTTTGAACTATAGCACTTCACTTGTAAATGATTTGCTGAACAATTTGTGGAGCTCACAGTGTGAGTCCTTATAATTAGGATGATTTTATGGCACTGCTGACAGCACCATACCTGCACTTTGTCAAACTGATCCCACTCATCTCTCAAATAAACAGATTAAATGAAGCTGTTAGATTCAATTGCACGTCAGAAAAATTATTCATCTGTTCTGAAATGCACGACTACGTGTTCTAGTAAAAAGAGTGAAAAATTTAATTCCATGGCCCCATTAATTTTATTGCAGCTAATTATATATTGTACCTCATGGAAGTGGTTTCTTCAGATGTCATTTATTACTCATAATGGAGTAACTCTTCACTGAGAGTTAATTTCCAGGAGTAAATTGATCCAGAAAAACAGTTTAAGTTCCTCCTGGTTGCAATGGGAGAAAAGCAGTCATGTAGTGACTGTAGCCCAAATTATATAGGGATAAAAGAGAATTAAAGTTGTTTTGCTTGTTTTTTCAAAGGAATTATTGCAAAGGAATGACTGAGTTCTGTATTTCTGACTTACTGGCACAATAACAAGTAAGTGGTCTAGCAATCTGCAATGGCCAATTAATTTTTTCAAATGCATCTTTTCAATAACCCACAGAGATCTCATTTAGTACGTCATAGGTTACTAAGAATGAACCTTAAAAGTATTACCATTGATCTTACTGTGAAAGCTCTGGAGAACCCTGCATGTACAGATAACTATGATTTCATCCACAGTCCTTTTCCATTCACATACAATAGCTCAGTATAGAAAAAAATCCAGTGGAAAAGATTAAACTATTTCCTAGCTATGTACAACAACCTGAATTTAGGAGTAACTCTAATCAGGTCATACCTATTATGTTGAATTCAAGACTGCAAAACTAATTAGCCGGTCTTATGATCAATTCAGGCGAATTCATTTGAAACCTTTAAGATAATGTATCCACATTTCAGTATATATTTAAATGAAAGTTCTATGAATAAATGAGGCAAATAAGTAAGATCTGAGGGTTAGCAATTCTGATCAATTTCAATCAGTTCTTGATCCATCTGCCTCCATCATTTGTTACAGTCTGTTGGGTTTTTTTTAATATTAGACCTTATAACATACTATTCAATTGTCTTCTAAAGTACCAAGTGTCATCACATTTTCTTTCTTACTCCTATATAAAGAAACATTTCAATGTCTTGTAAGATATTGGGAGATTTTATTCTATCCTTAATTTAATTAGTTAGGTGTATTTGAGATAACTGATGGTACTTTCGGAGAGCTGCACACATGATGGCTTGGATCCAGCTTCCATTGAAGTAAATGGAAACACTTAAGTAGATTTAATGGGTCTTGGATTTGATCCAAGGTGCACTTTGACTTAATTGGACTATTCCGGGGAATAAGTGCAGTACCTACTTGAGTACCCATATGCAATGACTGTTTGTAAGATCTAGTCCTTAGAAATGAACATCTGAGAGACAAGTAGAGCCACACTCACACTACAACTAGCTAAAAATCACAAGAAATAAGAACTGTGAAAGTTTTGCAGAAGTAAGAATATTTTTATATTAATGCAGTGAAATAACACATCAGGAATTTGCCTTTCACATTTCTGCGAAACATCAGTATACATTTTTTTCACGTTATTGAAAGCTAGACTCCCAAGGGGTTGGAAAAATAGATGCAGTACTGGGTTGCATAAATCTAGTCTTGTAGCTAACTACAGTCATTTCTTGGTATGGTTACTTAATGATACAAAACAATCACTGTAAACTCTCTCTCACTCTTGGGAGATCTGTTTCCCTCTTTACTGTCTGTTATAAAATAATCAGTACAGGTGAAATACTGAAGAGATGGCTTAATATAATCTCAATCATAATGTGTTAGACTATATTAATCTGAAGCTGTTTCTACAAAACTGTGGCACAATGCCTTTCCCAATTCCCTATCCACTGCAAATGTGAAATCCCTTCAAAATGATTCATTATAAGCCATTTCCATTTGGTCTTGAAATAAAAGATTTTTAAAGAGCTTGGCAATCTCTGTGTTAATTTCCCATATATATCCATTCTTTTTCCTTTCGAAACAATTGTGTTCTACCTTCAAATCTTAACTTTGTTTCACAAAAAAATTAAAGAAGATTGAAAAGTGTTTCATAGCTACTAAGATAATCAGAGTTTTTTGACCTTCTCTTTCAAGAGATCACAGATCTTAACCAGTGTTTCTAAAAGCTCTGAAAGTACCACATTTTCTGCTCTGGGACAACAAAAACCTCAGTCGCCAACTACAGTTGTGGAGAAGCTAGTACTGAACATTGATATCATTGCATTTTCAAATAACAAATCTGCCTGAGCCACAGTAGGGTGCACACGTCATTGCAATAAAAACCTCACCTGGCTGAAGGTAGCACTGGCTGTTAGACTGGAGCAGAAACACGCCTTTTGCCAGATGACTTTGTTCCATGATATTTGGCCCTCATGCACAGTCATGAACTGTTCAATCATTCTGCCACCTGTTTGGCCCAAGTACCTTTGACACTTCTGCTCAGTCAGCTCTGTGCCACTGCCAGTTCATCATGAGATGGGTTGCTGTCACACCAGCCATACAGATGTACAAGTTGCAGCCAATCATGACCTCCCCAAAGTGCAGCACCTTCAAAAACCCACTGCATAACAAAACCTTATACAACCCAAAGCCCTCTAGAAAGGTATTGTTTAAAACCCTTCTCTTTGAGGAACCTTAACCACATGGCTGTTCTTGGCTGATATGTGAAAGTCCACTGCATGAGACACAGAGTAACCTATTAGCTCTGGATATATCCAGACAACTGTCCATGCAAGTTAAATACAAATAGAGCTATTAAAAAAATTGCAACAAAACAACAAAATTCAGCAGAACAATTATGGGGAAAAAAGTTCAAGAAGGAGAAATTACATCTCTTTGAACTAGCCGCTGGTTTGCAAGTTACTTATTTTTCCTGTGTTCCTATGCACAGTTCTTTCTTTTATATACTCCCTTTTTTCCTTCAGTCCTTTGAATTCTTTTCAATTTGAAAGGATCTCCCTGTTCCTTCTCACTAATGTTACCCTATATATAAAGATATTTTCCACACTCTGTTTGTGACTCTCCATTTATTTTTCCTTATATATTCTGTCTCTTTGGATTTTGGAGGAGCTGTGATAAAATAAATCACTGAAGAAACAGGTTAAGTTGTTATTATCAAGTAACTCAGCTCTGCGTAACATTAAGCCAAAGTAGCTAGGTGCAGGGGAGATCTGCATGTGTTACCTATACAGCCAGCAATCCCTGCAGACCACCCTCTGCCCCACAATCTGTTATACAAACTAACTGAATGTATTTGGCATGCAATGGATACATTTCTTCCCATGTACATAAATTCAGAAGGATAACTTTTCTGAACAAAATTGAAGCTACAATATAATGTAATAAGTATTTTCCATCCCTTTTCAAGACATTTCTCATAAGTAACATAGTATGCAATTAACTGTTGTCCAGCTCTCCTCTGCCAGTATAATGTGTATTTCAAAGCATTTACATTTACATTAGTTATTTTTCCCAATTTTACACATTGGATTGAGTTAATCTAAAAAAACCTCTTATTTAACAGTAATAACAATACAGTAAATGGACCACTTTATTTCTCTTTAAGACTTTTTCCAGCTGTACTCCGAGATCTAGCAATTAATGGACTTTAAGGATAATCACAATAATCTGGTAAAATTGGAATTAGGTGCCAAAGACTACATCAATAGGACTCTGTAACAATGCAAGTTAAGAGCTGCAAAATGCAGTGACTCATGACTAGAACTGGCTTAATTTGAGTTGTGTTATAGCTGCACTGTACTTTGTTAATATCATGCAGGCATTGATATATGAACAAGCAGGTAAACCAACATGTCAAGGATTAAATGTAGGACAAAATCACTGGGCTTCTTAATACATGGCTTTTAATGCACCACAGTTACACGCATAACAGCCGGAGTGGTAATACCATTTTTTTAAATATTTCTTTCTGTGACCAGAGAATACAATGTTCTGCTAGATGGCTGTATAACAATAATGAGCTATTGAGTTTTCTACTCATAATTTGTGTGTTGATCTTGCACATACTAAGAAGACTGATATTCAAAAACCCCTTAAACAAGGTAATTATATGCCTCCTGAAACCTTGTTTCCATTCCTATTTTTTTTTTGCTATAGAAATAAATATGTAAAATTGTGAAAATTTTAACATTGGGAATGTATAAAAAACAAGAAAGTCCTCTTCCCTTTAAAATTATCACATGAAAAGTGAGTATTATACCTATGGCCACAGAGTATATAACTAAAAGTCTGATAAGACCACCAGGCTTGGGTCCCTGGATGTGTCAGGCCAATAAGTCTACCCAGACAGAATACTTCAGTTATGATACAGCAATGCTGTGCTTTGGAGACTTAAAAATGCGAGCTGTAGAGAAATAACAGGACATACCAAGTATCACCAATACACAGCTGTCAAGAAACCAACAGGCAATGTCTATCCCCACAAATCTAGCAGTTTATCATCACAAAGCACTGCAAAGGGAATGAAAATCCTCATGATCCCTGTTGCTCCATAGGGAAAGAAAGTCCTTCCAGAACTTCAATACGTCCACCAGCTTTACCTGGACAAGACACACCAGTCAGGCAGTAGCCACTGCTTCTAGTTCTATAGCAGATATCATATATTTGCTATATGAAAAAGTGTAAGGAAACAAATAACTTACAGAATTTATCTGAGCATCACAATTTAGAAACACCACCACATGGTTTCTGTAGCTCTGGAGCAAGATTACTAATTCTTTTTAGAGACTGATAGCTACATTACAGGTCCACGCAGCACTTAAGAAGGGAGTGATCTGGAAGATATGCAGGTTCATCATAAAGACCACAAGAGCTCACAGTGATTATTTCATTTCACCATTTCCCTCAGAGCTACAATTTCTCTGGGAAGATAGAGTAAATCAGCTCTTAGAATGATAAATTGAGTGACTCCAAGGAATTGCAATGTCAATTCAATTATTTTTTCTTCTAATTAAGCTCATCTAACTTTTCAGTTGAATTTGAGTATCTTCCAGCATTTTGAGTCATCATATAAAAGAGAAACAGAAATAGTCCTCACAAGTCTTTTCCATACCAAGCACATTTAGTTATAAAAGACATCTGTACCAGCTTGTAATAAAGTTCTGTAATGTGACACAGTATCTCCACATATCATCAGCATCTAGTAATTGCTGTTATTTAAGCTCTGAACTTGTTAATAGTTATGACTCTTCAAGTAGTGTTGTTACTTTAGAAACATCAGGCTTATTTAATTAAATGATACTACCCATATGACTGATTTCAGAATTAGCATTTCAGCAACAGAAAGCCAATATGCCAAAACAGCATTAAGGAAAAGTAATGATCCCTGAGTCCATCTTAGATCAATCCTACTGTAAGAGACAAGACTTTCCCCTTATATTCCCTGGAGTTTATATGAATAATTTTAATTAGAAAAGCAACATTTAGATACCAAGATCTAAGATCTACAGATCTAAGATCTACAGATCTAAGATACAGATACAGATCTAAGATCTACCAAGATCTAAGATCTACAAAGTTACCAAGTATTATGGTACAATGGTATCTCCTCACAAACGTTTTTGTGATGGAAATTAATACTTGAGCAAAATTAGAGAAAATTGAGAAGCAGGGGAACAATTAATGGAATTAGCTTGCAAAGACATACAGCTCCTTCCTTAAAATGTCTAAGAAATTGTAAAATATGAATTTATGAAAAGAATGTTTTCAATTCCAACATTTGGACTGGCTGATTAAAGTCTCACTCATACTTTGTTCCTGAAATGAAAAAAAGTACAATCATTTGTTTGTATTTAAGAATTGGAAAAAAGTGAATAAAATCTTTCAGACACTACTTTCAAGCTGATTAGTCACTCAAACTGTAAGAGAAAAAGCCTTATTATCAGGTTAAACTGGAGGGCCTACTACTAAGAAAATAGTACTTTTCTAAGAAGAATTAGTTAAAATAAACAATGCAAAAACAATGTAATCCGTTAAATCCAGTGTATTTTGGTGGAAAGCAGCTCAAATTCTGGCCCCAAAACTTAGGTCAATGATATGAATATTCAGGACCTGATTTTTATAGAGCAAATTTGGGTAAAATTGACAGATACTGTCAAATATACAACTTTGTTCTTTTCTTCTTAATAGTATGACATTTCAAGAAAGAAGCAATATCAGCATCCCAAAATATGCACAGTATTTAGTCTGAATGAATAGTCTGAAGTCAACATGGAACTCCACAGCTTTTTTTCTTTTTTAATTTCTTTTTTTTAAAAAAAAAAGTTATTATAATTTTATGATATTCACAACACAACTGCTTTTTAAAAGCTGCTCCCCATTAAAAGTTTCTACACTGATTCAGAGATTTGGTAGTATGATGTGGTGTTCTGCTTTCACTTCAGCTTTGCCTTATTATTTGGATCTGCCCAGCTCTATTTGATAGTGGTAGTAGTCTAATTATGGTTCTCCTGTAGTTAAAGACATAAAGCATTCACGTCAAGTCTCATGCATTTTGAGAAAGAGCATTTAATTTGGCAATTTACACATCCATTTTCCCTTACCTAAGGGAAACAGTCCATCAGTCTTACAGTTTATGAGATACAGTAAAATCTGGCTTAAGTTTGTATAAAGTGATCACTGCTACAAAATAGAAGTCAAGCATGTTCTTTCTTCCTTTCTTTTTTTTTTTTTTCCTTAACCTTTTTACAATAGAGGGATTATTATTCTTGAGGTCTTAAGTGTTCTTAAGAACACTTAAACCTCTGACACACAAGAGGGCAACCATGCCAAATTTAGGCAATTCTATCACCTTAAGTTGAGTTTCAACCTTGATAACATATTTTATTCCTTGTAGAGAAACCCATCTACAGCTCTCCCCGAAGTACTTTAAATCCTTACAGGTGAATTATGCCAAACTTATTGGAGTAGCTTGTATTACCCTGATATTCAGCTGCTGTCATTTTCAACAGTGAACTAGAAGTTTATCAAATCTTATAAAGGCTGCAGACATTCAACATTCATTATTAAAAAAAACCAAACCAACCAACCAACCAAAAAAAACCCCTAACCCACTGAACCTTTGTTCCCTAAAATAGGTAGTAGTTCAGTTTATTACCACAACCCTTTCACATTAACTACATTCCAACATTTATTTTTACTAATTTTAATTAATTAATTAGTATTAATTAGTATTTTTACTAATTTTACTAACATTTACTAAGTCAATGTTAATCCAACTGTAAAATGAATTATGTGATCTATTTCAGAAACACTGAAGTTCCAAAATGGTAAGTGGAAAACATAGTAAAATGTCCCCAAATCAGACTTGTCAGAAAGCATGATCTTTCTAGAGCAAAATTATTGTTGCGTTTGAGTGCCTTTCTCAGGAGTAGAAAAGGCAATATTTGGATTCTGAAGTGCTAAATAAGCTATAAAACTTTATCATTCTGTATTTAAACTTCTTATTGTACTTTCTTTTGGGAAGAAAAGAAGACAATCAAAGAGCCACAAGTTTCTGTAAGAAAAGGTCAATTATAGTTCACCAAAAGTTTTCAGAAGTTAAAATGGTAATCTCCTTTTGCTGCTGTCCTTTTCCCTTTCTGTTTCCAGGAGCTGTCTCTAAAATAAACCATGGAGCTTCCCTGTAATAAATTTCAACTCTCAGACATTCATTTTGCAGCAAGAAATTATCAGGTAGCATATAGCCTCACATACTGGAAAAAATTGCTTTCTTTCTGGTGCTTCCAATCCATCTACACCATGCAGCAAGCCCTATGAAAAGGCAAGAAGATAGAAAAGGGTTTTATTGCCGTGACTGTGGTGAATCCAAAGTTATTACTTTCCAGCCATCTGCATACTTAACTAAGGTGGAATAGAGATCAATCAACCAAAGGAGTCGCTATTTACAGCATTGTCATTAACATAGCACAAGTATTTACTTTAAAGTCATATATGAACAGAGTTTATTTACTCAGTAAACATAAGGCTCAGTGAAGCTGGTGACAATTTCAAGAGTAATTCTAAACTACCAAATTCACAGTAGCCATATATATCATCTTACTTATGTTCTGTGAACCACTAACAGAATAAGAAAGCCTCACTTTTCAACTGATGGGAATTTTTATAGTTGCAAAAAAGAAAGTTTAGATAGTTCGTTCTACTCTTAAGAATAACTGAGCATTTCACAGCTTGAAAAATGTCCAGAGTCATGTATCCTCAGCTTTGTTACCTGTTTAAGTATTCATTTTGTCCTGAAAAGAGTCTGAGTGAACTTAGATTCTAGCAACTCTCTTTAGAATTGGCTATAACATTTAATAAGCTAGTGGTTTTGCCCCCTGTTGATCTGATAGCCATTAAGTCAGATGAGAAAAGAAAGCTGGAAAATTGCTCGTTTAACACAAAGAAATGCTTTGATCGCTAAGTCATCATCTAGCAGTGTGCATTAAATATCTTATCCCACCACTGTTTACAAGAGCTCTTTCAGTGATCAAAGCAAGTAAGCATCTTCTCCCCCTTTTCCAACTGTAAAAAAAAAAAAAAAAAAAAAAAAGAAAGTCAAGCAGACTCTCATTTTGTGGTTGACAAGGGAACAATAATAGTTTTCTAATGCTCCTTTCCCTAGGGAAGCTAGGGGGAGCAAGTTCTTTCATTTCTACAAGTTGCCAGAAAGACAACTTTATATCACAACAACAATATCACAGGTGGCTGCTCTCTTTTACATATGCTGTTACCTCTGCTTGTTTGTATATTCACTAGAACAAATGACACACCTGACTCTCCTCATATGCATATCGAGGAAGTTAGTAACCCCAGCCTGAAAAAATCATGCACCTGACTAGAAAAGAAATGTACAAAATCCACTGCATTGAGATGACATCTTCCAGGCCTCTGCTGCAATTCATGGTACACTCATCTGTGTGCTGAACAGTTTATATTTCTGTAGCTGGTGTGACATTCCAGCAGACTTAAAAATCTAAATTTATTTCACTGGGCTACCAAGTGATGAATTAGGAACAATTTTCACTTGTTCAGCTATTTCAGAATGTACTATAAAGGACAGCACTGTAGGATGAAAACTTATGTACTCAGGAATGTGGAGAAAGACTTACACTATTTTAATTCCAAATGCCTCAACGCAATTTAGAAAACACCTTGCACTGTTATTTTGAAGATGCATAAGGATTCCATGCGGGGGGCATTTTATAGTATAAGACTCTTTGTACCTTAACACAAGACACTATACAGAAACAGCAGATTGGAATGCTCAAGTAACCAGAAAAAAAAACTAAATCAGAAACTCAAACCAATGTTTTTAATGTTTTGGAACAGGAAAAAGAAAAGATAGTTTTCTCCATACATGCTCTGTAGCTTTGAATAAAGAATGAGGCACAGCTATTCCTTTGTTTTATTTGATCTTTGCTTTTCAGTGAAGATTAGAATTTTAATATTGTAGTAGTCACCTGCTGAAGTGGAGGAAAAGGAATTTTCTTTAAAATAGAGTGACCTAATTCCTAGGGTATGTTTGGTAAAACATACTGAAATAACAACTTTGCTGCCTTGGAGAGACATGCATAAACACACGGAAACACAAGAGAACACAAGGAAAACTCTGAGGTGAAAATTCTGGTAAGGTACTTACGCTTTTCCGCATGCAAGATGAAATCCCAAGCTTAAATGAGGGAACTTGCTTGGCCTGTCATGCTGCAGACCTACTTATAGGTTTCCTGTTCTGTCACAACACTTGCGTGAGCTGCATTACCCTTTCAGACTTAAGCAGTACAGACTCCCTCATATACTTCCATCCAAGCCTGCACTGAACTTTATTAGCAGTCCAGTTCTTTCAAAATAAAAAACGTCTGCCAGCCTACCCTCAGAAGCAATTAAATATCCAGTATTATCCCATAAGGGAACTTGGCAGTACCAGAACAAATTTTGCATTCTAGATTAGATTATTTGCCTCTACCAAGCAGAACACAAACCTAATGTCAGCACTTGCCAGCAGCCCCCGCTTACATGTAGCATGCTGCTACACTTCAAACTTAGTTTCGCTGTCCTTTCCAAACCACAGCTTATTTTAGCTTACATTTATTGATTTACTCTCCTACCACAAGACCCTTCTATCATTAGCTTTATCATTAAAGAAGGTACAGTTTATCCTGTCCAGAGGCTCTTGTACAACTTATTTAATCTAGAGCAAATATCTTCTGTTCATCTGAACCCTAACTCCATCCTAAGGTTTGCCATTCTTTGCAAACAGATGACTTAGATATAGCTAGAAGGCTTGTGTTGATTCTATGCCTAAACCAGCAGCTCTTTTTGAACTCAGCTATCCTGTAACTGTCAGAAGATCCTAAACCAAGCCCACCACCCCAACATCAGGCCAGGCACCTGTATGGTGCTGGCCTGATGTTATCTGTCAAAACCATAAACATAAGGAGACAATGTTGGTAGCACGATCTGTAAAAACATGCCTTACTAAGATTTACTTAACTTAAAGTCAGGCTTAATCTGTCTCACTGACTCCTTACTGGAGTATAGACAAATTATTTACACGTGTCCCTCCTTTTCTAAATTTCGTATCTGCAGAGCTATGCTGTTGTAGATAAGTTGAGGTCCAACTTGTTAACTATGCAACTCATTTACTATGAGCACAGTGGAATAAAAAGAAGCTTTAAATACTGAAAAATAATTCATCTTATTATAGGGTGATTGGTAAAACAGATAAAGAATAAAGCTATGTTCTATCTGGATATAAAGCTATGTTCTATCTGGATTTAATTGGGTGATGCAGTGCCTGGAAGAAAGGAGTACAAAGACAACTAGCAGAATGCTTTCAAGCAAAACTGGAGAGCACTCAGGGGAGGCTTCATGTATAACTCCCTCTTTTTGATTATGTTTCTGTGGATCTCACTTTGGGATGCCAGCTACCTTTCTGAGGACTCAAACTCTCCAAGTGTATGGTACCAGAAGCCTACCTATTGCACATAAGGATTTAGATTATGACCTCATTAGATGTCACACCCCTTTGCTTCTTTGCTGTGTAAATTTTTAGTTTTTTAATGCACTAAGAACTTGAAGATTAGCTGTGTTGTGTGTAATGATAAACCATATTGGGTACAGCTGACATGCTTGTAAGGGTCCATGATCGAATACTCAACAGGCTGTGGAGGGTTACAGAAATATTTCTCTGGACCAAACTTGTACAAGGGTATTTGTGCAACAAAATGTGTTTGTCAAAGTTGCTAGATTTCTGAGGCAATTCAGAAGGTGAAAATGGGACAACTCTATCACAACAGATTTAGATTTTGCAAGCCATTTATAAGAGTTCTTCACATTATTGAAGGACAGCCTTTGCAACAGTGTTATTTCTGGCATAGCTATAGGGACACTTCTCTGGCACATAAACTACAGGCAGGAATTATTCCCTGCATCAGATCAAATCTCTATGTGTCCACTGGAAAAATTCTGTCCAAGTTACACCTAGGCAACTCTTCTGACCTATTTATTCCAGATGTTGGTTATCCAATGAGTCTACTCAAATGCCTGGCCAGCAGTTGACAAACATAATACAGTTGCTATACTTCACTGAGATGCAGCCAGAGAATACTGAAAGGATGTTCTTACATCCTGACAGACGTCAGCTTTTGTGCACCTTATCGTCAGTCTATTCTCAATGCATTAGTTTGTATGACCCCATGTGGTGGGGTGCACAAGTTAATAAGAAACATTCTTCTTCTTGTTATGGTAAATAGCATTAGGAAAACATATCTTGGGGTGTAGTATGTATCTTTTCTACATATTAAAATGTCTGACTGTTTTTTCATTTCACCTGAGTGGACCATAGAGGGATACACCTTACTGTTCCCCAGAGAGTCCTGTAAATTTCAGTAGCAGCTACAAGATGCAGGTAAAAAAGCAAAAAAGCAATGTTGACTGCATTCAAAGCTACACATTACAAAATGGTATGTTGTTATGGTTTGAGAAAACCCATAACAATTTATTGTTGTTTAAACAATTGTTCTATCACCTGATGACCCCTCCCCACCTGGAAAGGGGAATTGGGGAACACAAAGAAACACGAGGGTTGAAATATAAATAGATTTACTAGAATAAGACTAAATAATGAACAATAATACTGAAGAACCAGTATTAATCCCAATACTGATATAAGATATGAGGGTTATACTGAGTCCATTATATCCATAGGAAGCTGTGCACTCCCGGCAGTGGACAACAAATGTTGGACACTATGAGCACAATGGCTTCAGGAGGAAGGGGAGGTCTCAGAGTTCTGGCACCAGGGCAAGGAGTTCTCTGGACTGCCTCCATCAAGGGAGAAAGAGCTACGCAGCAAACTTTTCTAATTTATATTGAATATGATGTTCATGGTATGAAATAACCCTGTTGGACAGCCTGGGCCTTGCTCTTCTTCGTCCCTGCACCTGGCAAGCCTCGAAAACACTGAGATCTTGAATCCCACATAGCTGGTTATAAAGCAAATATTTTCATGAATTCAGACACCAAAGTCTTCTGAAAGTGCAGTTTTCCCCAGCATTGGAAGAAAAGTTAGTCCTGTGTCGCTTAACCCAGGACATATGTTTTGAATGATTATGGAGATAATGATACAACAGCAAAACTGTACAAACATTTTTCTAACCCATGAATAATATAATTATGTAGGATTCTTAGAGGATACCCGGGAACCTGGTAGCTATCTTTTTTCCATTTGTGGAAATACAGACAATCCCGGGCCCTGGCAAAACAGTGTATTATTTCTATTAGCTTTCATATATTGTTATTCTATAGCCTTCTATTGAATATGTGCATCTTAGCTACTATGTGAACAAAGAACAGAACACTATTTCTTGCTTCTGGATAAAAGGGAGCATACCAGATTCTCTGAGCTAGGAAAGCACAGCTAAAATATCTTTAACAAGTAAATTTCCCCCCTCTCACAGACATCCTCTGCCTCCCTGCCCCTATCCCTGAAATTATCTGACTTGTGAGCAGTTTGGCTCCTGGCACCTGTGGACAGTTTGGTGGTACGTGCTGCATCTGATGGTTTCTTCCAGACTTCTTCAATCAACCAATGTCAAACTTGAAAGCACAATGGTGTGTACTCTCTCTCAGCATCCAACAGTCTGAAATGGTATGTTTGTGAAACAGGCAAAGCTCTTCAACATGAGGCCTGGAAATACAAGAACACGCACATGGTGTCATCAATCATAGAATTTTCCTGCAGGTACAGCATAATTTGTCAGAACGCCCATTTTCCTGAAAGTAGATCCAGGCTTTAAAAATGAAACTAAATGCACTCTGAAAACAAGATTATATATGACAATTCTCTCTTTTAAAAATGTGATATTCATATGTCAGATCTGCATTACTATTTTAATGGCATAAATTGATTGAACTCTGTCTAGAAGGTTGGTGAAGGGATATGCAGCTAAACTCTCTAGAGGCCCACTCCTGTATTCAGAGTCCCACAGCACATACCAATGAGGAGAAAAGCTTTTATTATTGGTGCTTTTAAGAAGTCTTTTACATTGTACAAATAGTTAGCCAAAGATCTGCTTCTTCTAGGAGATTCTTAGTTATGAATGGACTGTGAGGAAAATCCCAAGCACTTAAAAGAGCCGTAGCAGGCCAACCCTTCCTAATATTCAAGACTGCTTTGACCTAGTTTAGGAGAAAATACATGGGAATTGAAGGAAAGGCAATAGTCAGTGGTTTGCATTTTCTACCAACATCTACCTCAGACTCACTCAAGTGAATGTATGTATAGAAAGAAGGCATAAACTCCTTTATAAGCGCCAAGTTTCCTTGCAAGGTGCCACTTAAGATCTGTGCATCTAAAATTAAAATTAGGAACTCCCATTTCGTTACACAAAGGACTATTATTTTTCCATAGAAGTCTTTCCTAGCTTCACCTTTTCATCTTGTTGCTGAGAAGTGGAGCTCAGCTCTTCCTGCTGGGCTGCCTGCAGTGTTACTCTGAAGTACCAGAGGACAGCAATTAGATCATGTCTACACAGAAAATTTTAATTGGACAGAAACTGAATCAAAAACAATTGCTGTGCTCTGCAGTAGTCCTCCTATTTCAAAGCTGAATTTGCAAATTGGTGTTGTTTTTATTCCTCTCATGCTGAAAAATTAACATCTAAAAAATAGTGCGGGTTACAAGGTTAACCTGTGTGTTGAACAAACACTTTACAGTGAGTGCAAAATGTCAGCTGAGGAGAAAAAAACCCATATATTTATTTCATGTGTGCATTTCTGAATTCCAAAATCAGAGGTAATGAGGAGAATAAAAAAGTGTTTTGTCTTGGAAGACTTTAGCTTTTGTGGCTCGGCACAGCACCTGGATACATACGCCAGAATTATTTTCAGATCTTTTTGTTTTGCTTTAGCTATAAGATGAAGGTTGTTTTACTGCAGAAGTTTGTTGGTTTAGTTTTGGCTCCTAATACATCTGATCTATAAAGATCTGTTTCCACAGCTTAGTGTGCTGACAGTGACGAGTCAGTACAGGCTTTCAGTGAGATGCTCCCTCAAAGCCCTGACTCAGCCAGACCCACCCTGCTTTATTTATCACTGAGGGTTTTCTGTGTCACTTTTGTTCTCAAGCTTAACTAAATACATTTATTTTCTACATTAAAATGCATGTCTCAACCTGGACAAAACTGTAGCAAAACAGTTCCAAGGTCAAGGAGCAAGCCCCGAACTCAGGTCCTCTCAGCCACAGCAATAGCAATTAAGCCCACTGTAAAAGGCTTTATTCACAGCTAATTAGGACCAAATCTCGATGCCAATGGAAATATTGTCCTCTTATGCAATTGAAACAAGAATAAAATTAGCATTTAAGTCAAGTGGGGAAATTGTCTTCAGTCAGTTTTGGCCTGGGTCCATAGGCTTTGATTTTTGAGGCCTGGTTGTAGGGCCAACCTTTTTTTGTTGTTAATTTCTTGTGAAAGTTCAAAGGCGTAATGAGTTCTTCCAACTTGAAAAATAAAGTCTAATATGCAGAAATTATTGAAATGCTAAACTGCCGTAAATTGTAGATATTATGAAGTGCTAAATTCAGCCCTGCTTAGGGTAGTTTATTATCTGTCACTTCATGAGCATGTAAGTAATGCTGGTTCTCTATTCATTAATGCCACAACTTTTGCCCTACCAGGCTGTGCTTCCCACCACACAAAACCAGTGCAAGGAAGAGCAATGACTTAACAAATCATGACTTTTTCTCCACTGTCCTTGCAATACAGTTTCTCAGGTAATCAGCAACAAAATAAAAGTCTTTCAGACATAAAAGAAGATAATGGCTATGCTTTTATCAGGTCAGATGTTTATGAATTTCACTCATTCAGGAATTACTGATGACATCTTAGTCATGCGGCTGTGATTCTTCTTTAGTTATTTCTATGAGGCAAAGGACTTTCACAGCCCCAAGCCTTACCACAGCTGGCTCAGTTCTCATCTTTGGGAAATTTACCCTCCCTGCACGGACAAGGCCCATAAACTACGTTGTTTCATTGCAGTACCAGTCATGAGGAGCCCTAGTTTTCTAGGGCTAGGAGGGAAGCTTCCTTTTGAGTAGATATCTAATATTTCAAGAGACTGAATCACTCATCACTACTCATGGCAACACCACCACAACCAGAACACCATCTCCCTACCTCCTGCCTGCAGATGTGGCTGGAAAGCTCTTCCCACATAGCCATGCTGTCTATGAAAAGAAAACTTCCTTTCCAGCCCCCACGATAGATCCTTCTCTTTGTGGCATATCAGGGAGGGAAGATAAAAGCAGTCCATACAGCCATGGAAGGGAGCACAGTCTGGAGACACAGAGCTTGCACCCCCTTTTCCAACACACACTGTGTGCTGGGGGGTAATGGTTGCCACAAGCGTATCCATACAAATGCAAAACTTTCCAACCAACTCCTGGAGGATGGAGATCACAAAAGAGGCAAGTAGGTCTTTTGATAACAGTCCAGAAACTGTCCCATCTTATTACCAAGGATTCAGGGATCATATTGTAACCAAAGCCAAAAAGAAAAGTTTGGTGCCTGAAAAATATGTGGTTTTCTCAAGCTCCTTCCTGTCGTATCTAGTGATATGGTTCAGAAAAATGCAGATAAACGGGAAACCTACCCGTAATGTCCCCATACAGCTTTCATCTGCCTAACTTGTAGACACAAAATAGATGAGTTTCTTTCTGGCTTAATTTACCACATGTCACTGCTTACTCTTGTTTTGGATTTTCAGGTTAGAATCATAGAATGGTTAGAGTTGCAAGGGTCCTTAAAGATCATCTAGTTCTAACCTCTCTGCCATGGGCAGGGACCCCTTTCATTAGACAAGGTTGCTCAAAGCCCAATCCAACCTAGAGACTTGAACACTTCAGGGATAACATGGTTCTCTCCTTGTATGTTCTCCTCTCTTGCAAAAATTCTGAATGTTGCCAGGGCAGGATAATGAGAGAAGCACAAGTCTCAATCATCCACTGTATTATATAATACTCTTTAACAGAGAAAAGTAGAAACTAATCAGCTATTACAGCTCCCATGTGGGCATGGAGTTTTACTACAGCAAACTGCACCTGCTGTGGTACTACCCTGTTACAGGTTGGAATATTCTTTTTGAAAAGAGATTTTGTTAGGTAAAAGTGCTGGTACTCACAGGCCCACCAAATTCCAGTACAAACTTACCAGCACACTATAGGACCCTGGATGAGACACTATCCTTAGTTTGAGAAGAATACAAAAGGAACAACATCACCGGGAGGTAGATAGAGGAATGCTCTACCAATCATTGTAACAGCTAGGCACTAGTACAAAACAGATGTGAAGAGATAAATGTCTTATCTGACATATATAATTTGTCACTCTGATAGGACAATAAATACATGGCAATTTATTGTGGCAATTATTTTTCCATCTTCACTTCCCTGCCAATCAGAGTTTGCACTATGACTATTGATTGTTATTTTATAATTAAGCTTAATTATCATGGTTCGATTTTTGCAGTACTTAGAAAGACAGTTCCTAGGAAACTTGGTGAAAACAAAGAGCTGTACATGATAGAAAAATACAACAACATCTAAAGAAATTATGACTAGATGAGAAAGTAAGTGTAGTGAAAATGAAACTGAAGGCTTTGTTACTTATATTAGTTACAAGTATCTCACCAAAACCTACATGCCTTTAATTTATAAAATGAATATTTTGTCAAGTTCAGAAGGTGCAGTAGAGCACACTTCGGATGTTTCGAACTACAATCGCTATCATACAGGGCTGGCTCAATGATACATCCAAGAGTGTTCATACAGAATATTTATTACATTCATGCCCTGAATGAATACCTAGCAGGTGCTTGAACCATTTGTACAGTATCAGGAACAATGAATTTTGGACAGACAATTTTAAAAAGAAATCCAGCATTGCAATATCAACCTCCCTCCTGCATGTCATTTACTCAGTTTAAAATTCTCTCACTTTGAATTTGTACTAGGCTCTGCAAGTTTCTTCCAAAATCTAGCAGTCGGTTTACTTATTATTTAACCAATACTGTTTGCCTTAAAAAGTCACTTCATTAACTCAATGTGTTTGTCATTTTTAGCTACCACTGATTAAAAACCCAGAGAGGCAACAATCTGAATCTAATAAGCAACATTGACCTGTCGATTCATCAAATGACAGGAATAAATAGGTAAGGTGAACAAATGTAACCTAGAAGTCAGGATTAATATTTCTGTACACAAAATCAGAAATTTCATTTTATAATTATGTGATTTTCTTTTACCCATTACTGACATCTTGAAGCCCATTAATTTCAATGTGGCCTCCTTTTTTGAAGGGCACTGGAAGAGAAATAGTATTTGATTTGAGATTTGTTTTTCTTTGCCAGGGCATAGGACTCAAAACCTGCAGGAATTCAACTGAATCTCTAAACAAAGGCTGTTGCTAGGTTTTATCATAATGTTGACATTGACACTGACAGGAGGTAAAAATCAGCTAGGTAATGAAGAAATTGAGCTTATAAGAATTTAAAGCTTACTTCCCAAGGAAGCATGCACATAGCCTCCAAAACAGATTCATATCGGTCTATGATTATATATTCAGTCCTGAAAAAAGAAAAGCCCCAGAAAAGGCCTTTGACACTATGAAAAGAGTACGGAGCTACTAAGAGAATTAGAAAAGCAAGTGGAAAGGCAATAAAACAACAACAGAGGAAAAGAGCTTAGAAAAGGGATGGAAATATTGATATAGACATATGAAAGTAAATATTATGTAGGAATGAGGAGGGAGAAGCGAGCAGGCACAAAAGGAAGGATTAAAACCAGGATATGGAAGGAAACAAAATGGTTGATTAAGACTGTGAAAAGGAAAATGGAGAAAGCGAGGAAAGAACAATCAATATATAAGCTGTAAAGAAACATATCCTAGAGAGGTACCACTTATCCCACAGCAAGTACTTAACAATTGTGTAGGCTGATTTTACTTATCTGTCAAAAGAGCACATACTATAGGTATGCAAAGAAAAGAAGTCTTGAAATATAATTTAGTATAAAACTTTGAAAACTCATTACTAGCTCACATAAGATACACCTGAAAAATCAATGCATGCACATCTCCTTGGAAACCTGAATCAGAAATTATCTTTTTTTACTTCTAATGTATTAATATTTTTATTCTATAAAAGAATTAGATAAGATTAAATCCCAGAAACTCCATAGAGTATTAGATGCCATAGACTTTCTCTCTGTTTCAAGATGGTCTGTGCTTCATAGACTTTGGAATTGTCAGCCCTAGAACTGGAGCGCAGAATTACTTACACTCCTGTTCTTCCACTTGTCAAAGGAGAAACAGATGAGCCAGTTACCAATTTCTAAGACACATAAAACTTGCAACATTTATTGGCATCATCCAACAGACTAAGTTTAAAATACCACAGTCTGCTGTCCAACTTTTTTTCCCCTCAAATGAAGCAAAATGTTGTATTCATAAGACAACCTTTGGGGCCTTCTAGCAAACATGCCTGGCCAGAAGTTTTCCTGTAGGACATTAGCTGAATGACTTCAACAGGATTCATGTTTTCATTCATTCCCCCATTTGGTGATTTGTTACAGCTCCTGTTTGCTGATGATTGTCTTCTCTAGTACCTTTTTATGTTTCCTTAACATTTATTTATTGTTAAAGGAAATGAAGCAGTCATTCCTTCCAAGTGCACTGCCTTGCCATGAGATTATAAAAAGTGTATAAGAAAAGCCTAAGACTATGCAGTGCTTTCATAAGTGAACCAATATGGATTCTATTAACCTCAAAAACAAGCAGTTGCCTAAGGAAGGTCATGAGCTAATTACTTACCTTATGGTGCATTGCAGAAATCACAAAAACCACAACAGAAAGAATCTAGATAGTCACTTTAATATTTTGTGATAAGATCACAAAATGGTAATAAAGGACTTTCAGCTGTTGTGGGCAATTGCAGGAATTTTATGCAGTCTTTTAAGGGAATGAAAAATAACTAAGCTCTTGATGATAAACAGATAAATGATTTTAAGTAACCAAATACTACTAACTAAATAATAATTTAAAAAAAACTCCAGTAAAACCATTAAATTTAGATTGTCCAAATTAATTTTCAGGAGTGAGCTGTACTCCAGGATGCCTCAAAATTTTGGGCACCAAAAGTCAGACACCCTAAAACATGATAGTGCTTTAAATGTGGGTGTCAATCCCACTTAATATGTAAGAAATAGACCTTTTCATCACCTTTGGAAATTTTGTTCTATTTAAAATTAAACATATGATGTGTCTAAAAATGGTTAAATACACTCTCAGAAAAGACATTTGGAATGGCAGAGAAGGTGCCTTTCTGCACCAACTGCTACATCTGTTGACTGTCTTCATGACCTGTACCCTAGGCCTGGTTTTTATATAGGCTTCTCCCGAGCACTGGCTAAAAGGTACTTGACCCTCCCTAATCAGGGGGCTCTTGCAAAAAAGGCTTCAGGCATTCTGGCTCAAGGGCAGCTGACTACATTCGTTAGAAGCTGCTACAAGTTCCTCATGCCCACACACAATTGCTTAATTTGACTTTGGGGGACAAAAAGTATGGTTCCAGTGAAGTGAAGAGTGAGACCCTATTGACTTCAAAGAGATCAAAAATTTAAATTTTAATAACCTGAGGAATGGGAAGACAACCCATGCCAGCTCTGTTAAGAATTGTCAGCACATTTATCAGAATTTTTAGCAAGGAGTGAAAAAAACAAGAAAACACACTGGACTAAGCCACAGCTATATATTTTAAATGGTCATTTTTAGCACAAGAACTTGAGAAACCAAAAAAGTTTGAGTCACCATTGGAGATTGTGATAGTGGGGGCTGAAGAAAAGTGATCTGGATCCAGAATGAGTCATTTCTTCATTCCCCAGTAGAAGAGCAAACCCAGACCCAGACTGAAACATACTTGTCATGTTTGGTTGGGGTAACTGGCAACTGCAATAAAAATATGTCTGACTATAGATCCTTAGACCCATGGACCAGACATAAATAAAATAACTCTTACTTACAAAGGGGAAAATCTTCTGGTGGGGAAAACATCTGAATAAGAATGTGTGGTTAAAAAAGTCTTATCTCCATTCTGTAGAACTTTATATTTATCTGCTCTGTATTTATTTATAACATTCAGAAATAAACGGTCTCAGTGCAAGGGCTGAATACAGTCTCTTTATAGAAGAAAAGATGCTTTTCTATTTCTAAGGCAGCAATAAAAATTCATCACAAAACCTCCAAAATTTTTACACTGGTTGTTCAATATTAAATTAGTCAAAAGTATTGGGGGAAAATGTTTGTACCATGAGGAGGACTAACAAAGCTACTACTTCCATGATAATTTCAGGTAGACTGACAAATACTTAAATCACATGAAGAATCAGTGCTTTCCTTTTTTGCTGTACATTCTTTCAGTCATTGATACATCAGCTCCAAGCTTAAGAACTGGTAAAGAAAGAAAAAGATACCTTTTAGAAATTACAAAATCTGTAAGGCATGAGATACATTAGGAATAGATTCACAAGACATAGAGGTATATAACTTTGTATGGTAACATTATGCAGAATTATATGCTGTGCTAACAGCCCTTAAATGGTGTGAATTATCTTGTTACTATACAGAAAAAAAAATCATTTGATTAGCTTATAGAGTACTCACTAATTTGGGCTGATTAAGCTGCTGAGTGCGAAGCAATTAGTAAAAACATTCCATACACTACTTGTTTTCCACAGCCAATAAGTAAATTGGTGTTATTAATCCTTTCAAATATAGCTGTATTTATTATAAACATTTTCTAGTTTTTACTGGAATGTACTACATTATCATATATACTTATTATATATCTTACATACTACAATCCATAAGAGCTATGTAGGGATTTATGAAAGCTAATGTTAATATTTTCCTTGAAAAGAAACTTTGCTGTAATATATTATAACTGACTTTGGAGAGAAATTTCAAAAGAACTCAAATTCTGTCTTTATTTCAGATGTAATCAAAAGTTCAGCTTTTATCCTTGCTTGATTTCTTATGTTCAAGTACAAGAAATACTGAAGTAAGCTGCAGTGAAAATATCTGTGCACTTTAAGGAGTGGTTCAGTATGAGGGCTATCCACCCCCAAATTATCAGTAAGACAAATTATTACATTAGAGAGGAAGTGTAATGGAAGAATTGTTTTGGCTGATGTTTAATGTAAGACTGATGTATGAATGCTACTAACAAAGCAATCCTGCCCTATACTAATTTAAAGTGTCATCAGTTTTAAAATAAGAGCCACATTTTGTTTTTTTAAGTTTGATATTTAATATTAATTCATATAATCCGAAATTGTTCTATGGCATGCATTATTCAGAATTTAACATTAACCGGTTTCATTACATATTCTGTTGCTAGAATTTCTTGAGAAATATAGTCTGCATTCACATATGTGGTAGAAAAGACCATATGTTAGCAGTAAACCAATGAGGTAAGCAGTGAGGCTCTAGAGTGCTGTGAAATGTGTATAAATAATTGGATATACAAAAGTAAATAGTTGAGATGAAGCTAAATGCTCATTGTAAACTTGCTATTTGAACCCCAGATTCTGACTTTTTTTAGGCCCTCCTTCCTGTGAAAAGTTCCAACCAGCAAAAACTTTGCATTTCATCCCAGACTTTCTTTCTGAGAGGTGAGACAAACATATTTCATTTAATGAGGTCAGGTTATCAAATTATATATTGCTAGAGTTCCTACCATTAATGTTAAAGACAACAGGGGAATTTATACAAGTCAAGAATCCATTCTTTCCACTAAGCTGTAAGACTATCTACCTCAAGTGTTTTAGTTTACCATATCTCCAGAGCATGTCTTCTGCCATATGGAATATGTATTCCCAAATCCTAAATTTGCTTGTCTTGTAAATTAGATTCCAACACCTGTCTAAAATATTTATTGAATAATTTAAACAGGTAACAAATTTGGGGAGTGACAATGAAGGATTTATTTATATTTCTGAAGAATTTTGCATGCAAGAAGTAGAAAGTTAATTTTAAGATGTAATCAGATGTTCAAAATTGTTATTCATTGTTAAGAGAAAAGTTAATTATGGACTGCCACACCAAGTAGAGATTCTGGTTCAGCATGGGAGTTGTTATTTAATCATGTTTAGTTTTCATTGTGCTTACCTTCCTCTTAGTGCTATCTGCTTGCTGAAACATCACAGCAAAGTACTAAGAAAATATCTGCATTATTTTCCCATTTTTTTATTTTTTAATTTTGGCTATAACAGAGTTAAAGCAAGATTGTCTCACCCAGTTTCACAGTTAATATCAGCTGCAAACCTTACTGAATCTATGTTCTGTCTCCAAGACAACACCATTTGATCTCCTGTTGATGATTTGTTTTTTCCCAGTCCTGCAAACTGAGAACATTGCTACAACATCTAGTGGCCTAACATTGGGAATGAAAAAGAGCTCCTTTGAAAGAGAGAACTATATACACATACACACATTTATTTGGATGTTTATCTTTCCTACCAACTTGCATTATGGGACACTACAGAATTGTTCATTGAGGGAGAAAAAAGGGCTTATGTATTGTGCATACATTTTGAAATCTACTTTTTGCTGCATAAGTTATATCTTTGACATTACTTTAAGAGGGAATTCATCTTTTAATTCTTTAATATAAGATTACTTAATATAAGGGATTTTTACAATGTTAGATATTCTTAAAAAGACAGATCTGGATTCCTGAACCTTTTCTAGAATATTTGAGAAAGTACCTCAAACATTTTATACAGCAGGCAAACAACACACACTCATGTCATCCATGTTGTTCATTAATCCTATTACAATAACAGGGAATTATTTGTTTGAGTTCGTATTTGTTGAAGTGGCTAAGGAGTGTACAGTTGTGTTTTCGTTTAGTTAGTGATATAATATCTAGTCATGTATGTAGAAGAGAACATATTGGAAAATAGGTGAAAGCATCTAAGGTAATTTGCTGAAGATATTGTGAGGTTTGTAGATGCTACCATTGCAGTCATCATATTTTTTTTTTTTATTTTGTTAGCTTCCCTTTCAAAAAAGCAATTCCAGACACAAAAACGTAACAATTGTTTCTAACTGCTGGCTATTATCACTCTAAGAAAAAACAAGATGTGGATCTAGAGAGCTCTGAAACTATCTATTAATTTCTTTATAGTAATCAAAGGCAAATAAAATCATAAGAATTAAGACGAAAAGACTAGAGAGAAAAAAAATTATACTACCATTTGCATTCCACTTACATTTGCATCTTAAATTCTGCATGCAGATTTGGTTATCAGAGGGCTAGAGCACCTCTCCTATGAGGACAGGCTGAGAGAGTCGGGATTTGAGCAACCTGCTCTAGTGGGAGGTGTCTCTGCCCATGTCAGGGGGTTGAAACTCGATGATCTTTAAGGTCCCCTCCATCCTGAACCATTCTATGATTCTATGATTATTTAATGACAAAAGGACCCATTAGAAATGAAATTAATTATTAGGTGTGGAAAAATTTCCATATGAAGTGAAATTAAATAAAGACTTGTTATCCTGATGAAAAGGCGGTTTGGGAAGATTATGACAAGTCTACAAATTCCTGAAGGATAGAAGAAAGAATTATTGAAGTTCATTTTCAGAAAGTATATGGTAACCATATAAAACTCACTGCTGCAAGATGCTTAGGATATCAGATTATGGGTAAGCTAATCATCAGTTAGATAAGTGAATGGTAGCAAACAGAGAGGTATTAAACTGATTGATTGTTGCTGCAACACCTAACTAAAGGAGTGCAGAAACAGACTTTGCTGGAAACTAGAATTTTGCTCTACAAATACTGTGTTGGCTCTCATTTTACAACGTTTATTCTGTCATGAGTAAGAAGCAGATTCTGTGATGCTCCTGTGGACTGACTTCACATAGTCTTTCTTAATTTGGCTTTGGTAGTGAGCCCACACACAGATACCTTTTAACAAATCTGCTCCTCACTTTAAGGAGAAAGTTAGATTGCATTGGGAAAAATGTGATCGGACAGAGATTTCTAAAGAGGATGATATCTGAAAAAATACCTAAAAACGTACCTCTCAACAAATTTGCTGGCATTCGAATCATTAGGATTTGGGGAGGTTTCAGGAAAAAATAGTAAATGTCTTTGTTTGAAGAGTGATGTGAATTCAACATGCATGGCTGGAATCAGAGAAATTATTGCTGATGCTGATTAACACTGTAAAAAATCCAGATTAATATGTCCTGTATTTATAATAAAAATATGGGATTGTCTTATGTTAGATGGTAGGGTCTGTTCAGCAGTTCTTGAATTACTTAAGTGCTCTAAATATTGCTTTTCTAAAATATTTTATTATTTTCTGTGTGTTTACTGAAACCAAGCTAAAAGAAATGAAATTGCTAGATTTTGTCCACTCAGTGGGAAGAAAGAACACAGAAACACTCTTGAGTCCCAGATAAAGAAATATTATGTATTTTCCTGGTCACCAATATGGAAAATGACTTAGAAATGGAATATTGTCAGTTTATGTCTGGTTGCCCAAAATTCAAGAGAAGTTAAAAATTAAGTTTGCAATGTATGTACCTAGTGTCTTCATAAGCAGTCAAATCCTGTTATGGGACCCAACTGGAATCTCAAGTGCTACTCACAATGTTCCCAAAAGTGAGAGATCCAGTATCATGCTGAAGCCAGAAGATTGTTTTTCAGGAGTCATTCATGTCAGTACCAGTCTCATAAGGAGAGGAAGTTATAAAATGACAGATGCATTTGGCAGCAGAAGGAAGAGATTTTAAAACAAAGCATTAAAATATGATCAGGGGAAAGTTACAAGAAATTAGTTGCCAATTGCATACCTAGAAATGTAGATTTGAAAAAACATCATATTAGTTAGGCCAGAGAACTAGTCTAGAAAATCATTTAGCACCAAAAGATTTTATTTTACCACCTTGTAGAAAACTGCACTTAAAATTAGATTCTTTCATGGAGAATCTTTCTCATCTTGCTGTAGTTATCCAAAAGTGCAGAGAGAAGAAAATATGAAGGCTCCTCTGAGCTCTCTTACCCTCCATAGAGGAGTTCTTCAGTGACAAATGGCCTGTCAGATGAGATTGGTGGAGACACTTTTTGCAGTGATTGCTTCAACCCTCTGAGAGCCTAAACTTCTTATTAACAAACTGACTTCATCCTGGAAATTAATAAGGGGTTGTAAAGTAGTTAGATAATTATAGCTATTTGAGCTTTCTGACTCACAGGAAGATCAGGTAACAACTGGCACTTCTTAAATTATGCCCTTACATAAGGGCAATATGCAGAAACTGTTGAGCTTTCTCTTAGTTTGATGTCATTTGAAAATCAGAATGTAAAGCATGTTTTTAGAGGATTTATTTCTGTGAAAATGGTAGATGCCATTGGAAGTGAAAATAAAAGTTAAAAAGACTGGACAGCAGAAACAAGAAAAAGAAATACAAACAATAGACACAAAGGAAATAAACTGTAAGGCAGGACTGTCTGTCCTGCCTTTACCTGTGGAAAACCTTTGTACCCAGTTCTGCGGGGTTCCCCACCTCCATCCTCCCCAGCCCTCTTGAGTTCCCTCAAATTCATATTGACCACCTGTCCTTTGTGTGTTATTACTTGAAATCAAATAGAAATCTACAGTCCCTAGCTCTAAAACCTCTAAGCATTTCTGCAAACTCCTACTACACTTTGGGTCCCTATAAAACTCTACACTCACTAGCAAAAAGAGCATGTAGAAAAAGATTACAGCAGGACAACAACAATATTTCTTGTAATGGTCACTAGTATCCAGAACTCATCTCCTTTAATTCCTTTCTCAATATATCTTTCCATTCAACATCCTATTTTTTAACTCAGAAATAATATCACTGAATCAGCTTCAGCATCACAGTGGGAGCATGAACAAGCTCAAATTGGAAAGAAAGGCAGTTACGCAAATACATAAATCTCATAGATTTGGGCAATGTCTGTGCCCAAGTGACAAAGAACTATTTAACATCATTTTTCAGAACTAAAGCTCTGAAATATTTTTATAGCAACTAGAAATTGGGTCTATAAATCACATATTCCACTGTTACTTTTTTTTTTTAATCACTGTTAAAAATATAGCATAAGAAGTCATTCTAATGTTGGAGAAGCAAATAACTGAATGCTTTAACAACATGCTGATTATTACTGCATTTGGGAGCTGTCAATAAGAAGCTGATTTCATTTGAAAATTGTCGCATTTTATACAGCTTTAAGCTTCAAGGATTTTTTAGTCACTTGCCACACGTGAAGCACTGTGCACTGAAAAGAGATTACAGTTTCCTGGGTACCAGAGGTGAGTTTTGCAGAAGAGTTTTAAATAGGTATATTGATCACCTTCTTATGCCAAAGAGGAAGAAACATAGTTTATAGAGGCCTTGACTTCTGAGAAGTTTTGAGCATTGATGGCTGGTGGATAAAACATATATGTATCAGCTCTCCTGCCCTAACTTGCCTATGTCAGAGGCAGTCCACCACAACCACTTTCACAAAATGATCTTCAGTATCTCATAATATCTTGACTTTCTAAATGTGACTTGGTTTCCTTCGTAGCAATCCAAGTTTTTAATCCTTCTTAGGACTTGAAAACTCATATGACAAGAAAGCAGTGGTAAGACTGATGGTACCTTTCAAAATCTTACTAATATCAGATTCTGGCTGGAAACCTTAACTCCATTATTCAGACTTTGTGGTACGTGAGCACTTAAATGATGATATCAAGCAACAGCAAAAAAGTAATTTACTGTGCTGTATTCAATGTATATTATTAGATAAAAAGACCTAAGATTTTAAATTTACTAAACATCTGCTGACCATCTTGAGGAAATCTGCTTTGTCCTGCAGGTTACCCAAGAAGTGTTAGGACAGATATTCTTCTTTTTATTTGTTTGCTTCACCTGAACATATGAAATAAACTGTAATGCATGTAGTCGAATTACCTTGAGGTGTTTCAGGACCATACTACATTTGGAGTTTATGGATGTGAAGGTGTAGAGAATGTGAGTTGACCAAGTGTTCTGAACATACTGCCACTTTGGCATCCTCCTAGGACTGTTTTACTTGAGGCTGAGGATGGGCAACAGCTATTCAAATAGATACCTTGATGGTAAGCTAAAATGAAAATAGAAAGTCCATCAGTGCCATGTGTTTCTTTTTTTCCTCAAATATGACCAGACAAGGACTTAGAAATTCAGGATGCAGGGTCTTTTTCTCTCCTTGCAAAGACAACAACAAAAATAATTTAACAGCCAAGTGAAAGGCTTTCAGAGGTTACTGCTTATTCTAATCTTTGGACCAGACATTGTCATTTCAGAATAAGGGGTAAGCATTTTCACAGATCCCTAGACACAGCTCTCCTGCATCTTGACTGATCTACAAGTTTGTTTGAAATGGAGATTAATTTAAACAGGTAGGTTTGGGGATTTTTTTTCTTTTGGGGGAAAGTGATTTTTACAGACCTTAGCAGAACAATCAGCACTGGCCAGGTTGCAATCATTCCTATGGGCTTTGGCCTAAGAACTTGAGAAAGGTTTATCCTTTCAGGTCCTCACTGTGCCTTCTCCAACTGCTCAATTTCCACACAAAAAGTGGTTTTAAAATTTTTCTTTTCAACCTAGACTGTGAATTCACCTCTATCTATGACACTAAAGAACATTGTGCACAAGCATCTACATTCTGTTTCAGCACATTACAATAAGGATATTTTGGCAAGGAGGAATCACAGAATCACATGAGGTTGGAAGGGACCTCTGGAGATCATCTAGTCCAGCCCCCTGCCAAAGCAGGTCGACCTAGAGCAGGTTGCACAGGAACTTGTCCAGGCATGTTTTGAATGTCTACAGAGAAGGAGACTCCACCAGCTCCCTGGGTAGCCTGTTCCAGTGCTCTGTCACTCTCAAAGTAAAGAAGTTCCTCCTCACGTTTAGGTGGAACTTCTTATATTCAAGTTTGTGCTCATTTCCTCTTGTCCTATCTCTGGGTACCACTGAAAAAAAGACTGGCCCCATCCTCTTGACACCCACCCTTTACATATTTATAAGTGTTGATCAGATCCCCCCTCAGCCTTCTCTTCTCTAGACTAAAAAGACCCAAGTCCCTGAGCCTCTCCTCATAAGGGAAATGTTCCAGGCCCATAATCACCTTTGTAGCCCTCTGCTGTACCCTCTCCAGCAGTTCCCTGTCCTTCTTGAACTGGGGAGCCCAGAACTGGACACAGTACTCCAGATGCAGCCTCACCAGGGCAGAGGAGAGGGGCAGGATAACATGCCTCAACTTGCTGGTCACACTCTTCTTGATGCACCACAGGATGCCATTGACCTTCTTGGCCACAAGGGCACATTGCTGGCTCGCGGTCATCCTGTTGTCCACCAGGACTCCCAGGTCTTTCTCCTCAGAGCTGCTCTCCAGCAGATCAGCCCCCAACCTGTACTGGTGCATGGGGTTATTTCTCCCCAGGTGCAGTACCCTACACTTGCCTTTATTGAAGTTCATCAAGTTCCTCTCTGCTCAGCTCTCCAGCCTGTCCAGGTCTCCCTGTATGGAAGCACAGCCCTCCACCATGTCGATGACCCCTCCCAGTTCCATATTGTCAGCAAACTGGTTGAGGGTACACTCCATTCCCTCATCCAAGTCCTCAATGAATATATTGAAGAGGACTGGACCCAGGACTGACCCCTGGGGGACTCCACTTGTTACAGACCTCTGATTAGATTCTATGCCACTAATCACAACCCTCTGAGCTCTGTCGTTCAGCCAGTTTTCAATCCACCTCACTGGCCATTCCTCTAATCCACACTTCCTAAGCTTACCTAGGAAGTAGGAGACTGTCAAAAGCCTTGCTGCAGTCAGGGTAGACAACATCCACTGCTCTCCCCTCATCTATCCATCCAGTCATGCCACCATAGAAGGCCATCAGGTTAGTCAGACATGACTTCCCCTTGGTGAATCCATGTTGACTACTTCTGATAGCTTTCTTTTCGTCCATATGCTTTGAGATGACACCCAGAATGAGCCCTTCCATCATCTTTCCAGGGATGGAGGTGAGGCTGACCGGTCTGTAGTTTTCTGGGTTTTCTTTCCTGCCCTTTTTGAAGACTGGGGTGACATTGGCTTTCCTCCAGCCCTCAGGCACCTTGCCTGTTCTCCAGGACCTTTTGAAGATGATGGAGAGTGGCTCAGCAATGACTTCTGCCAGCTCCCTCAGCACTCGTGGGTGCATCCCATTAGGACCCATGGACTTGTGGGTATCAGGTTCACTTAACTGCTCCTTAACTTGGTCTTCCTGCACCAAGGGAAAGTCTTCCTTTGTCCAGACTTTCTCTGATTCTTCCAGATTCTGTGGGTCCTGAGGTGTGGCCTGAGCAGTAAAGACTGAAGCAAAGAAGGCGTTCAGCAACTCTACCTTCTCTACATCCTCCATCACCACGGCACCCTTCTCATTCAACAGTGGACCCACATTTTCTCTAGTTTGCCTTTTGCTTTCAATATACTTGAAAAAACCCTTCCTGTTGACTTTGACATCCCTTGCCAATTTTAATTCCAAGGAGGCCTTGGCTTTCCTTGTTTCATTCCTGCATACTCTAATGGCATTCTTGTAATCTTCCCAAGCGGGCAGTATCTTCTTCCATTCAATGTAAAAATCCTTCTTCCACTTGAGCTTTTTCAGAAGCTCCCTGCTCAACCACGCAGGTCTCCTGCTTCCCTTGCCTGATTTCTTGCTCTTAAGGATGTATCGATCTGAACTTGGAGAAAGCAACGTTTGAATATCGACCAGCTCTCATGAGCCCCCCTGTATTCCAGAGCCCTATCCCATGGGATTTCTCCTAGTAGTTTCTTGAAAAGGTTGAAGTTACCCATCCTGAAGTCCAAGGTTTTAGTCCTATTTGTTGGTTTGCGTGTACTGCCCACAATTCTGAACTCTATCTTTCCATGGTCACTGCAACCAAGGTTGCCCCTAACCTTAATGTCCTCCACCAGTCCCCCTTTGTTTGTCAGTACTAGGTCCAGTAATGTTTCTCTCGTCGTTGGCTTCTCCACCAGCTTAGTTAGGAATTTATCATCAATACATTGGAGGAACCTATTGGACTGTAGACGCTTGGCTGTGTAACCTTTCCAGCAGATATCAGGTTGGTTGAAGTACTTCAAGAGAACCAAAGCCTGCTATTGCAAGGCTACTTTGAGCTGAACAACATCAAGAAAACATTAACGTCAAACAACATCAAGAAAACGTCAACGTCAAACAGCATCAAGAAAATTTAGCAATTAGTTGGTTATAAAATAGAAAGGGGTAAAATCCCTTTAACATGTGGAAGTAAAACAGGCTTTTTGCAGGCAATTTAGTTTCCCTCAGGGAGCAATGTTAGCCACAAAAATCCTGAGGAAGTATAAGACTGAAGATGAAAATGCAGTTGCATACATCTGCACTTCAGAAATTAGTAATCACACTTATAAGAAGGGCAAAAACAGTATGTGGGTGAATCCTATTTTCTTGGGGCCTGGGACTAATATATTTTCACTGCCCCCATGTGTGCATGCCTTACTAAGCATTCTTTCCACAAGGAGAGGAAAGCTATCTTTTTCTGGATAAATCCAGCAAATCCCCTGATGGATGCTTTCTACCACAATTTAAACAGGCTCTCTTTAATGTGACAGATGCAAGTTGGAGCTTCTTTCATGTTGGTGTTTCAGTTACCCCTTCCACCATCTAATAGAGTCTGATGAAATAAGCTGGGAAGCACAAACTAAGTCTTTGAACCTACAGTGATGAACTGTTTCAAAGCTCCCTCAAAGCACACACCTTGGATACAAGGTAAGATCTTCTTTTGTAGTTCATTCCTACTTCCATACATCAATTCCTCCCAATCATTCGGTGTGTACATGGAGTATAACCTCAGACAAAGAGTGTAGTCAGGACCTGAATTTTAGCAAAACAAACCTCCAGGTCCTCAAGGAGTTAGTCAATAGGACCCCCTGAGAAATGGTACTCAGGGACAATGGGGCAGAAGAAAGCTGGCAGATCTTTAAGGACACTTTCCAAAGAGCACAAGAGCTCTCGATCTTCAGATGTAAGAAATCAAGCAAGAAAGGGAAGAGAGCAGCATGGCTGAGTTGGGATCTGCTGGTCAAACTAAAAGGCAAGAAGGAACTTTACAGGCAGTTCAAGCAGGATCAGTTGTCCTGGGAAGAGTATAGGGACGCTGGACGGTTGTCTAGGGATAATGTCAGGAAGGCCAAGGTGTGGCTGGAGCTGAACTTGGCATGGGATGCTAAGAATAACAAGAAGGGCTTCAACAGATATGTCAATCAGAAAAGGGAGGTCAAAGAAAGTGTACCAACTCTGATAAGCAAAGTGGTAACAACAGACCATGAAAAGGCTGAGGTTCTCAATAATTTTTTGGCTCTATTTTCACTGCCAGCCTCTCTCCTCACACTTCTTGAGTTGAAAGACCAGAAGACGGGGATCTAGAGGACAAAGTCCCTCCTACTGTGAGTGAAGACAAGCTCCATGACCACCTGAAGAACCTGAAAATACACAAGCCCATGGGACCTGATAAGGTGCATCCCAGAGTCCTGAGGGAATTGGCTGATGTAGTTGCCAAGCCACTGTCCACGATATTTGAAGTCATGGCAGTTAGGTGAAGTCCCTGGTGACTAGAAGAAGGGAAACTTTATACCTACTTTTAAAAAAGTGTAGAAAGGAAAACCCCAGGAAATACCGGCCTATCAGCCTCACCCCTGTGCCTGGGAAGATCACAGAACAGATCCCGCTAGAAGCTCATGGAGGACAAGGAGGCAATTCAAGACAGCCAGAATGACTTTACTAAGGACAAGTCCTGCCTCACCAACCTAGTGGCTTTCTACAATGGAATGACTACATCAGTAGACAAGGGAAGAGCAATGGATACCGTCTATCTGGAGTTGGGGTACTGGTGGACACGAGCTGGGAAAAGCTGGACACGAGCCAACAATGCACACTCACAGGCCAGAAGGCCAATTGTATCCTGGGTTGCATCGAAAGAAGCATGGCCAGCAGATCGAGAGAGGTGATTCTCCCTCTCTACTTTGATCTTGTGAGACCCCACCTGGAGTACTGTGCCCAGCTCTGGAGCCCTCAACACAAGGGAGCTGTTGGAGCAGGTCCAGAGGAGGACCACCAGGATGATCAGAGGGCTGGAGCACTTCTCCTATGAATACAGGCTGAGACAGTTGGAGTTGTTCAGCCTGGAGAAGACAAGGCTTCAGGGAGACCTTACAGTGGCTTTCCAGTACCTGAAGAGGACCTACAGGAAAGACGGGAAGGGACTGTCTGCTAGGGCATGTAGCAAAAGAATGAAGGGCAATGGTTTTAAACTAGAACAGGGTAGGTTTAGACAAGACAGTAGGAAGGGACATGAAGGCGGTGAGACACTGGAACAGGGTACCCAGGGAGGCAATGGAGGTCCCTTCCCTGGAGACATTCAAGGTCAGGCTTGATGAGGCTCTAAGCAATCTGACCTAGTTAAAGATGTCCCTGCTTACTGCAGGGGACAAGATGACCTTTAAAGGTCACATTCTATGATTCTATGATATTCTGAGAAAGGAGAAGTTTAGAACAACTCTCTCAATTTACTGGTGGCATTATAGGCATGTTCCAGGTGAAGAAACGGTAGCTATCTCTGCAGCCTGTGTTTTGCACGATTTACTTTTTTTTTCCTGTGTTGATATTAATTTTGTTATTGACAATTTGGTTACACTAGTCTTGATACTGTTTGAGCATTTGTTTATCGTATTTAAAATTCATATTTTTGAATATTTAATATTTTTTAAATATAGCGTACAAAAGAATGTTTCATAAATGTGTATAGGAGATGAAAGCATCCTTTGGATGGTTATAATTAGCTTTAAAAATACATACCCCGAAAGATTTTAATGTATGACTTACATACCCAAATGCAGGAGAAATCAGAGTAAGCATTTGGCATTTGTTTGGCATATACATCAATGATTAGGCAACAAAAGTAATTTCTGAACTGCTCACTGTTTCACCATTATTTCGTTCTTCATCATATATGTTATAGTTTTAAGTTTTTAAAACAACATTCAGATAGATGGATAGATAGATTCCTACTGAAACACAAATCGGACATTTAAATAAGCTCATAAAGAGTTTAAAACCCATGTATTTTAGGAATAAATTCAATAGGTAAATTAAGAAACACAAAATTTAATTACTATTTGTAAAATGGTTGGACAAATATAGCATAAATCAAAAGCTAACCAACCATAGTTGTTATCATAATCTCAAAGTGAATTGGAATAATTTGGAGATTGGATATTTTTATGATTAATAGAATTTGTAATGCCTGTTTTTCCTAAGTACTTTCTCTGCAAAAATGACCACAGCAATGACCTCTCCTAGTAATTATAAGAATAAGAGGAGGTTCTCGTGCAAATTGTTACCACATATATGAAATTATGATGCCTCCTGGCTTGGGACATATGCTTGTCTGACTATTTGAAATAATAATAAGGGTCATCTTCTGCTTCTTACCAGTATGAATAGTAATCATAATGGTTCCCTGATTGCTCTATAAATGCTAACTAATTAAATGCCGGACTCTCTTCTTAGGGAGTACTACTGATGTGCAGTATATTATGGATACTTGCTGAGGCTGGTAGAAAGTCTACTTGGACTGTCAGAAGATACATTAATGACGCAAAACAGATCTAACTTCTGGCATGCACAGAAAATAAAAATCAGGTATATCCTGACTAGGGTATGCCCTTCAGATAGAGTAGCAGATGGACTTTTTAAAACTTGCTGAACCTCAGAAAAATAGGTGTAACATCCCAGTAAGGACCAGATTCTTTTAGTTATTTTGGTGAGTAAAGGTTATCCCTTCTTACCTACAGCCTATTTTACCCTACAAATGAAGGGTAAAATCTTCCTCATCCTACTAGGAGCACAATAGCTTTGAGCAGAAAAGTGAAAGGAACTATGAGGATCAAAGTTTCCCAGGTGGAGAACCTACGTGATTCCGGAGAATCTAAAAGCATTTACCAATGCATCCACCTTTCCTGCTGTTTCAAAGAGGAGAGACTTATATATATATATTACCATAATGCTAATTATTAACTCCATGATGTTTGGAGAAGAAACTAGAATGTTTCTTTGACATCATATTTGGAGAGCAGTGCCCCATGGAACTGCATGTTAATAGACGGATGGACCTCCCAGCTCAACATTTGAAGGAGAAGAAAGTTTTGCATAAATGTGAAAGAGGTAGGTTAAAACAGAATCTTGATAGTGCCACCAAAACCAACTCAGAATTCTGAGAATTATTTCACTCTTTTGTATGCAATAGTAGTGCAGCAATGCAGAATGGAAATGCACAGGGTTTCACTTCACACAGAGATAGCTGAGTGAGTGCAGTCTGTCAAAAAGTGATCTCGCTTTTATACTGAAATATCTGATGTTTCAGGGTTTAGTTGAAATGCCAATAATCATGCAAGTTAGGAGAAGTTTTGAGTGCATTCATGCAGATAGTAAAGCCAAAATAAAATTAAACATTAATTCTAACGAAGCCACTAGGCTGCTTCTCCTGAGATTAAACTTTAATGAACTCACTGAAAATGAATTAGTTTAAGACAGGTCACAACAATCCCATGCAGTGCTTGGGCTTGGGGAAGAGTGGTTTGGGGAAGAGTGGCTTGGTGAACAGTGGCTGGAGAGCTGCCTGGCAGAAAAGGACCTGAGGGTGTTGGTCAACTGTCTGTCAGCTGAACATGAGCCAGCAGTGTGCCCAGGTGGTCAAGAAGGCCAACAGCAGCCTGGCCTGTATCAGGAACACAGGGGTGAGTAGGACTCAGGAGGTGATTGTCCCCTGTACTTGGCACTGGTGAGGCCCCACCTCGAGTACTATGTCCAGTTTTGGGCCCCTTAATTTTGGGTTTTTTGATCTTAGAGAACTTTATATGGTCTGCTAACTACAGATGGAGTACATCTATCTCAGAGGGGGAGAATGATCCTGGCACATGAGTTGGCAGGGCTTTTTTTAAAGGGCTTTAAACTAGGCTCGAAGCGGGAGGGAGTTAAACACAGATACACTAGAGATGAGCCTAAGGATAGCCTTCAGCCTGCCATTTCACTTGAGGCAGATGACGATGATAATATCAGAAGGGTCTGTGGCAAGTGGCAGGATAACACATCAGGGTTGGAAGGATGGGGTGATAGCAAGGGCCTCCAACCTCCATACAGTAGCGAAGACTTAAGGAGAAATAATAGGTTGGCAGCTACAGAAGGGACTAAACAGGGTCAGGTGGGAAATAGGGCTCATCCCCCCCAAAGAGAGGTCAGACAATTAGTCCAGCTGAAGTGCATCTACACAAACAAATGCAGCATGGGCAACAAACAGGAGGAGCTGGAAGCCATTGTGCAGCATGAAAGCTATGATGTAGTTGCCATCATGGAAACGTGGTGGGACGAATCGAATTACTAGAGTGCTGCAATGGATGGCTGCAAGTTCTTCAGAAGGGACAGGCAAGGAAAGAGAGAAGGAGGGGTGTCCCTGTATGTTAGGGAGGATTATGAATGTGTAGAACTAACTGAGGGTAATGGTAGAGTTGAATGCCTACGGGTAAGAATCAGGGGGAGGGCCAGCAAGGCTGATATCGTGGTGGGATCTGTTACAGGCCACCCAACCGGGATGTAGAGGTTGGTGAAATGTTCTATAAGAAGCTAGCAGAGGTCTCAAGATTGCTTGCCCTTGTCCTGGTGGGAGACTTCAACCTGCCAGATATCACCTGGGCATGCAACACAGCTGAGGGGGTTCCCTGGAGTGTCTCAGGGATAACTTGCTGACTTAGCTGGTGAGGGAGACAACTAGGGAAGGAGCACTGCTGGATCTGCTGTTTGTAAACAGAGAAGGACTTGTGGGGGATCTAACAGTTGGAGGCCATCTGGGGTACAACAATCATGAAATGACAGAGTTTTTGATTCTCAGGGAAGCGAGAAGAGGAACCAGCAGGACTGCCATCATGGACTTCCAGAGGGCAGACTTTGGTCTTTTCAAGAGTCTGCTTGACAGAGTCCTTTGGGAGGCAGCCCTGAAGGGCAAAGGAGTCCAGGAAGGCTGGACGTTTTTTGAGGAGGAAGTCTTAAAAGTGCAGGAGCAGGCCATTCCTGTGCACAGTAAAGCGAGCCGTCCAAGGCAAAGACCAACCTAGCTGAACAAAGAGATAAGGTCACAGCTCAGGGGAAAAAAGAGAGTTTATGGCCTTTGGAAAAAGGGGCAGGCCACTCAGGAAGATTATGAAGGTGTAGTAAAGTTATGCAGGGAAAAGCCTAGAAAGGCCAAAGCCCAGCTAGAACTTAACCTGGCCTTGGATGCTAAAAACAATAAAAAGAATTTCTATAAATATATTGATAGCAAGAGGAGGACTTGCGAGAGGTTTAGTGTTGGTGGGTTTTTTTGGCATTTTTTTGTTTGTTTTTAATGGTTGGACTAGATGATCTTAAAGGTCCCTTCCAACTGTCGTGGTTTTGACCAAATTGACCAACTAGAACAACAGATGGCCCCTCCCTCCCCCCCCTAAGAAAAAGAGAGGAGAGGAAGAGGGGGATAAAAAAAATTATGAGTTTAGAAAAAGACTAAACTACTTTAATGAAAATATAAATAAATAATGAAATAAGGAAAAAAAAAGGAAAAGAAAAAAAAA